>CM060926.1:350802921-351402921 GCA_030737875.1 Allium sativum
GCCATAACCTCATAAAGACCTCTCACATTTGACTGGCATTTATGGCAGCTAGATTTGCTGCGCGGGTCCGGGCAGTCTTACACCATAAAAGAGTCTAACCTCGTGTCTTTACAACTGTTATGCTTTAATTTGGGCCCAGGACCTCTCATATTGGGCTGACATTTGTGACTACTGGATTTGCCCGGCGGGTCCGGGCATTTTTACGTCACAAACGAGTCCAACCTCGTGTCCTAAGCATTGATTTACACTTTTAATCTTTTACCCCAGTTTTAAATATATCCCTATTCAATTCATTAATTAATTCCGATTTTAATGATGTCCATAGTTGACTCAATTATGGCCATCCACTTACGGTATGAAAAATCATATCAATTGCACCCCAATTTCTTAATATTAAATCCTTAATATTACCCCTACCCCACATTATACGTTCGCTTATTCAACGCAAAATATACTTTAGACTCCAATAGTCTAAATCATAGCATAAAGATAAATTATCACAACATATAGACAAATAAAATAGACCTAATCATGATAGGGGTGGTACTTGCATAAAACTACACATGTCATGGATCTAAAGGTGTCAACTTGTTTGGTAAAATGTCACAATTTACATAATATGATCATAATCCAAATTCTTGTATAAACTTTCATATGTGGTTTATGCAACATAATGATGGTGTGAACTCTCATCTGACACATAGAACTCACACATGTCATAGCACAATTCTAGATCTAAATAGATATCATGGCATATGTTCATAATCTTTACTAATCAATCTAAACTTGCATACAGGATTTGTCATATTGATCAACATAGCCCAAATAATATCAACATTATGATTTGATTAACATGAACTAATTAGCATAGATAATAACATCATGACTTTTTAACATGTATGATTTATCACAACTTAGCATAGAAAATTACAACCTATACAATATCATCATGGCATGATTTACGACATATAGGATATCATCATCACATAACATAGGATTTACAACATTCATGATAGCATAAGGTTTACAACAACGTATATGACAATTCACATCATTTTCTTATGATCCATATAACATCTTAATCTAATTCATTTGCTAATAATCTTGTTAAGATCATCATACTCACAATTAGAGAAGAAAGAGAGTCTTGATTTTCTTTAGAGTTGAGTAGAATTAGGGTTTTGATTAGCTTTCTTCCTTCTTAGTTGGTTGCGGCTACACTGAGTTCCATGGCGATGGCATGACGACGGCTATTCCATTTTTCATGTGAATTAGAGTGGGAGACTACCTTGGTATATATAGAGTTTAGGATTTATTTAGGCTGTCAGATCAACTCAGAACTAACCTGAACCGTTAAATTTGCCAACTCAGCCCTAAACACACATCAGCAGCTCAAGATTGGGCTCAGTCAAACCCTAGCCGACTGGACCAGGTCGACTGCCCAGTCGACTCCCCAGTCGACCTGGGGGGGGGGGGGTGTCGACTGCCCAGTCGACTCCCCAGTCGACCTGGGGTGCTGGGCGGGAAATTTCCCGCCTAGCCTGTTTGACTTCGAATTTTGAATTTTAAATTTTCTGAAATCTGTTTTGAATTTTCTGAAACTTCCGATGGCCATATCTCCTTCATACGAAGTCCAAATCACGTAAACTTAGACTATTTCAACCAGAATTTCGAGACGAACACAATGGCACAACCCGTTTCCTACAATTCTAACATCTGAGATTAGTTATTCTTTAATTTGTGAATATTAATATTAACAGAATTACGGGGTGTTACAGAATATAAGCCGATATATTTTCTATTCAGGGCCTTGTATTTAATATCAAATGTGATTTGGGTTCGCCGTGAATGGTGTCTTCGTTAACACTGTCCTTAAGCCCCGTTGAGGAAAAGATTAAATCATTTTATTTGGATTTAATGAAGTGTAACAATTAAATAATATTTAATTGGAATTGAATTGGTATTGATTTTTGGGTTTATCATGAACAGTGTTTTATATAACACTTGTTCCTTAACCCGATAATTAATGAAATGTGATTTTGGGTTGTCGTGAACGGTATCTTTAGTAGTACTGTTCTTAGACCCAACAGAGTTAAGAAATCCAGAAACTTACTGGAGATTAGTTAAGTTGAATGGTTCCTTGGTTATTGATCTAATGTTGGTTTCGGCCTTCGGGGTTAATGCTTAGTGAATTGCTCACTTGCTAATTTACGGTTAGGGACTGATTGAAATGTGATGTGATTTTGGGGTTTATCGTGAACCATTTTTTAAATAACACTAATTCTTTAACCCAGTCACAGAATAAAACTAAGTGGAGTTTTAATGAATCTTTAGTAAGATTGGAAAGATCGAGAATGGAGTATCACGGGTTTTGCTCCAGGCGATAGTTAAATCTTTAATTAGATTTGAACGTGAAATGGTAATTGAATTTATCGATAACACTGTGGTGTTAGATATGAAGTATGACCAGTTTTACTTCATGGGATGAATAGGTTGGGATTGGGAAATTAAAACGAATGATTACTTCGGTAAGGTTCGTTAATCCCGACTAGTTTGAAGTGATATTCAAAGGAAGATTAAAGAATAAATTTAAAAGAATTTATCTTTGATAAAATTAATGGGAACCTATCCCTAAGAATGTGAAATTTAGAAACTTACTGTAGATTGGCTAAGAAGAATGGTTTCCTGGGTATGGATCTGATGTTGGTTTCGGCCTTCGGGGTTAATATTTGGGGAGTTGTTCTTTTGCTAATTTACGGTTAGTGACTGATGAATTGGAATGAGGCGTATGTTGTGTTTGTGTAACACTTGTTTATTATATACGCGAGTTATTCAGAAAGACCGGGTTTATCCCATTCTGAATAACTGATTCGACGTGAGTCGAAGATGAAGACGGTGGTTGAAGACCGGAGGTCTTCATGTCGTTTGGGTGATTACTGATGATCTTGATTGGGCCGTGCACCCAAGAGGAGGGAATCAGTTGGTGGTCGTCCAGACATACTTGCAGATTGATGGATATGTCGGGTACTAGGTGCCTCCGGTTTCGTTCAGACCCAGAACGGACTTGTAAATGGACTGTGTGTCTGACATCGGATTTCATTCTGTGTGACTGATATCGGTTGCATAGAGTGGTTTTCCTGTGTGGCATGCTAACATGCAAATGATCAAGGCTTCTGTTGAAAAGCAAAGTCTTGTGGTGATGATCAAAGCACCGCCTGTGTGGCATAGCTTTGTGTAACGTAGATTCGCGAGCCTCACACCCCGCCAGTGGACCAGAAACGGGAGAGGACCTCAGGGAGGGCATGTGTTTCCTTCTAGTTAGAAGTGGCATCAGTGGTTTTACACGCCCTGACGAGTTTGACTTATGTGTTTGTTGTTGTTACGAGGCGCCTCGGTTATATCGGTTTCGGCCGATGCATTCTGGTCGGCAGACGGGCCAGACTTACGCCCTAAAGGGCGGGGAAATGCAGTGTTCAGGATTTCGTCTAATCCACATCGGTGTACCGGCCCTGTCGCTCCAAGGTCACTCGAGCTCAGTCCTGAGACATGGGCTAAATTGTCTCGAATCGGTAAGGACTATCTTTTGCCTTGGTTCACAGATGGAAATCCAACTTCCAATACGTGATATTTGCAGTTTTGATTGTAGAGCCTATTATTGGCGACATGATATATGGTACCTATACCGCCTATGATTGATACTTATGATTTGAAGTTGTTTTATACACTATGAACTTATAATAGTGTCAAATGATTTGTTTTAAACGTACTAAACATGTTTGGCTATTGTAAGGGAAAACCCTATCCCCCGACTTGCGTTGCATTGTGTGATAGGACCTAGGTCTTATAATAGCTTCATTTTTCCAAAAAGCATTGTGTTGTTTTGTTATATGTACTAGTATTCTTGGGAGGAAACTCGTTCCGTGTTATACGGCGGGGTCCCTTGATATATCTGATTTAAAGTAAAGTTTTAAATAACTGTTTTAGTTCTCACACCAGTCCCATGACTGACCCGGAGTTTATTGTTTTAACCTAAACTCTGGGTGCCCTTATTTTGACACGGGCAGCTAGTAGTTTTGGTTTTGTAGATTTATATTCACAAGGATCCTGGTTTACAGCCGGAATGATATCCAGAAAGCTTTGTATCCGTATATCTCTTCTAGTTGTGTATTGTATTATTTTCCGCTGCTTTGTAATTTATTGTAATCACTGATATTTGGTAAATGTGTGATATTTATTCGTACTCTGTATATTCTTGTATTCTGATGGAATTGTTGTAATATACAATGAAATGTTCTTTCGTCTGCGTTCGTTTGTGTGTTATCCTCTACTCAATCCGTGATTTCCCATAAGGGGGAGTTCGGGTCGTTTCAGAGGAGGAGGAGGAACGACTGTAACTGGGGGGAGGAGGAGTAACGTCTGCTGGGCCTGCATCATTAGCCCTAGCCTCTAGATACCTTCTGAACTAGCCAGGTACTGGTAAACCTTCTAGAAGGTTAAGATCCCCAGACATTCTAAAACGAAAAAGAAAAGATTCAAAACAAAGGATAGGAAGATAGTGCATATGGCTTTGGGGGGATTATGCTTTTTTTTTAAACAACACCTTTTCTTGGAAATGCTTCTTTAAACTTCTTTTTTTGAAAATTAGTTTCCAAAAATTTTATTTGATCTGGCAACCATCAGCTCTGATAACAAGTGAAACACCCCGCCTTCGTTAAGGTCACTCACAAAGGGAATGCCTTAACTCTGGTAGAGCATTATAGGTAAACGATATAGATAATTAACAAGATATGCATATAAACAATGGAAAACTGAATTTATTTCACAAATACGTGGTTCAATTAAAACATTACAACAACTGTCTCAAACCAACTTCCAAATTATTACAACAAAATCTTTGTCTTGAATTAAAACATAAAGAAGCATTAAAACAATAGTAAGGTAGCATAAATCCCCAATAAGAGAGTATCCAAAGCCATAGATGAAGGAAAAAGATTCCAAGCAATACATCTACTCTCTTCAAGCTGGAAATGATCCGATCTAAGCTGAAGTATTCCCTCCCTGCAGACCTGGGGGGAAACGGAAGAAAAGAAGATGAAAGAAAATGGGTCAGGCATGAGTCTGGTAAGTCCAGTGACTATTTAGCATGTAAAAAAGAAAAGGATTATGACATGAATAAACTGAATCTAGGACAACACCCTAGAAATAAGATAATAAGGCTGAATTTGCTATCGCACCCATTTTACTTCTCTGCACCCCCTAACAAGTGTTTCAACTAGCATCATGTGTTCAAGATAAATGATCCCCTTTTTATCGATCGGCTCCTACTCGCATACGTTTACTACTTGTGTCCCCTGCATGATTATACATACCTATGCTGGTCCCACCATGGGGTGTATCAAATCCTGTGGTGGCAACTTGACACAATTCAAGATGCAAAGAGTATAACTATGGATGCCTAGTGCCTGCGTTTTCCACTTCGGAATACGTGCACGACCGCACTCCGTCTGAACCTACACTAACGCACCACCCGCCATTGTTTTGACCGCTTATAATCAGCCCAGTAATCGTGCCCCACCCTGCTTTGTTCAGGGCAACATGATACATCTATGCGGGTTACTGCTGAAATGGGTCCCCGTTACTAGGGCTTCCAAATCAACATGTTAAAATGGTTAAGTGTTCTCAAATTAACCTAACCCTACCCATTAATTTAGTTAACATGGTGTATTGGTTATGTGTTGCCTTAATTAACTTAACCCTACCATTCTTGTATTAGCTTTAATTCATTCATTAAAGCACCAAACACTCATATTAGATATGTATTGTTGTTGTTGCTGGATGTGTCGGTCGGTTCCGGGTAGTCTTACATCGCAACTAAATCTAACCTCGGGTTCTTTTGGGCTTGATGCATTAACCTCTCACATTAGATATATATTGCTACGATTGCCGGATGTGCCGGGCAGTTCCGGGCGGTCTTACACTGTAACTCAATCTAACCTCGAGTTAGGCATATTCATCTTTTACTTAATTTACATATTTCAAATTTATATGTAAATTATCCACAATTATTGCCATTCAATTAATGCCCAATTTTTCCCTCTAAATCATATTCATAATTTATGGTATATAAATTATACCATTTTTATGCCAATAATCATTCATATATTTATGGACGAAATTAAGCTAATAATAATAATTTTTAACGTTTTCCCAACGTTACCCCCGTCATACGTTCGCAAAATTCACATAGATTGCTAGGCTCGTAACTTAGCCTAACTTATACACAAAAGGGGAAAGAAGGGAGCTTGTACCATTCACACATCATAAAAATAATGAGGATCTAACTAAACATGTGTCATGTAAATGTGGCATAAAATAATGAACTTGCATTTTTGGATCCAACTAACATGAGTCTTTAAGCATATGAAATTACCCAAATCCAACTAGGCATGTAAATGTATATTTTTGTTTTGGGTCCAATGAACATAAACCTTAAACATATAGAATTTCACAAGTTCAATTAGACATGTGAATGTGAACGTTTAATTTGGATCCAATAATTATGAATCTTAAACATATGAATTACACAAGTTTAACAAGGCGTGTAAATATGAACTTTTATTTTGGATCCAACAAACATGAATCTTAAGCATATGATTTTACAGAAGCTTAACAAGGTATGTATATATGAACTTTAATCTTGGATCCAATTTTCATAGGTCTAAATGTAAATCTAAACATAATACATGTCTTGGCCTAATAATTTGCAATAAACATAACATGAATGAATCATCAATTTTACATGATTTGTTTACATCAATATAATAATCACGTAGCCTAACAACTTGCATGTAACACAACATGAATGAATAACCAATTTTACATGATTGGTTTACATCAATATAATAACCACATAGCCTAACAACTTTCATGTAACATAACATGAATAAATCAACAAACTTTACATAATACATGATTGGTTTAACACCAAGATAATAACCACAATAATCTCACAAGCATATACGATATAATTGTTACAAGAATAAGCATGAATCATCATCATCATTATCTTACAACTAGGAATAACACTAGTTTTCATTTTATTACAAATCATAACTTTTAATCGTTCACATCTAAATAATAAAAGGACTTACAAAGAAAAGAAAGTCTTGTTTTCTGGGATCTGTTTTCTGAATTTGAAAAGCAATCTCTTGAAGAAGACTATTAATTCCTCTAAGTTAGTTTTGATTCGTAGCTTTTTACTCGTTTTCTAATTGAAGAAGGAATGGTGGCTAGGCTAGAACGAGCATGGACAGCATGGTAGCTCCTTAGAATGAATTTTTTGATTTAGGGTTTGAGGATTAGGGTTTCTTTTATAGAAGTTAAATCTTATGTGAGCCGTTAGATCGTTTTAGGAGCAATCACAACCGTCCAGACTAGATAGAGTTGTCCAGAATTGCCACCTAAGCCCTAGTGACTTAGCAACGGGTCAGAAAGGACTCAGCAACTAGTCAGAATTGTCTCAGATTTGGATCTGGGCAAGGGGGGAAGGTCGACCCCTTGGTCGACTTATGTCACCTGGTCGACCCCCTGGTCGACTTATGTGACCAGGTCGACCCCCTCGTCGACCTGGTCTCTGGGCGGGAAATTTCCCGCCTAGTCTGCTTCGGGGTTTGAATTCGAATTCTAAATTTTAATTTGAACTTTCTAAATTTATTTAAATTCTTGAATCTTCTGAAGGTCAAAACTCCTTCATACGGTGTCCGATTTACGAAAAAATGGGCTCTATTCCAAGAAGAATTTCGAGATGAATGCAATGGCGTAACCCATTTCCCTTAATTCTCACCTATGTCGACTTACCCAGGGGGTCGACACACTGAGCGGGAATTTTCCCGCTCAGCCTATTCTGCTGGAACTTCGAATTTTGAACTTGGTTTGTGATTTTTTAATAATTATTTATTTTTTCTGTATAAACTTGAAATCTTCTAAACTCCATAACTTCTTCATATGGAATCTGATTCACGCAAACTCGGACTCTATCTCAAGCAGAATTCTAAGACAAACGCAATGGCATAACCCATTTCCCTTAATTCCCACTTTTAAAATCAAGTATTCTTTAATTCATTACTTTAACGTTCATAGAAAAAACGGGGTATTATAGAAAGGAAAGAGCTCAGCAAGCAAGTTAAAGAGTTTCTTGAAAAGGTGTTCATAAGGCGGAGTATTTCTGAATGGGGTGCTCCAGCGGTGTTTGCAACAAAGCGGATGGTTCACTTCGCTTATGCGTGGATTATAGGGCGCTAAATTAGCTGACCAAGAAGAATAGGCACCCACTTCCTAGAATAGACGACTTATTCGACCAGCTCGTAGGTGCCTCGATTTTCTCCCTACTAGATCTGGCCACCGGATTTCATTAGCTAAGAGTGGCTGAAGACATCATAGATAAGACCACGTTCAGGACCCCTGATGGTTTCTTGGAATGGCTTATCATGCCTTTTGGCTTGACAAACGCACCCACCTATTTCGTAGACATGATGAGTAGGGTGTTCAGAGAGTTCCTTAATAAATTTGTAGTGGTCTTCGTGGACAACATTTTGATTTTCTCAAAAAGTGAGGAAGAACATGTTTTGCGATTAAGGGAAGTTATGGATACTCTTCGAGCACATCGGTTGAAAGCAAAATTCTCCAAATGCCATTTTTGGAGAGAAGAAGTAAGGTTTCTTGGACATGTGGTATCCAAAGAGGGGATAGCTGTGGATCCCATAAAAGTAGTTGCGGTGCAAGATTGGAATGTTCCACGAAATGCAACCGAAGTGCGAAGTTTTCTCGGACTAGCAGGATTTTATAGAGAGTTCATTAAGGACTTTGCGAAGATCTCAATCCCGCTTACTAGGTTGACGAAGAAGAACCTAACTTTTGCCTAGGATTTGTATTGTGATGCTGCTTTCCAATGACTGAAAAGGGCTATGACAATGGCCAGAATTCTGACATTGCCAGATGTGAGTAAGATGTTTACGGTATACACAGATGCATGCAGTACTGGACTAGGCGTTGTCTTGATGCAAGAAGGCAAGGAAGTTTGTTATGGGGAAAGGCAGTTGAAGGTACATGAGAAGAACTACCCAACTCATGATTTAGAACTAGCTGCCATTGATTTCGCTTTTAAGTAATGCGGTCATTACGTGCTACGAGAAAGGTTTGAATTATTTACTGACCATAAATCATTGAAGTACCTTTTCTCACAGAAAGTCTTAACTTAAGACAACAAAGGTGGATGGAATTTCTTGCCTCATACGATTTTGAGATTGCTTATACCCGTGGCAAGGGCAATGTGGTGGCAGACGCCTTAAGTAGGAAAAATCTGACCTTAAGTCCTCTCTTTGTAGAAAGGCAAAGCTTGGAGTACATGGTAAACTTTGAATTTAGACCCTCTTTTGAATTTGTACCTCGTTTTTTAGTGCTAGAGGTGCGGCCTACTCTTCTGGACTTAATAGGAACCATGTAACCTGAAGATCCTCAGCTTGTTGATGTGATGGATAAGCTAACTAGAGGTGAGGCTTCTAGTCACCTCAATAGATACTCCATCGATGACAAGGGTTGGTTGAGACGGGACGAAAGAATATGCATCTCACAAGCAAGGGATTTGGTGAAAACCATTCTCGAAGAAGTAAACCATTCTAAGTTAACCATACACCCAGGTGGGGACAAGATGTATAAAGACATAAAAAAGGTTTTCTTCTGGAATGGCATGAAGAAGGATGTAGCTGAGTTTGTCTCTAAATGCTTGATATGCCAGGAAGTCAAGGAAGAGCAAAAGAAGCCTAGTGGTCTGCTTCATCCTCTAGACATCCCACATTGGAAATGGGATAGCATTTCGATGGACTTTATTGATGGGTTGCTTAGGCCAAGAAGGGGCAATACCAGTATTTTGGTAATAGTGGACAAGCTCACTAAAAGCGCTCACTTTATACCTATTAAGAGTAGGAGGACTGCCTCATCGGTAGCATCCATTTATCTTAGAAAGGTGGTTCGACTGTATGGAATACCCTCTAGCATAGAAAGTGATTGAGATCCTATCTTTACGAGCGAGTTTTGGAAGAGTTCGCAAGAGGCTGTTGGCACACAGCTATGCTTAAGCACTGCCTATCACCCTCAAACTAATGGTCAGACGGAAAGGGTGAACAGAGTATTAGAAGTTCTTTCGAGATTGTGCATTCTTGATTTTGGAGGAACATGGGAGGATCATCTTCCTTTTGTGGAGTTCGCCTACAACAATAGCTACCAAGCCACCATAGGCATGGCATCCTTTGAGGCTTTATATGGAAGACCATGTTGATCACCAACTTGTTGGTGGGAGTCTACACACAAGCTCGTACTTGGGCCTGACATGATCAGAGAAACTTCAGAGAAGGTGGACTTGATACAAAGACGAATGAAGACCGCACAAGATAGAAAGAAGTCCTACCCTAATAAAAGAAGGACCGACCTTGAGTTTGAGGTTGGAGACAGAGTTTCTCTTAAAGTAACTTCTTTGAAGAATGTCGTTCGCTTTGGGTCCGTAGGAAAATTGGCACTAAGATTTGTAGGGCCATTTCCTATCATTGAGAGGATTGGGAAGATGGATTATAAAGTAGAGCTGCCCAAAAAATTGGCTAGAGTTCATAATGTTTTTCATGTCTCTCATCTACGGAAGTGCTTACATAAGTCCGTAGAAGTTATGGAGCCTGGCATACTAGAGGAAGTAGAAGTGGAGAGAGAAGTGACGGGGAGAAGAGTCCCAACTCGTATCTTGGGTACAGAAGTTAAAAAGCTACGCAATCGTGAGGTCAAGCTAGTTAAAGTACAGTGGAGTGACGCTGAAGGAGACGCTACTTGGGAGACTGAAGACAAGATACGTGCATCCTATCCTTATCTTTTTGAGGGTACATCCTTGATCTCTGTTTTCCATAAGTTTACGCTTGCTTGTTTTTATCTTTTAAGTATATCTCCTCGGTCCTACTCTTAATCCTTATGTAGAAACCAATGGATGTAAACATGTATTTGGAACATATTATGATTGATGGTTGCAAGTGGTTGCTCATGTATGCATATACACACACATTAAGTACTAGATTGGCTCAGTCACTTTCATATTGCATATGCATATATGTATTTATATGTGGATTGAAACTTGATGTGCTATCATATGGATGTTGCATTTGTATGAACGATTGTGCGCTGATGTAGAACTTACAAAATACGATTAGGAGTAATTCATACATGATGGACACATAGCACCAACATATTCGCATCAAGGAGGTCAACTGAATCAGTAGACCGCCTGATTTTTCATTAGATAAGGAAATATAGATAAACTATGCATATGATCATGAAAGCATTAGAAATCTTTTTAAGGACAATGGATGCCTATGATTGATAGTTGAGTAGATGGATGTTGGATGTCAGGATACATTCTTCTTAACTTAGACATTTCGGGGACGAAATCCTTTAAGGAGGGGAGAATGTAACACCCCGTACTTTCTATGAATATCAAAATTAAAAAAATCTAAGAACACTTAATTTTTTAAAAGAATAATTGAGAGAAACGAGTTATGCCATTTCGTTCGTCTCGGAATTCTGCTTGAGATAGAGTTCGAGTTTGCATGAATCGGACTCCGTATGAAGAAGTTATGGAGGTTAGAAGATTTCTAGTGTAAGCAGAAAATAAATTAAAAATAATAATTAAATAATCAGTTCAGTTCGAAATTCAAAAACCCAGAAATCGGCAGAGCGGGAAATCTCTCGCTTAGGGGTGTCGACCCCCCCAAGGGGTGTCGACATGGGATTCGACCCCCTATACGGGTGTCGACATGGGAGTCGACCCCCTATACGGGTCGACCCCCGCCAACTGTGCTGGATAGTGACGATTTTCTGAGTCATAGGGCTACGTGGCAACTTCTGATTTGCCTGATGAGGTATTTTCTAGACAGCTCTGATGACTCCAAGGTTGATCTAAAGGCCCATATTAATCCTAAGCTCCAATATAATCACCTCAAACCTCAACCCTAGACCTCATAACCCTATTCTATGAAGCCGTCATGTTGTCCATGTCTAAGCTAGCCTAGCCTTCATATTCTCCAAACTAGAAATCAAGTTAGAAAGCTCCAAACCAAATCCAAACTAGAGAATCAAACGTCTACATCAAGGGTTAAGCTTAACAAATTCAGAAATCAGATCCCAGAATACAAGATTCGTTCTTTTTCTGTAAGTTCAGTTATTATTCAGATTTGAACACCTAATAGAAATCATGACTATAATAATCAGATTTAGAACTACGCCTAATTCTGATTCATGCTTATCCTTTTGCCAAATCTGAATTGCCTATGCCTATGAGACTGTTGTGACTAATATAATGAAACATATCATGCCTATGAGACTATTATGATTGACAAAATGAAATCTATCACGCCTATGAAACTGTTGTGATTGACATAATGAAACCTATCATGCCTATGAGACTGTTGTGATTGACATAATGGAACCTATCATGCCTATGAGACTGTTGTGATTGATATGATGGTACCTATCATGTTGTATATCCTATGCCTATGAGACTATTGTGATTGATACGATGGAACCTATCATGTTGTACATCCTATGCCTATGAGACTATTGTGACTGATATAATGGAACTTATCATGTTGTACATCAAAATTAGTGATTCTCTTAAGTCTAGTTCTATCTAATCTTTAAACCTATGTTGTGAATTGCTTAGCTTGCCCACACTTATTGTTAATGTACAACATGCCTTTTGGAAACATGATTCTTGAATTGGGTACACCTTTACATTCCTATTTTTCCTTATGTCAATTCTTATGCTCCTTCTCTATTTTTTCCCTTTTTATTTTCTTTTCTTAATACAAGGTTCATTCGAAGCTTAGATTGAATCTCGTTGTACGTGCGATTATAACACGGGAAAATTGGGTATAATTTAATTGAGTAATTTTTTTTGGCATAAAACTTGTACTGACTACACTCGGGGAATATTGACACAAAAAGATCAATACTTGGACACATATGACAAATATGTAAATTGGCTAAAGATGAACATGCCTAACCCGAGGTTAGACTGAGTTGCGGTGTAAGACTACCCGGAACCGCCCGGCACATCCAGCGACCGCAACAATATAGATCTAATGTGAGATGTTAGCACATTAAGCCTAAAACCCGAGGTTAGGCTGAGTTGCGGTGTAAGACTACCCGGAACCGCCCGGCACATCTAGCGACCGCAACAATATAGATCTAATGTGAGAGCTTGGTGCTTTAATGAATGAATTAAATCTAAGGGACGGAAAGACTAAGAACGGTATGATTAAGTTAATTAAGGCAACCCTTAACCAATACAACATGTTAATTAAACAGATGGGTGGGGTTAGGTTAATTTGAGAACACTTAACCATTATAACATGTTTATTAGGAAACCCTAGTAATAGGGACCCATTTCATCAGTAACCCACATAGATGTATCACGGTACCCTGAACTAGGAAGGGTGGGCCACGATTACTAGGCTGATTATGAGCAGTCAAAATAGCGGCAGGTAGTGCAGCAGTGTAGGTTCCGGCAGAGTATGGGCGTGCCCGTTCTCTGGAGTGGAAAAACGGGCACTAGACATTAGTAGTATACACGGTGCATCTTGAATTTGTGTCGGGCTACCACCATAGGAATTGATACACCCCATCATGGGACTAGCACAGGTATCTACAATCAAGCGGGGCCGAATGACACAAGAAATAAATGCGTGCGAGCGGAAGCCTATCGGAAAAGGGATCGCTTTTTTATGAGCACACAATGGTAGTTGAAACATTCGTTAGCAGGTGCAGAGATATGGAAATGAGTGCGATGGTATATTTAGTTTATATTGCCTTACCTGTTCACATGCTGAATAATCACTGGACTTACCAGGCTTATGTCTGACCCGTTTTCTTCGCCTTCATTTCTTCCATTCCCCCCAACCTTGGTCCTCAGGAAGGGAATACTTCAGCTTAGTGCAGACATTTTCCAGCTTGAAGAGAGTAGATGTATTACTTGGATTCTCTTTTATTGGGCTATAGATATTGTTACGTTTTCATTGGGGATTTTTGCTGCTTTACTACTGTTCTATGCTTCTTTATGTACTTGGAGTATTAAATCAAGATAGATGTCTTATTGTAATAATTTAGAAGTTGGATTTTGAGACAATGCTTATAATGTTTTGACTGAACCACGCTATTTGTGAAATGATTTCAGTTTCCGTTGTTTATATGTCTGTCTTGTAAATTATCTGTGCCTTTTACCTAAAATGCTTCGCCAAAGTTAATGCATTCCCTTTGTGAGTGACCTTAACAGAGATGGGGTGCTTCATCTACACTGTGCACTTATAGTGATAATAAAAGAGAAATTTCGCGTACCAAGCATATTTGGTAATTATAAGGTAAAACTCTATCCTCCGGCTTGTGTTGCATTGTGTGATGGGACCTAAGTCTTATAATAGCTTCATTTTTCTTTAATTAGCATAGAGCTGTTTATTTATGCACTGGTATTCTAAGGGGTAAACCCGTTCCGTGTTATACGGCATGGTCCCTTGATTTACCTAACTTTAAAATTAAATTAATAACTGTTTTGAGTTCTCATACCAGTCCCATGACTAACCTGGAGTTTACTGTTCCTTCCTAAACTCTGGGTGCCCATATTTTTCACACGGGTAGTCAGTAGTTTTGGTTTTGCAGATTTCTATTTAACAGGATCTCGGATTACATCTGAAGCTATATTCGAAAAGCTTTGTATCCGTATATATCTTTCAGTTTTGTCAATTGTTATTTTCTGCTATGCGTTATATTTATGTATTATTTTTTGCTGTTATGTAATTTTTAAATCTCTGATATTGTATTTCCAAATTGTAATATGTATTCGTACTCTGATATATTCCTGTACTCTGATGTAAATTGTTGTAATAAGCAATGAAATGTTCTTCTATTTGTGTTCTGATTTGTCGTGTTCTCAATTCAATCCGGGCTTTCTGGAAAGGGGAATTTTTGGCCGTTTCATTTGGTATCCGAGCTTAGGTTTACAGAGCTCGTGTGATAGCACTCCCCGCACCAGTCAACATTTCTTCCAAAAGTGCGCTATACACATGCCCGACTAGCACGGAACGGTCGCCAAAGAAAGGAAAGAAGAGAATGAACTAATCAAAAACCTGTAGAATGTTTCATAGCGCATGGGATAAAATATAATAACAACATACTTGACATAAAACAGGCGAGAAAGTGCATAAGCTGAAAAATAAACATCAAAGCAGCGGAAATTCCAAATACAGCTTATGTTCCACATCATCATTATCACAACTTTAAAACTATCTCTAAAGCAAAGCAAAGAAAAAGGTACACTACTAATGCCCAAAGTAGTGACCCGCAGCGGCACAGGGAGAATATCTATATATATATCATACGTGGAAGCCTCCTGCTCATCTCCGGTACAGCTACTCGTGCATCACCATCTTACCTGTCTCTAGTCTGCTCGTTTAGGAGCACCTAGAGTAATAAGAAGAGACATAAAACTCTGCGTCAGACAAAAGTCGAGTATGAGCGATAAGCAGCAAAGCAGAACAATAACAGATACACTAAACCATACCTGAACCTGGACCTGCAACCAAAGAGTTAGCACTACATACTGTACAATACTCTAAGGTGCCACTAACATATGGTGTAAAGAGTATGGGGGTGGAGGCGTGCATGTCATAGTGATGCCAAACAAATCAAGCATAGCAACTATCCTCGCATCTCTCACTTAGTGCGTAAAGAATACAATGTCCACTACTCTCAACCACTAGACCCATCGATGTAGTGACGGAGTTCGACTTGTACGACTACTGCTACCACCAAGCTTACCCTACGGAGTCATGACTAAATCTTTACAAATGACCCCGCTTCATTAGTCTATAGCACATTAGTCATGCCTAGGCCACTGTTGTCCTGAATCCGTTCATGTACCCGCTACACATAGTGATCCAGAGTTATAGACATCGACAACCCCTTAGCACACGTCCCGCAGCAAAGCCCAATCATGAAGTTAACTCGTTGGTTCCCAAATGGATCCTGAGTACAAACTTCCAACTTGGAGTATCTTTGAGTCTCGGGTTTTTGGTCTTCACCGGATCGGTTAGGTTCTTCACTTCTCTTTTCTTTAGATCGTGTTCCCGGTTCGGTTCTTAACCTTCATCTCATGGAGGTTCGGATCGGTCATGGTCACCCCTGGCGGTTCTGTTCAGTCTCCTTCCCAAGCACTCCGGGTCGGGTCATGGCCCTCCAGTCCGCTCGTGTACATCTGGTCGGGTCGGAGAACTTCCAGCGGATCAGGTCGGAGAACTCCTGGTGTGAAACGGTTCGGTTAGGGTGCTCCAGTTCGTGATCCTCCTTGGCCATCAGTTGATGAGCTTCCAAGCGGTTCGGATCGTGGGGAGTGGGTCAGTTCGGTGGGGAGTAAAGGAATCCGATCCGGTCACAGCCAGCACTTTTCCTGCAACTTCCAACGACTGTTTATACGGCACACGACGGCGTTTTCGACCATTCTAACTATTCTAAACAATCACAATTCAAACCAAACAGCCATAGCAGCATGTATAATCAACCACAAACACCAAAACAATAATTTGATAGGTTAAAACGAATCAAACATAGTCAAAATCCCATATTTTCCCTTAAGCATGTTTAAGCAAAACTAATGATAGGATTAGTAAAACTTTACCAAACTATCCAAATTTTCTGACAGAGGCCTAAAACAATATTTCAAAATTTCTGAATATTTTTCCAGATTTTATTAATGTATAAATTCGCTAATCAACACTAATTACCCCTAATTAACCATAGTTAGTGAGAAACTTTGCAAATCACTCACCATAGCCACATATAAAATACCAAATCTAAAATTATCTCTGTTTGGACGCAAATACCAAGGCTATACAGCAGTTCTACCATGATTCTTGTGCTAATCCGATTTGATTTGATGTAGATTTGGCTTAATTAGTGATTAGAAGGTGATTTGCGGTGTTTTAGAAAGTGGAGGCCATGGCTAGACTTGAAGGAACAAAAAGTGGCGGTTGGAAAATGATAGAAACTGAATTTCCTAACCCTATCAGCCTTCCCATTACCTTAATCCGGAATTGGGTTATGGGCCCACTCACTAATCACCCAAATTAGGCTCGGTTAAGTTGTTTTTCACCATCTGAAACTTGTTTCAGCCATATCCCCCAAACGGTGAGACCGTTTGGCTAATGTGACCACTTTACGGAAAGGTAAACCATCATACGGATCTAATAAAAGTGGTTTTAGGTCAAAACTCCTTTCCAATCAAAAGCTATAGCCGAAACAAGATCAGCTAAGGGCAAAACAGTCATTTAAAAATCAGCAAAAATCATGAATAGGGGAAATGACCCCAGTAGTCGTCTCCCAAAGTTACATGACCTTGTGACTTCGTGTGTGAAAGAAATAATTATCCTACGATCCTTCGATGCGTAGAATTCGGGTCGTTACACTCTCCCCCCTTATGAAATTTCGTCCCCGGAATTCGTTAACCCAAAACATACAAAGGTTCCCACATGTCTACCAGCCATATACAACTATCAAACATGCAAAACAAACAAAACAAACCTATCCTAGCATGCGGAAAGACTAAATCAAACTGGAATCATAACAGGCGAAGAGTTCTGGATATGTCTTCCTAATGCTCTCCTCTGTCTCCCAAGTATAATCATTCTCATTCTCGTCCCACTGAACTTTGACTAGTTTCACTGCCTTCCTTCGAAGCTGCTTCGTATCGTTCCCAACAATACGCATAGGCATGCAGTTCCTAACCGCCTGGGGCTCAACTTCGATATCATCCAACTGATCAGGTGAAATAGTCACATCTGAGTCATGCACGAACTTCCTTAACTGGGAAACATGAGACACGTTGTGAACTCCTGCCATCTTGTATGGTAATTCAACTTTATATGCCAAATTCCCAATTCGCTCAAGAACTGGAAATGGACTAACAAATCTTGTTGTTAACTTGCCTCTCTTGCCAAATCGTACCACGCTCTTCAACGGAGAAATCTTGACAAACACCAAGTCGCTAATGAAGAAGATTAATTCTCTTCTCCTCTTATCAACCAAACTTTTCTGCCTATCTTGGGCAGCCTTCATCCACTGTTGGACATTCTTAATCTTAGCTGAAGTTTCTCTTATCACATCTGGTCCAAGCACAAACTTCTAACCAGTTTCTAACCAACATAACGGTGAGTTGCACGGTCTTCCGTACAAAGCTTCAAATGGAGCCATAAGAATACTGGATTGGTAACTGTTATTATATGCAAACTCTACTAGATGCAAATGGTTATCCCATGATCCACCAAAGTCTAATATGCAAGCTCTCAAGAGTTTTCTAATACTTGATTCACCCTCTCTGTCTGTCCGTCGATTTGAGCATGATACACGGTACTGAGATGTAATTCTGATCCTAATGCCTCTTGTAAGCTCTTCCAAAATCCACTAGTGAACAACAGATCTCGGTCACTCACAATGCCTTTGGGTATTCCATGAAATCTCACTACCCACTTTACATATAGTTCCGCTAACATAGCTGCCGTCCTATTCGACTTGGCGGGTATAAATCTTGCACTTTTGGTCAATCGGTCCACAATCACCCAAATGCCATCATGGCCTGATCTAGTCCTAGGTAACCCATCAATGAAATCCATTGAGACTTGTTCCCATTTCCATTCTGGAACTTCTAATGGTTGCAACAAACCACTAGGCTTCTTTTTCTCAACTTTACTAGCTGGCAATACATGCATTTGGATATAAACTTCCCAACGTCTCTTTTTATCCCTTCCCAGTAGTAAGTCTGCTTGTGTCTCGGTACATCTTGTTACCACCGGGATGTATAATCAGTTTTGAGTGATGACATTCTCTAAGCACTTCATCTCTGAATTCATTGACATTGGGTAGAACAAATCTTCCATTCTTTCTAAGCCATCCATCTCAATTAAGCCCATACTTTTTCATCTCCTCATCGATACACATCTCTAACTTGGAGATGACTTCCAATAAGTTAGGATCGTTCTTCTGACTAGAACCAATCCGCTCAATCAAAGTGGGTCTGATCGTCAAACTTGCTAACATTTCTGGATCCAATTCGCACTTTGGTCTGAAATCATACCCAGGGATGTACTCCAGTTGCTTTCATTCTAGAAACATAGCCCCTAAACTGGCATGTCTTCTACTCAATGCATCGGCCACCGCATTGCCCTTTCCAGGTGTGTATGCGATGTCAAAATCATAGGAAGCCAAGAATTCTAACCATCTTTGTTGCTGGAGATTTAGAACCTTTTGGGAGAAAAGATACTTTAACGATTTATGATTGGTAAACAGCTCAAATCTTTCTCCCAAGAGATAATGTCTCCACATCTTCAACCTGAACACGATCTCTGCTAATTCCAAATCATGGGTAGGGTATCTTCTCTTGGGTGGTTTCAATTGCCGACTTGCATAAGCTACAACCCTACCTCCTTTCATAAATACAACACCTAATCCGGTACCACATGCATCCGTATATACTGTCATCTCTTCATTCCCCTTAGGAATGACTAACACTGGTGCACATGTAAACTTTTCCTTCAGGCTCTTGAATGCATTCTCGCACTTTTCGTCCCAGACGAAAGCTTGATTTTTCTTAGTCAATTCAGTCAACGGTGCTGCTATCTCGGAGAAGTCTTGGATAAACTTGCGATAATATCCAGCTAATCCCAAGAAACTTCTTATGTACGTTGCATTCTTGGGCGTAGACCAAGCTTGTACCGTAGCCTCCTTCGCATGGTCAACGGCAATACCATTCTCTGAAACAACATGGCCCAAGAATCTCACTTCCCTCCTCCAGAAGTGACACTTAGAAGACTTTGCTTTCAATTGGTGTTTTCTTAACACCTTCATCACTATCCTCAAGTGTTCCTTGTGTTCTTTCTCTCTCCTCGAATAAACAAGGATATATCCATGAACAAAAGAACAAACTTATTCAACTGATCTCTGAAAACTCTATTCAGAAGATCCACAAAATATGCCGGCTCATTGGTCAACCCAAATGCCTTGACCAACCACTCACAAAATCCAGGCGGTGTCCGAAATGCTATTTTAGCTATACTCTTAGCTTCCACTCTAAGCTGATGAAAACATGTCGCGAGATCCAACTGAGATAACACCCTCGCGCCACTCAACTGATCAAACAAATCATCTATCCACGGTAGAGGATACTTATTCTTCCCTGTCACCTTATTCAGCTCGCGGTAGTCCACACACAATCGAAGGGAACCATCGGCCTTGGTAGCAAGCACAACTGGTGCTCCCCACTCAGAAACACTTCTTCTGATAAATTCCTTCTTCAAAAGATCGCTTACTTGCACCCTGAGCTCTCTTTGCTCCCTTGGTGCCATACAACGAAGTGGAATCACTATAGATCTGGCATCTTTCACTAAATCAATACGGAACTCAATCTCTCGGTGTGGTGGAAGCCCGATCACTTCCTCGAAGACATCCGGATACTGGCAAACCACGGGCAAACCTGACAACTCATCTTGCGGGATGTCGAGGGAATTTAGAAAACTAGCCATTACTCCATCACTAGGTAGACAGCCAAACACTACCCTCCGCCCATCATTCGCTCAAGTTGTCACCAAAAAGCCCTCACAGTCGACCACCACCCCGTATCTTTGGAGCCAATTGACTCCCAAAATAATGCCAAACCACGTAAAGCCCAAAACAAAGCAATCACAAACAAACATGCATCCATGATTCGATAAGAACACATTACGACAAATCATGCCAAGGCTAGTCGAACCACCAATCGGGTTCGTCACTACTAAAGGTCTATCGACAATCTCGGGCTCCAATCCCAACCTATCTACCAGGTCACTAGATATGAAGGAACTGGAAGCTCCGCTATCAAACAATAATCGAACATGAATATCATAAACAGAAAGCATACTTTGAATAACAACATTCTTTCCTTTCTCCAGCGCAGTTGAGCCATTCGACGAAGAAGGAACGACATTGATAGCATATTCTTTCACAATCTGCTATTCCTTATGGGGTTGCGGACATTTGTCCGTCTGATGTCCCACTTGGCCATAGTTGAAGAACTTCCTATCTGCTTGCTTTGCTCGACAATTACTAGCATAGTGGCCCTTCTTGCCACAGCTAAAGCACTCAACATCTTTATTCTTCTTCTGGCCATCCTTATTCTGGTTCTGCTTCCTCTTATTCTGAGAACCACTCTTGCCTCCACCACTTGCTTGCGGTTTCGGCTCCTCTACAGATGCGACCTCAGTCTTTGACTTAGGGTATAGACTTTCCGATCTTAAAGCTTTCCCCACGATCGATTCAAACGTCTCATCGATGTAGTTAATAAGCCTTTCCCCCAAGTATCCATCCAAGCTAGTTATGAACTTCTCGTTCTTCTTCTCGGCAGTATCTTTTAGGGATAACCCATATTTCAACAAAGTGTCGAATTCGGCAATATACTTTGAGACAACTCTGCCATTCTGCTTGAGTTCCAAGAATTTCTTAAACATCACTGACTTCTAAGCAGTTGGAATGAACTTATCGCTAAAGCGAGACTTAAACTAATCCCAAGTAATCTGATCCTCAGGAGTAGCTGCCTTTATAGCATTCCACCAATTCATTGCCCGTCCTTGTAGCTGACGGGATGCCAGCCTTCTCTTCATCGCATCCTCGATACCCAAGTCTTTGAAGATACGCTCGCAGCTATCCAACCAATCCTGAACATCCGTAGCAGACTCCATTCCATGGAACGGCTTCCCACCAAGACTAGTATAATCCTTGTTCAGCTTGGCGAAATCGGCCCTAGGCGCCTGCACCGCTGCACCACCACCGTTAGCAGCATTAGGAGTATCCCCCTGAACATCTCTAAGCATCTCCCTCATGAGGTCAGTAAACATAGCCCTCATGTCAGGAGGATTCCCATTGTTGGCTCCTCTACCAGCACCTCTCGTATATCGGATCATCGCTCAATCTGTAAAGAGAAACGATTAACCATCCTCTTTGTGGTGTCAGTGCAGTGCGACTTCATCCTTAGCTATACTAATAGTATATATATATATATATATATATAGCTTTTGAAAGCCAGAATAATCACAAATACGCGCTCTCATATACGTATTATCTCTCCCTGGTGTCTTTCCCTAGGTTAACTACGCAACCTAGAGTTCTGATACCAAGTGTGATAGCCGCCCCGCACCAGTCGACATTTCTTCCGAAAATGCGTTGTGCACATGCCCGACTAGCACGGAACGGTCGCCACAGAAAGGAATGTAGAGAATGAACTAATCGAAAACCTAAAGAATGTCTCACAGCGCATGGGATAAAATTTAATAACAACATACTTGACATAAAATAGGCGAGACAATGCATAAGCTAAAAACTAAACATCATAGCAGCGGAAAATCCAAATACAACTTATGTTCCACATCATCATTATTACAACTTTAAAACTGTCTCTAAAGCAAAGCAAAGAAAAAGGTGCACTAATAATGCCCAAAGTAGTGCGCAGTGACAAAGGGAGAATATCTATATATATATCATACGTGGAAGCCTCCTGCTCGTCTCCGGTACAGCTATTCGTGCATCTCCAGCTAACCTGTCTCTAGTCTGCGTTTAGGAGAATCCAGAGTAATAAGAAGAGACATAAAACTCAAGGTCAGACAAAAGTCTAGTATGAGCGATAAGCAGCAAAACAGAACAATAACAGGTATACTAAGCCATACCTGAACCTAGACCTGCAACCAAAGAGTTAGCACTACGTACTGTAAAATACTCTAAGGTGCCACTAACATATGGTGTAAAGAGTATGGGGGTGGGGGCGTGCATGTCATAGTGATGGCAAACAAATCAAGCATGGCAACCATCCTCACGTCTCTCACTCAGTGCGTAAAGCATACGATGACCACCACTCTCAACCACAAGACCCATCGAAGTAGTGATGGAGTTCGACTTGTACGACTACTGCTACCACCAAGCTTACCCTACGGAATCATGACTAAATCTTTACAAATGACCCCGCTTCATTAGCCTATAGCCCATTAGTCATACCTAGACCACCGTGGTCCTTAATCCGTTCCAGTACCCCCTACACATAGTGATCCAGAGTTATAGACATCGACAACCCCTTAGGACACGTCCTGCAGCAAAGCCCAATCATGAAGTTAACTCGTTGGTTTCCAACTGGACCCTGAGTACAAACATCCTACTTGGACTACCTTTGCGTCTTGGGTTTTTGGTCTTCACCGGATCAGTTC
Source organism: Allium sativum (assembly GCA_030737875.1). NCBI lineage: Eukaryota > Viridiplantae > Streptophyta > Magnoliopsida > Asparagales > Amaryllidaceae > Allium > Allium sativum. The sequence goes on from CM060926.1 coordinate 350,826,276, forward strand.
GGTTCTTCACTTCTCTTTTCTTCAGATCGTGCTCCCGGTTAGGTTTGTGGCCTTCATCTCGTGGAGATTCGGATCGGTCGTGGTCAGCCCTGGCGTTTCAGTTTGGTCTCTTTCCCAAGCACTCCGGGTCGGGTCGTGGCCCTCCAGTCCGCTGGTGTACATCGGTTTGGGTCGGAGAACTTCCAACGGATCGGTTCAGAGAACTCTAGGTGTGAAACGGTTCAGTTAGGGTGCTCCAGTTCGGGATCCTCCTTGGCCATCAGTTGACGAGCTTCTAGGCGGTTCGGATTGTGGGGAGTGGGTCAGTTCGGTGGGGGAGTATTGGAATCCGATTGGTCCGGTCACAACCTGCACTTTTCCTGCAACTTCTAGCGACTATTTATACGCTACTCGACGTAGTTTTCGACCATTTTAACTATTCTAAACAATCACAATTCGTACCAAACAGCCATAGCAACATGTATAATCAACCACAAACACCAAAACAATAATTTGATAGGTTAAAACGGATCAAACATAGCCAAAATCCCATATTTTCCCTTAAGCATGTTTAAGCAAAACTAATGATAAGATTAGTAAAACTTAACCGAATCATCCAAATTTTCTAACAGATGCCAAAAACAATATTTCGAAATTTATGAATATTTTTCCAGAATTTATTAATGTATAAATTCGCTAATCAACACTAATTACCCTTAATTAACCATAATTAGTGAGAAACTTTGCAAATCACTCACCTTAGCCACAAATAAAATACCAAATCTGAAAATATCTCTGTTTGGGCGTGAATACCAAGGCTATACAGCAGTTCTACCTTGATTCTTGTGCTAATCCGCTTTGATTTGATGTAGATTTGGCTTAATTAGCGATTAGAAGGTGATTTGGGGTGTTTTAGAAAGCGGATGCCATGGTTAAACTTGAAGGAACAAAAAGTAGCCGCTGGAAAATGATAGAAACTGAATTTCCTAACCGTATCAGCCTTCCCATAACCCTAATCCCAAAATGGGTTATGGGCCCATTCACTAATCACCCAAATTAGGCCCGGTTAAGCTGTTTTTCAACATCTGAATCTTGTTTCAGTCATATCCCCCAAACGGTGAGTCCGTTTGGCTATTGTGACCACTCTAGGAAAGGTGAACCATTATCCGGATTTAATGGAAATGGTTTCAGGTCAAAACTCCTTTCCAATCAAAAGTTATGGCCAAAACAAGATCAGCTAGGGGAAAAACTGTCATTTAAAAATCGGCAAAAATCATGAACGTGAGAAATGAGATCAATAGTCGTCTAACAAAGTTACATGACCATATGACTTCGTATGCGAAAGAAATAAATATCCTACAATCCTTCGATGCCTAGAATGCGGGTCGTTACAGCTCGAGAACAAGGCACATTAGAACCGAGCAAAAGAATTCGTCAGAGATTGGATTAGCAATATCCAACAAGAATGACTCGTTAGAGATAGGATCAGTAGTATCCTAGAATGAGTGTGAACAGTGTTTTTTTTATAAAAAAATTGAAAACAAAATTTGTTTTGAAAATTTAAATCTTATTAAACGTATTTGATTATTTATTTTACATTAAATTTGGACAATCGAATATATGAAGATTTTGCATATACGCCTAGCTAGTGTGTGTACGAAGTCTCAAATATACTGGGTAGATATAGAATCACACTCTAGTCGCCCGGAGATGATATATATATATATATCATCAGTTTTAATGTTCGATTTTTGAAAGTGAGATATCTATATATTTTCAAATTACTGTTGTGATAACTAAAACATAGATAGGGTCTATTGTTGTGATTTGGCATCAAAAATGTGATTTTTGAGTATCTATAAAGAAGATATATGTTTGAAAATTTAATTAACAAATTGATTGATGGATGTGTTGTATAATTATTAATTTGACTAATTAAAATATTGAAATGATAATTCATTAACCAATATGAGAAAGAATGATAAATTTTTCCAAATCGAATCAAATATTGAACTGTATTGAAAATTTGTTAGAATTGCATACATATGCATGTATATAAAATGAACAGATCATATCATGGAAGCTAAGAAGAGGAATAAAATTGTATGCCCGACAAATAGGTACATATTTACAGTTTTGTTTGGGTTTGATGATTTTATAAGTCGCTTGCCTTTTCCTTTTTCTTTTGGATTGATGAGTTCCCTATGAGGCAAATTGCGGTTTTAAATATCAACCCGTACAAAGGAGGTTATGGCGAAATTTTCGGAAAATTTAGGGCATTAGCAAATTTTTTGAAAAAATTAGAAAATTCTTAGAAACAGAAAAGTTGAAGAATGAAAGCCAGAATGAAAGTTGAGTTGGTTAGTAAAACAACTTTTAGCTCTGTTCCATTTCGAGGACGAAAAGATTTTAAGTGGGGGAGATCGTAACAACCCGGATTTTCAGAACAAGTTTAAAATTTTTATTCTAATAATTTTAATGGATTTTGAATATTTAAAATAATTTATTTTAAATAATAAAAAATAAATATTTATTTAAACCGAAGTTGGAAAGAAATTTTTTAATTCAATTATAAAAGGAGTTTAAAATGGCGTGGTAGTTTGAAAAATCGATTTCAAATTTCAACTAAATGTACAGGATTCAAAATAAATCAGATTTTAGTAAAAATAAAGAAATATTTGAGCCTGTTTAAAAATATCTTTCTAGCGGATGTGAAAAATCCAGATTTCATAACGGTAATAAAAAGTTACAGCCAATTTAAAATTTGAAATAGTCGCTTTGGAATTTGTATACATTTTTTAATATAATATATAGCCATTTTGCAAACGACCTCCGTTTTCAACGAAACCACTTTTGTTGGATCCGGAATATCAATTTATTGCTAGGTCCCAATTTCCATAATTTTTGAAATTAATATGTGAGCGCATTAAATTTAAATGTGTTAGGTAATTTAAATTTGAATTGGATCGACCAGAAATCGACCATTTTTCAAATGGTTTCCAAATTCGACGAAATTAATTTTGTTAGGACCATATCTTCAAAACATAGCTAAAATTATTTTTTGGGAATCTATAGAGTCAGTATGTGGTCCCGTTAAATTAAAATGTATGATCAAATTAAATAATTAAATGTTTTATATTTCAATTTAAAGAAAAATGAACTGTAACAATCGAAGGGGCTAATGAGCCCTGGTCCATTGTGTTCGGAATTGGTGTATTTGGCATTCGGAGACATTCGCTGGACTTGATTTGGAGTTACTAGGAATTAATGGGCTTTTCTGAAAATTAAAGAATTAAATATTAAAAATACCACACCATTTATTCACAAACCCTAATCCAAAAATAGGAGCTGCCGCCGTCAGTTGGCTTTCAGTGGATAAAATAGCTCGAAATTACTTCCTTAATCTCTTCTAAAATAATCCGAATTAAAAGGGGATTTCAAAACTAAAAATGAAGAGACTTTCTTGCTCTTTGGATTTATATGACTTTGATGGGTTATTGTAGAGACAATCGCCCAGATTTTTGGCCCAAAGTGGCATCGTTCAAGCAGCTTTTCTGAAATGGGGGTAGGACCGAGCTCCACGCCATTTACAGCGCAGCAAGGAAGCGCCAAGTCGCACGTCAGGGGGTCTCCGATCTCTAGCCGGCGCAAGGTGGAGGCGGTAGTTGGTGATCCACGGTCTGGAGCTTTTTTCGTGTTACTTGAAGAAGAAGATTTTTAATAGAAATAAAATTGTTTTAAAATAGATTTGTTTTTAAAATAAAAATAGATTTCTTTTAAAAATAAAAATAGAATTGTTTTTTGAAATGAAAATAACATTGATTTGATAATAAAAATAACATTGATTTGATAATAAAAATAACATTGATTTGATAATAAAAATATCATTGATTTGCTAATGAAAATAACATTGGTTTGATAATGAAAATAACATTGATTTGATAATAAAAATTAGCATTGACTTTAAAATAAGATTAGCATTGACTTTAAAATAAAATTAGCATTGACTTTAAAATAAAATTAGCATTGACTTGAAAATAAAGTTAGCATTGTTTTTAAAATAGAAAAGTATTGTTTTTAAAATAGAAAGGCATTGTTTTTAAAATAGAAAAGCATTGTTTTTTTAAAACAAAAATAGAATATAAAAATGAAATTATATATAAATATAAATATATATATAGCAATAACAAAAATATGATTATATATAGGTGAATTTTTAAATATAATAACATCAGTTATATTACAGATTTTTTTTTACAAATAAATGTAGCATTGTTTTAATAAATAAAAATAGCATGGTTTTAGAAAAATAAAATTATGATTTTTCATTGTATGGAAAATTGTGATTTTTCACTGTATAAAAATAAGACTTATATATATAGAGTTGAAATAAAAATAAGATTTTTATTTAAATAGCATTGATTTTGTTAAATAAAATAGCCTTGTTAAAAATGAGAATTTTATTATACATAATGTTATAGAAATGTGATTTTTATTTATAAATACTTTGCTTTAAAAATATATAGAACAATTTAAAAATGTAATCTGTATATTTATAGTTTATAGAAAAATGTTATTTTTCACTATATAGAAAAACATTATTTTTCACTGTATAGAACATTATTTTTCACTGTATAGAAAAACATTATTTTTCACTATATATAAAAACATTATTTTCCACTATATAGGAAAACATTATTTTTCATTGTATAGGAAAACATATAAATATCGTATTATAAATATCGATGTTTAAAAATGCGATTTTAAAATATATAAACGTCGTATTAAAAATATGATTTTTACTGTGAATGGCATGAAGAAGACTGCGTTGGAATTTTGGGAAAATCCAAAGTGTTCAAAAATTCAGAAATTAAACCGGCGGAGTGGAAACCGAAGATGAGAACTTCTCACTCTAAATTTATTTACAGTTAAATTTATATATATATGTATATATATATATATATTAGGATGCAGACGGTGCTTAGCAGCACTCGACACCTTTGATTGAAACCTTGATTGTTTGTTCGGACTGTATTGTTATATGATTATGATGTGAAATGGAGAATAAAATATTCATATGTAGAATAAAATATCTTATCATTAAAAATATAATTTTTAACATATTTATATGAACAACATAAAATTATCTCTAAAAGAAATAAAATATTCATTTACAAATCGGACGATTTGTTAATGTACACCCATTTATCTTATATGATTGGGATGATAAATTTTACACATCGCCCAACTGCACAAATAAATAAACTATTGTTGTTTGAAAACCCCACACGGGTATTGGGATGATATTTGACGTACACTGATCCCAATAATTAGTTGTATGTCAATCGATGGATTGACAGTCTGTGATGAGTGTTATTTATTTATTTTAATGCTCACACAGTTGTAAATTGCACTCTAGATGTCGTATGAAATTTTATTGATTTTTTTATCTTTACTGTTGTATATGTGCGAAGTATGAAATCAATATAAATCACATTATATGGTAATTTATTGGGTCTCACTCCAATTTGGAAAATAAAGAGTATTTTAAAATAATATTCCATAAATGATATAAAATGTTTATGCGTTGAATATAATATTCTTGTGTTGAATAAATATATCGTTTTTATTGAATGCATAAACCAATAAAATATTCATTGTTTTGAAAAGAAAATGTTTATTCAATAAAAATCATATTTTTATTGTACGTATGAATAAACAAAATATTCATTATTTGAAATAGAGTACGTTAGCAATAAAAATATACATTTTTATTGTGTATGTGTAATAACCAGGAAAATCTGAACCAGTTTAAAAATTTTATTTTGGCAATTTTAACGAATTTTGAATATTTAAAATAGATTATTTTAAATAATATCGATGAGAAATTTATTTTAAATATATTTCGAACGTATATATTATATACGTCGTCATTAGAATATAAATAGTTATATATAATTATAAATAGAATTGAAAATGGCGCGGTAGTTCGATGATTCGATTTCAAACTTCAATTGAATGTACCGGGTGCAAAACAATCCGGATTTTAGTGAAACCAAAAACATTAGGATCTATTTGTGGATATCTTTCCAACGAATCCGAAAAATCATAATTTCATAGCGGGGATCAAAAGATATGTCCAGTTGAATATTCTGAATAGTCGCTATGGAATTCAGGCCCTTAAAAATGGGAATTTTGCAAACGACCTCGGATTTCGACGAAACCACTTTTGTTGGGTCCGTGATGTCAAATTATTGCTAGATTCCAAATTTCATAATTTTCTGAATCAATATGTGAGCGTGGAAAAGGAAACGCGTTTGACCCGTTTTAGTTGATTTTAATCGACTGGAAATTGGCCATTTTTCAAACGGTCTCAGAATTCAACGAAACTAGTTTTGTTACGACCGTATCGTCAATACGAAGCTAGAAAACATTTTTCTGTAATTTTTAGAGTTCATATGTGACCCCAGTAAATTGAAATGCGCGTTCAAATTCAATATATAGAGTTATACGTTGATTTTAACGGAAACGGATCGAAACGATCAAATCAGCTTACGATACATATCTCATTGTGTTCGGAATGGGTGTAAAACGCTATGGACGATACATATCCTCCCCCCCCCCCCCCCCCCCCCCCCCGCCATCGCCTCCGCCGAACTCCGCCAGAGCCGACGATCCCCTCCCCCAAGTACCTCGCCGCTCCTCCGATTAGCAGCCGTCGCACCCTGAAGTCCCGATGCGCCGCCTTCCCCTTACTTCCTCCACCCCCTGCGCCTCCCCCCACCATCCTCCGGCGCAGCAGCGAAGAACCCCCCTTTTTTCTCAAAACAACCACAGTAAGTTTTCTTTTCTTTTATTTTCTTTTATTTTATGATTTTTAGATTATATAAAAACTGATTTTATTAGGAATTAAAACTGATTTTCCTTTTTATATATAGGATTATGAAATAAAAATTCAATTTTTATGTATATTTGAATTAAAAATTTGATTTTTATGAATATGACTATGCATTGTTTTTCAAATATGAAACGAAGTTTTGATTTTTAAAATAGAAAAGACGAGATTTTTAAAATAAAAAAAAGATTAGATTTTTAAAGGAAGAAAGATGATATTTTTAAATGGAGAAAGGTGTGATTTTTACATATGTAGTGGGTTAAAAATATGATTTTTACATAGTAGACACTATAAAAATGTAATCTTTATGAGATAGAGAATATAAAAATATCATCTTTGTATATGTAGCAAAATAAAAATCTGATTTTTTATTATATATACGTTGAAATAAAGTGGTGATTTTTATAATGATGAAATCTATATTTTTGAAAAGGCGAAATCTATATTTTTGAAAAGGCGAAATCTTTATTTGAAGAATAGCGGGATAGAAATGGAATTTTTATCTATATGACATCGTAGTAAAAATTCGATTTTTATATATTGAATAGCGAAGTAAAAATATGATTTTTATATATTGAATAACATAGTAAAAATATGATTTTTAAATTGAAAGTGAACAAATAAAAATGTGATTTTTATTTTAAAGACATCAGTATATAAAAATGTGATTTTTATAAATGTAGTGACTACGGGCAACGAAAGGGACAAAAGGCAAACACGATGAAGATTTCTATCAATAAAGAGACGTGGAATTGGGATAGCTATCAGTGAGAATTTCTCACTCTTCAATTTCTTTTCTAGTTATATATATACTAGGATGCAGACGGTGCTTAGTAGCACCCGACACAATCGTCCACAGACCATGGACTTGTTTGTTAGGTTGTGTAGTTGGTTAGATTATTTGGTTTGAATTGAATTGTTTGGTGAATTGAAATTGATTTGATTGATGTGTGAATGGCGTGGGCCTTCACTAGACCGGGGATAAGGCTAGGCCTTGTCCCGTTTCTAGTATCGTGCCGTTATGCCGCCGAAATTTTCTAAAATAAGTTAAAAAAAATATCATTTTTATTTTGTAAATGAACTGAATAAAAATTCATGTGTTAAAATAAAATGTTTTATCGTTAAAAATATAATTTTTAACATGGAGGTGAATAAAATAAAATATTCATTTACAAACCGGACGGTTTGTTTATGTACACATATTTGAAGGACATTGATTGGGTCGATAAATTTTACACATCGCCCAACTGCACAACTAAAATCTATGTTTGATTGTTTGAAACCCCACATGGGTGTTGGGATGAAATTTGAAGTTCAGTCATCCTGATTGATTAAATATGTCGATCGATTGATTGACAGACTGTTATAAGCGTTAGATATCTATATTTGATGCTTATACAGTGTAGTGCACTTTGGTTGATGGTTGATTATTTTTCAATGCTATTATATATGTGTGATGTATGAAAATCCATATAATTAACATTATATGGTGATTGTTTGGGCCTCATTCCAATTTAAAAAATAAAGAATATTATAAAATAAAGGTTCGTGTGTTGACCGTACTCATCCGTTGAGATTAGTCATGTGTTGAACGAAATATTTTAATAATAAAATACACATCTTTATCAATATAAAATAAAGGTTCATGTGTTGATAGTACTCATCCGTTGAGATTAGTCATGTATTGAACGAAATATTTTAAAAATAGTAATATTTGAAATAGAAATATTTTAAATAGAATATTTGAAAATAGAAATATATATGGCCGTGTTGATTAGATTGACACCATTTTGACGTGAACGATATTTATATCGATTTTATTCATTTTAAAATGAATATTGAAAAGTGATTTCGAAATCGAATATTTTGAAATGAAATTGAATTCAAATTAAATAGAAAATGAAATTGAATTCAAATTAATTAGAAAACAAATTGAATTCAAATTAAATAGAAAACGAATTGAATTTGATTCGAATAGAAAACGAAATGAATTTGATTCGAATAGAAAACGAAATGAATTTGATTCGAATAGAAAACGAAATGAATTTGATTCGAATAGAAAACGAAATGTATTTGATTCGAATAGAAAACGAAATGAATTTGATTCGAATAGAAAACGAAATGAATTTGACTCGAATAGAAAACGAAATGAATTTGATTCGAATAGAAAACGAAATGAATTTGATTCGAATAGAAAACGAAATGAATTTGATTCGAATAGAAAACGAAATGAATTTGATTTGAATAGAAAATGAATTTGATTTGAATAGAATTTGAATTGAATTGAATAGAAAACGAATTTGAATTGAATCGAATAGAAAACCAATGTGAATTGAATCGAATAGAAAACCAATTTGAATTGAATCGAATAGAAAACGAATTTGAATTGAATTGAAATTTAAATTGAATAGAAATGAATTTTAAAACGAAATTATAAGGAAAAATTCAATTTTGATTTGAATTGAAATGGAAGTTGAAATTGTTTTTGAAACGAATTTAAAAATATTTATATAATTCGTTTTAAATAGAAATCAACGATATGTATAATATATATATATATATATATATATATATATATAATATAATGGCCTGAATAGAACGCGCCGCGCCGCGACAGTTCATGAATTTCGACCGTTTATTTCAAACGGACATTACGGGAGATCCGACCGTCGAATTCTCCTAAAACCGGAACCGTTGGGTTCGTATCGAAAAGAGCTTTCTAACGAATATTAGAAATTTGAAATCTAACGGTTGGATTTGGAGATACGTCCAAATCAAATTTGAAAAAGGTCGTTGTAAGTGCAGTTCGATGGCCATTGATGGAAATCGACTGTACGGGCCTTCATAAAATTATTAAAAATAGTAATAATTTGTATAAAATCATAAGAAATGATTTGGGAAAAATTGGGATGAAAAACTCCATATTTGAAAAGATAAAAATAGATTTTTATCGAAATAAACTAGTTTTGAATTAGAATTAAAACCCATTTATTTTTAAATAAATAAATTGTATTTGAAATGGGTTTTAAATAGAATTGATTTGTGGGTTTATCGTGAAGGGTGTTTTAAATGACACTTGTTCTTTAACCCGATGATAAATAGAATGTGATTTGGGTTTGTCGTGAACTGTGTTTTGAAGGACATTAGTTCTTTAACCCAGTAAAAGGAGTTTTAATGAATCTGCAATTAGATTGAAATATGCATTGATAATCTAAATTATCAAATTTGGAAAATAAGCGAGAATGGAGTATCACCAGTTTTGCTCCAAAGCGATAGTTAAATCTTTAATTAGATTTGAACGTGAAATGCTAATTAATTTTACCGATAACACCGTGGTGTTAGATATGGAGTATTACCAGTTTTGCTTCATGGGATGAATAGGTTGGGATTAGGAAATAAAATAAATAATTACTTCGGTGTGGTTCGCTAATCTCGACTAGTTTGGAAATCCCTAATTTGGTTTGAAATGACATCCAAAGGAAGATTAAAGGATAAATTTCAAAGAATTTATCTTGGATAAAATTAATGGGAATCTTTCCCTAAGAATATGAAATTTACGGTTAGTGACTAATGAATTGGAATGAGGCGTATGTTGTGTTTCTGTAACATTTGTTTTTAATATACGTGGGTTGTTCGGAAAGGCCGAGTTTATACCCATTCTGAATAACCGATTCGACGATATGTCGAAGAGGAAGATGGTGGTTGAAGACCGGAAGTCTTCACATCATTTGGGTAATTACTAACGATCCTGATTGGGTTGTACACCCAAGAGGATGGAAATAGTTGGTGGTCGTCCAGACGTACTTGGAGATCGATAGATATGCGAGGAAAGTGCCTCCGGTTTCGTTCAGACCTAGAACGGACTTGTAAATGGATTGTGTGTCTGACATTGGATTTTATTCTGTGTTGATTGATTTCTATTAAATATACATCTATTTGGCGGCGGAGAATTTATTCTTTTGCTTAACGCCCTTCTCTGAGACGTACGAGCTCAGAGGTTGTATATGGATGGACATCAATCGCATGGCATGAATTGCCTGTGTGGCACGCTAAGATGCAATGATCAAGGCTTTTGTTGAAAAGCAGAGTCTTGTGGTTGATGATCAAAGCACGGCCTCTGTGGCGTAGCTTTGTGTATAGCGTGAATTCGCGAGCCTCACACCTCGGATGAGTCAAAAATGGGATACGGACTGCAGGGAGAGCACGACGTTTCTTTCTAGCTTTGGTGGTGTCAGTGACTTACCAGCCCTGAAATTTATATAGTTTTCACCTATGTGGTTGTTGGATGAGGCGCCTCGATTTTAGGTCTGTAAGGACCGGGAAACGTGTGTTCAGGCATAATTAATCCTCTAACGTAAGTGAGGTCCGACCCTGAAGCATCCAGGATTGCCCAGAGTGTGTAGTCCTGAGGCATTTGCTAGAGTGTCTCGAACGCGGAGAGGAGCTTGCTCCTTGCCTCGACTCATGACGGAAATCCAATTTCCAATACGCGTATTGCGGTTTTAATTGTAGAACTAGTATGGCGACATGATATATGGTACCCATGTCGTCTATGATTTATATTTATGATTGAAATTGTTTTGACACTATACACTTATTATAGTATCAAATGATTTGTTTTAAACGTACCAAGCATGTTTGGCTATTATAAGGGAAAACCCTATCCTCTGGCTTGCGTTGCATTGTGTGATGGGACCTGGGTTTTATAATAGCTTCATTTTTCGAAAAAGCATTGCACTGTTTATTCTATGCACTGGTATTCTTGGGAGGAAACCCGTTCCGTGTTATATGGCGTGGTTCATTGAATTACTCTCTTTTAAAGTAAAGTTTTAAATAATTGTTTTAGTTCTCACACCAGTCACATGACTGACCTGGAGTTTATTGTTTTAACCTAAACTCGGGGTGCCTCTATTTTCCGCACGGGCAGCTGGTAGTTTTGGTTTTGCAGATTTATATTCACAGGATCCTGGTTTACAGCTGGAATGATATCCGGAAAGCTCTATATCCGTATATCACCTTCAGTTGTGTTTTGTATTATTTTTCTGCTACTATGTAATTTATTGTAATCCCTGATATTTATCGAATGTAATTTATTCATTTATACTCTGTATATTCTTGTATCTGATGGAATTGTTGTAATAGCAATGAAATGTTCTCCCGTTTGCGTTCTGATTTGTCCTGTTCTCAAACGATCAGGGGTTTCGAACGGTCTAAATCAGTTTAACGACTGATTCGGATCGAGCGAAATTCCTTGTCGTCACATTTGGTATCAGAGCTTTGGTTTAAAGAGCTCGAGAACAAGGCACATTAGAACCATACGAAGAATTCATCAGATATTAGATTAGTAAAATCCAATTAGAATGACTCGTTAGAGATAGGATCAGTAGTATCCTAGAACGAGTGTGAAGAGTATATTTTTCAAATGAAAACAATTTTGTTTTAAAATTTAAATCGTTTTACACGTATTTGAATATTTATTTATCTTGAATTTGGACAATCGAGTATATAAAGATTTTGCATATACGCGTCATGAACGTATATTCGAAGTTTTAATATACTGGATAGATATAAAATCATACTCTAGTGGCCCGAAGATGATTCTGATGGTTGAGTACTCATCGTCATAATTTATTTTCGAGTGACGAAGGTGTGATATCTATATATTTCCGTTAGACTGGTGTGAGAACCAAAACTTATATAGATAGATTCATTTGTTGTGATTTGGCACCAAAACATGATTTTCTGTATATGTATCAAAATTATGAATTTGAAACGTTAATCCACTAATTGATTGATGTTTGTGTTGTTTGTTTATTTGTTTGATAATTTTGAAACATTTAGCCTAATTGAATCGCATATGGGATTATATTGAAAATTCGTCGCAGTTGCTTGCATATACATATGCTTACATTGAACAGGTCATAGCAAGGAGACTAGAGCAGAGAATAAAATTTGTTTGCCCGACAAATAGGTACATGTTTACTATAATTTACTGTTTTGTTTGGGTGATGATGATTTAATGAGCCTATTGGCTAGCCGCTTGGCTTTTTCTTTTTGTTTTTGAGATCAGAAGGCCTATATGGCAATTTCGGGATTTTCCCGTGGCTCCCAGTGCAGGGGAGGTTATGGTTAAATTTTTCGAAAATTCCGGGTGTTAGCCAAATTTTTGAAGAATTTGAAATTCTCAGAAACTGAAAAGTTGGAGAATGGAAGCCAGATCGAACGTAGAGTTAATTGATCAAACCACTTTCGACTTTGTTCCTTTTCGGGGACGAAAAGTTTTAAGTGGGGGAGATTGTAATAACCCGGAAAATCTGAACCAGTTTAAAATTTTTATTTCGGCAATTTTAACGAATTTTGAATATTTAAAATAGATTATTTTAAATAATATCGAAGAGAAATTTATTTTAAATATATTTTGAACGTAAATATTATATACGTCGTCATTAGAATATAAATAGTTATATATAATTATAAATAGAATTGAAAATGGCGTGGTAGTTCGATAATTCGATTTCAAACTTCAATTGAATGTACCGGGTGCAAAACAATCCGGATTTTAGTGAAACCAAAAACATTAGGATCTATTTGTGGATATCTATCCAACGAATCCGAAAAATCAAAATTTCATAGTGGGGATCAAAAGATATGTCCAGTTGAATATTCTGAATAGTCGCTATGCAATTCTGGCCCTTAAAAATGGGAATTTTGCAAACGACCTCGGATTGCAACGAAACCACTTTTGTTGGGTCTGTGATGTCAAATTATTGCTAGATTCCAAATTTCATAATTTTCTGAATCAATATGTGAGCGTGGCAAAGGAAAACGCGTTTGACCCGTTTTAGTTGATTTTAATTGACTGGAAATTGGTCATTTTTCCAACGGTCTCAGAATTCAACGAAACTAGTTTTGTTAGGACCGTATCGTCAATACGAAGCTAGAAAGCATTTTTCTGCAATTTTTAGAGTTCGTATGTGACCCCAGTAAATTGAAATGCGTGTTCTAATTCAATATATAGAGTTATACGTTGATTTTAACGGAAACGGCTTGAAACGATCAATTCAGCTTGCAATACATATTCCATTGTGTTTGGAATGGGGGTAAAACGCTATGGACGACAGGCGGTGGGCCTCGTTTTGAGGTCGAAAATAAAAGTTGCTTTTTGGTGAAAATAAAATAATTAAATAAATTAAAAATTCTCTCTCCCCTCTAAATTCACTCTGCCCCCCTCGGTTAAAAACCTAAATCAGAAAAACAAAAAGAGAAAAAAATGATGAAAGGGGCGTAGCAGCGGAACCCCCCTCCCCCCCCCCCCCCATCGCCTCCGCCGAACTCCGCTAGAGCCGACGATCCCCTCCCCCATGTACCTCGCGGCTCCTCCGATTAGCAGCCGTCGCACCCTGAAGCCCCGATGCGCCGCCTTCCCCTTACTTCCTCCACCCCCTGCGCCTCCCCCCACCATCCTCCGGCGCAGCAGCGAAGACCCCCCTTTTTCTCAAAACAAATACAGTAAGTTTTCTTTTCTTTTATTTTCTTTTATTTTATGATTTTTAGATTATATAAAAACTGATTTTATTAGGAATTAAAACTGATTTTCCTTTTTATATATAGGATTATGAAATAAAAATTCAATTTTTATGTATATTTGAATTAAAAATTTGATTTTTATGAATAAGACTATGCATTGTTTTTCAAATATGAAACGAAGTTTTGATTTTTAAAATAGAGAAGACGAGATTTTTAAAGTAAAAAAAAGATTAGAATTTTAAAGGAAGAAAGACGATATTTTTAAATGGAGAAAGGTGTGATTTTTACATATGTAGTGGGTTAAAAATATGACTTTTACATAGCAGAAACTATAAAACTGTAATCTTTATGAGATAGAGAATATAGAAATATCATCTTTGTATATGTAGCAAAATAAAAATCTATTTTTTTATTATATATACGTTGAAATAAAGTGGTGATTTTTATAATGATGAAATCTATATTTTTGAAAAGGCGGAATCTATATTTTTGAAAAGGCGAAATCTTTATATGAAGAATAGCGGGATAGAAATGGAATTTTTATCTATATGACATTGTAGTAAAAATTCGATTTTTATATATTGAATAGCGAAGTAAAAATATGATTTTTATATATTGAATAGCATAGTAAAAATAAGATTTTTAAATTGAAAGTGAACAAATAAAAATGTGATTTTTATTTTAAAGACATCAGTATATAAAAATGTGATTTTTATATATGTAGTTACTACGGGCAACGAAAGGGACAAAAGGCAAACACGATGAAGATTTCTATCAATAATGAGACGTGGAATTGGGATAGCTATCGGTGAGAATTTCTCACTCTTCAATTTCTTTTCTAGTTATATATATATACTAGGATGCAGACGGTGCTTAGTAGCACCCGACACAATCGTCCACAGACCATGGACTTGTTTGTTAGGTTGTGTAGTTGGTTAGATTATTTGGTTTGAATTGAATTGTTTGGTGAATTGAAATTGATTTGATTGATGTGTTAATGGCGTGGGCCTTCACTAGACCGGGTATAAGGCTAGGCCTTGTCCCGTTTCTAGTATCGTGCCGTTATGCCGCCGAAATTTTCTAAAATAAGTTAGAAAAATAAAAATATCATTTTTATTTTGTAAATGAACTGAATAAAAATTCATGTGTTAAAATAAAATGTTTTATCGTTAAAAATATAATTTTTAACGTGGAGGTGAATAAAATAAAATATTCATTTACAAACCGGACGGTTTGTTTATGTACACCTATTTGAAGGACATTGATTGGGTCGATAAATTTTACACATCGCCCAACTGCACAACTAAAATCTGTGTTTGATTGTTTGAAACCCCACACGGGTGTTGGGATGAAATTTGAATTTCACTCATTCTGATTGATTAAATATGTCGATCGATTGATTGACAGGCTGTTATAAGCGTTAGATATCTATATTTGATGCTTATACAGTGTAGTGCACTTTGGTTGATGGTTGATTATTTTTCACTGCTATTATATACGTGTGATGTATGAAAATCCATATAATTAACATTATGTGGTGATTGTTTGGGCCTCATTCCAATTTAAAAAATAAAGAATATTGTAAAATAAAGGTTCATGTGTTGACCGTACTCATCCGTTGAGATAAGTCATGTGTTGAACGAAATATTTTAATAATAAAATGCACATCTTCATCAATATAAAATAAAGGTTCATGTGTTGATAGTACTCATCCGTTGAGATTAGTCATGTGTTGAACGAAATATTTTAAAAATAGGAATATTTGAAATAGAATATTTGAAAATAGAAATATATGAGGCCGTGTTGATTAGATTGACGCCATTTTGACGTGAACGATATTTATATCGATTTTATTCATTTTAAAATGAATATTGAAAAGTGATTTCGAAATCGAATATTTTGAAATGAAATTTAATTCAAATTAAATAGAAAATGAAATTGAATTCAAATTAAATAGAAAACGAATTGAATTCAAATTAAATAGAAAACGAAATGAATTTGATTCGAATAGAAAACGAAATGAATTTGATTCGAATAGAAAACGAAATGAATTTATTCGAATAGAAAACGAAATGAATTTGATTCGAATAGAAAACGAAATAAATTTGATTCGAATAGAAAACGAAATGAATTTGATTCGAATAGAAAACGAAATGAATTTGATTTGAATAGAAAATGAATTTGATTTGAATAGAATTTGAATTGAATTGAATAGAAAACGAATTTGAATTGAATCGAATAAAAAACCAATGTGAATTGAATCGAATAGAAAACCAATTTGAATTGAATCGAATAGAAAACGAATTTGAATTGAATTGAAATTTAAATTGAATAGAAATGAATTTTAAAACGAAATTATAAGGAAAAATTCAATTTTGATTTGAATTGAAATGGAAGTTGAAATTGTTTTTGAAACGAATTTAAAACTATTTATATAATTTATTTTAAATAGAAATCGACGATATGTATACTATATATATAATATAATGGCCTGAATAGAATGCGCCGCGCCGCGGCAGTTCGTGAATTTCGGCCATTTATTTCAAACGGACATTACGGGAGATCCGACCGTCGGATTCTCCTAAAGCCGAAACCGTTGGGTTCGTATCGAAAAAATCTTTCTAACGAATATTAGAAATTTGAAATCTAACGGTTGGATTTGGAGATACGTCCAAATCAAATTTGAAAAAGGTCGCGGTAAGTGCAGTTCGATGGCCGTTGATGGAAATCGACTGTAAGGGCCTTGATAAAATTATTAAAAATAGTAATAATTTGTGTAAAATCATAAGAAATGATTTGGGAAAAATTGGGATGAAAAACTCCATATTTGAAAAGATAAAAATAGATTTTTATCGAAATAAACTAGTTTTGAATTAGAATTAAAACCCATTTATTTTTAAATAAATAAATTGGATTTGAAATGGGTTTTAAATAGAATTGATTTGTGGGTTTATCGTGAAGGGTGTTTTAAATGACACTTGTTCTTTAACCCGATGATAAATAGAATGTGATTTAGGTTTGTCGTGAACTGTGTTTTGAAGGACATTAGTTCTTTAACCCAGTAAAAGGAGTTTTAATGAATCTGCAATTAGATTGAAATATGCATTGATAATCTAAATTATCAAATTTGGAAAATAAGCGAGAATGGAGTATCACCAGTTTTGCTCCAAAGCGATAGTTAAATCTTTAGTTAGATTTGAACGTGAAATGGTAATTAATTTTACCGATAACACCGTGGTGTTAGATATGGAGTATTACCAGTTTTGCTTCATGGGATGAATAGGTTGGGATTGGGAAATAAAATAAATAATTACTTCGGTGTTGTTCGCTAATCTCGACTAGTTTGGAAAACCCTAATTTGGTTTGAAATGACATCCAAAGGAAGATTAAAGGATAAATTTCAAAGAATTTATCTTGGATAAAATTAATGGGAATCTTTCCCTAGGAATATGAAATTTACGGTTAGTGACTAATGAATTGGAATGAGGCGTATGTTGTGTTTGTGTAACATTTGTTTTTAATATACGCGGGTTGTTCGGAAAGGCCGGGTTTATACCCATTCTGAATAACCGATTCGACGAAATGTCGAAGAGGAAGACGGTGGTTGAAGACCGGAAGTCTTCACATCGTTTGGGTAATTACTAACGATCCTGATTGGGCTGTACACCCAAGAGGATGGAAATAGTTGGTGGTCGTCCAGACGTACTTGGAGATCGATGGATATGCGAGGAAAGTGTCTCCGGTTTCATTCAGACCCAGAACGGACTTGTAAATGGATTGTGTGTTTGACATTGGATTTTATTCTATGTTGATTGATTTCTATTAAATATACATCTGTTTGGCGGCGGAGAATTTATACTTTTGCTTAACGCCCTTCTCTGAGACGTACGAGCTCAGAGGTTGTATATCGACGGACATCAGTCGCATGGCATGAATTGCCTGTGTGGCACGCTAAGATGCAATGATCAAGGCTTTTGTTGAAAAGCAGAGTCTTGTGGTTGATGATCAAAGCACGGCCTCTGTGGCGTAGCTTTGTGTATAGCGTGAATTCGCGAGCCTCACACCTCGGTATGAGTCAAAAACGGGATACGGACTGCAGGGAGAGCACGACGTTTCTTTCTTGCTTTGGTGGTGTCAGTGACTTACCAGCCCTAACATTTATATACTTTTCACCTATGTGGATGTTGGATGAGGCGCCTCGATTTTAGGTCTGTAAGGACCGGGAAACATGTGTTCAGGCATAATTAATCCTCTAACGTAAGTGAGGACCGGCCCTGAAGCATCCAGGATTGCCCAGAGTGTGTAGTCCTGAGGCATTTTCTAGAGTGTCTCGAACGCGGAGAGGAGCTTGCCCCTTGCCTCGACTCATGACGGAAATCCAATTTCCAATACGCGTATTACGGTTTTAATTATAGAACTAGTATGGCGACATGATATATGGTACCCATGCCGTCTATGATTTATATTTATGATTGAAATTGTTTTGACACTATACACTTATTATAGTATCAAATGATTTGTTTTAAACATACCAAGCATGTTTGGTTATTATAAGGGAAAACCCTATCCTCCGGCTTGCGTTGCATTGTGTGATGGGACCTGGGTCTTATAATAGCTTCATTTTTCGAAAAAGCATTGCGCTGTTTATTCTATGCACTGGTATTCTTGGGAGGAAACCCGTTCCGTGTTATACGGCGTGGTCCCTTGAATTACTCTCTTTTAAAGTAAAGATTTAAATAATTGTTTTAGTTCTCTGTAACACCCCACCTCCGCCAGGGTAACTCTTGCAAGCACACTGGCTTTGGAGGGGCGTTAAACAAGGTAAACATGCATGCAGATATCACAAGACAGAACATATATAAGTAAAACAGAGTAAATAAAGCAGCGGATCAAACTAGCATTTCAAAACCATAGTCATGTTACAAAAAAGTACTTGGTCATTATTTTCCAACAAAAAAAAGTCTAGCATAAACTGAAAAAACTGAAATACATAAAGTACTATCCCCAAAGTGAAGTGATAAACCATAGCTAGCTCAATGTCCAAAACCGTACATGAGAAAATCCAGTAAGCAAGCTGTAAAGATCCAAGCTAAGCTCCAATGTTCCCACCCTGAGAACCTTAGGGGGGGGGGGGGGAAACAGAAGAAAAGAGGCGAAAGAAAACAGGTCAGTCCAAAAGACTGGTAAGCCCTAACTACTATCTGTCCATGAACTAGTAAAGTTAACTGGCATGAGAAGCTGAGATGAACATAAGGATAACAACATACTGGCATGGTGATTAACTAACAAGATAGATAAAGGTGTCATCGCATAATCATAGTTAAGTTTTGCACCACGGGTGTACTAGCATTCTAACATGTCAAGTAAAAACAAGAATTGATCCCTTGGCCCAAGCTTGGCCCAATGTCATGAGATGACCTAAATCAAGGTCCAACTACACGGTCTAGTTGATCGGCTCCCTATAAGCCTAACTCGTCAAGTGTCGGTGTCATACGGCCCAAACATGCAATGTAGTTAAACTGCGCTAGGTCCACCCTAGGGTGTATCAAGTCCTAGGGTGTCAAACTCGGACACCAATCAAGTATGCACATTCTAGATCTACTGGTACCTGTGCCTGATTTTCCAACTCCGGACTATGTGCACGACCATAGTCCGCCTGGACCTACACCGGCGTACCTACTCAGCCGTCGTTTTGGTCGCTTACATGTCAGCCCAGTAATCGTGCCCCACCCTAGCCTAGTCCTAGGGTCTTATGATACTATCAAGAGGGTTACTGCTGAAAAGGACCACGCAATTACGGTTTCATTAACGGGTTAAATGTGGTTAACCCGATCCAAACGTGGATTAAATTGGTTAAGTGTACCCAAGGTTCATGACTTAACCCCGATTAACCCATCAAGCCCAAATTGATTAAGTATTAAGTGGACCATGATTTAACCCTAATCAGGAGGCATTAATTAACTTAATGTGCTTTAACCTCTCACATTAGACCTTGTTGTGTTTACTAGTTAAGCCGGGCGGGTCCGGGCAGCTTTACACCACAACTTGGTCTAACCTCGGGTTCGAGCACAACATGACCAACTTCTCACATTGGGTCCTATTGTTTGTAGCCACTAGTTAAGCTGGGCGGGTCCGGGTAGATTTATGCTACAAACTCAACCCAACCTCGAGTTGGCCACACTCATATTTTCTAAGTGTCATGTCCATTATGTTTCCAAGACATAATTACAAGTTAACATATCACGTCATGTTATAAAAACCATGTTTATGTCATAATGTTACCCAACCCCAACATAATCCCATCGTTTACATAACCGCATCAACGCATAAAGGATAAAATAGGGAACTTGGCATAATCATGACAAAAAGGTGTTGAAGCCAAAAGTTTATCATGGTGGCATATGAAATGTACATACGTTCATATACTTGCATATTGTATTATTAGGCTTCAACAGCATGCATAAAACCAAACTTAGCATATGAGTGATACATGGTGATAAATGACATGTAGAAGTTGCTAGAAGTTCACATTTAGCCTCACATGCAAGTTATCATGAGGGATATGATAACTTCCATGTTGCCAAAATGCAACCTTTAATATAAAGATTGAAGCTTTATGCTCACAAACTCAAGTTTAACTTGCATAGCATGATAACATGTGTATAATGATCAATCCAAACCTGCATAACATAGCAACATGTGTCATACATAATGATTGAACCAACTTGCATAACATAATGATCAACCAAACTTGCATATCAAAATGATCAACCCAAACTTGCATCATTCATTTAACTTTAGAGTTCAATAAAAAGAAAGTAGAAAAGGGCTTACAATGCTATGAAGACACAAATGAATATTTATTATAAAGATTGAGACGAAGCCCTTATGCAATCACCACAAAAACCCAAATATGAAAGCTCCGAATGAAAAACACTTGAGCCAAATCAATAAAAACCCTTGCTTTGAAATAGAAATGTTGCAACTTGACTTGAATGCAAACTAAGAACACTCATACAAGCTTGAAAACACTTGTATGCACTCAAAATCTCTCATATAAATAAACTTAGAAATTTTAGCATGAGAGTGGAGGCCATGAGAGGAACAAATTTGACATAGTTTAGTTGTAGGATTGAATAAAGGTGATTTAGGCTAGGCTTAGGGGTCTTTTATAGGAGATTAGGATAGTATTAGCCATAGGATTAACCCTAGATTCAATCAGAGCCATCAAATCCCGTCACTAGCCAACAAAACAGGTCAAAACAACCAAATAGGTGCACCAGGTTGCCTGGGTCCGACCAGGCAGGTCGACCCCCAGGTCGACCCTGGGGTCGACTCCCCAGTCGACTTGGTCCCCCCCAGGTCGACTCCTAGGTCGACCCCGAGGTCGACCTGGTCTGGGCGGGATTTTTCCCGCCTACCCTGATTTTCTGAAATTTGAGTCTGTTTTGAAATTTGAATTTTTCGTGAAACTTCCCGAGGCCATATCTCGGTCATACGGACTCCGATTTTCGAAAATTCGGACTCTATTTCGCGTATTTTTCCGAGACGAACGCAATGGAACAGCCCGTTTCCCTTGATTCAGAATTTACAGTTTAATTCTGCCTTGATTTATGTTATAACATGTTATTCAAAAATACGGGTTGTTACATTCTCCCCTCCTTAAAGGATTTCGTCCCCGAAATCTCCAAGTTAGGAAGAACGTATGCTACCATCCATCATCCATGTACTCAAAACATCATCCACGTGCAGTCATTGTCCTTAAAGGATTCTAAATGCTGTATGAACATATGCAAGGGTGTGTGTATATGTACTTATCTAATGCGAAAATCAGGCGGTTACTGATACAGTAAACCCCCTTAATGCAAGGTATGTTAGTGAAATGAGTCCATATGTATGCAAATTCCAAACATAATTTATAATCTCTACATAAGTGCACATAACATTCATCCGTATGCAACATCCACGTGATAGCATAACAAATTTCATCCATGAATAAGTATAAGCACTCATGCATATGCAACATGAAAGTGTGTGAGCCGATCTTAGTGCCTAATGTGTATCATGCATCCACGAGTATCCATGTGCAAACACTTGCAACCACTTGCAACCATCAAGCATAACATGTTTCAAATACACGTTTCATCCAAAGGGTTTCTACCTAAGGTCCTCAATACAAGTTTAACGAGATAATAAGATAAACAGGATAAACACGGATAAAAGAAAGATATGCTAATTAGGAAAGAGGTCGAGAATGTACCCTCAAAAAGGAATGGATAAAGCCCACGCATCTTCTCCTCGGTTTCCCAAGTTGCGTCTTCATCGGCTTCACTCCACTGAACTTTCACCAACTTGACTTCCCGATTCCTTAGCTTCTTGATCTCCGTTCCCAAGATACGAATCGGAGCTTTTCTCAAGGTTGCTTCTTTCTCTACCTCAATGTCTTCAAGAATGCTTGGTTTAACCACCTCAGCGGACTC
This sequence comes from Allium sativum, assembly GCA_030737875.1. Taxonomy (NCBI): domain Eukaryota; kingdom Viridiplantae; phylum Streptophyta; class Magnoliopsida; order Asparagales; family Amaryllidaceae; genus Allium; species Allium sativum. The sequence continues at coordinate 350,849,157 of CM060926.1, forward strand.
ATGTAGGCACTTTCGGAGATGCGAGACATGAAAGACATTATGTACTCCGGCTAGCTTCTCGGGCAATTCCACCTTATAGGCCATCTTTCCAATTCTCTATATGATAGGGAAGGGTCCTACGAACCTTGGTGCCAGCTTCCCAACTGCTCCAAAACGTACCACATTACGCAAAGGAGAAACCTTCACGAAAACCATGTCTCCCACTTCGAATTCCAAATCTGCCCTTCGCTTGTCAGCATAGGATTTCTGTCTATCTTGGGCCGCTTTCATCCTTCTTCTCACTAATTCAACTTTCTCGGATGTGTCCCGTATCATATCGGGCCCAAGTATAAGTCTATCTGTTGTCTCCTACCAACAAGATGGTGACCTACACGGCCTCCCATACAAAGCTTCAAATGGTGCAATCCCTATGCTGGCTTGATAGCTATTATTATACGCAAACTCTACAAGAGGAAGGTGGTCTTCCCAAGTACCACCAAAGTCGAGAACACAAAGCCTCAAGAGATCTTCTAGCACTCTATTCACCCTTTTGGTTTGGCCATCCGTCTGGGGGTGATAGGCTGTACTCAGATTCAATCGCATACCCATCGCTTCTTGAAAACTGTTCCAGAACTGGCTAGTGAAAATTGGGACACGATCGCTAACTATGCTAGAAGGAACTCCATGCAACCGCACTATCTCTCGGAGATAAATAGATGCCAGCCCTGATGCGGTCCTCTTGCTTTTTACTAGAATGAAGTGAGCACTCTTCGTATGTCTGTCAACTATGACCCATATGCTTGTGTTCCCTCTCCTTAACCTAGGCAATCCATCCACAAAATCCATAGAAATACTCTCCCACTTCCATTGCGGGACCTCCAATGGATGTAATAGCCCACCTGGTTTCTTTGACTCGGCTTTCACTTGTTGGCACACCATGCACTTTGAAACATACTCTGCTACATCTTTCTTCATTCCATCCCAAAAGAAAATGCGCTTCATATCTCTATACATCTTATCTCCTCCCAGATGTATAGTCATCTTCGAGTGATGTGCTTCTTCGAGAACTTTATGGACTGAATCTACCACTCGAGGAACACATAATCTCTCATCACGCCTTAGCCATCCTTTATCATCAATAGTATATCTGGCAAGGTGACTAGACGTCTCACCACGAATCAACTTGTCTATAACTTCGACTATCTGTGGATCTTCCTTCTGCGAAGCCCCAACTTGATCAAGAAGTGTGGGTCTAAGCTCAAGGGATGCTAATGAACCCGTCATCGACTCAATAGCCGTCGTGAAATCAAAGGTTGCCAAGAATTCTAAGTTCTTCATCTCAATGAACAAGGGACTCAAAGTCAATCTCCTTCTGCTTAGTGCATCCGCCACAACATTACCCTTGCCAGGGGTATAAGCTATCTCAAAGTCATAAGATGCCAAGAATTCCATCCACCTTTGCTGCCTTAGATTCAGATCTTTTTGCGAGATGAGGTATTTGAGTGACTTGTGATCAGTATACAACTCAAACCTTTCGCCTAGAAGATAGTGGCGCCAGGTTTTGAGTGCAAAACGATCGCCGCTAACTCCAAATCATGAGTGGGATAGTTCTTCTCATGAACTTTAAGTTGCCTACCCCCATAACATATCACTCTTCCCTCTTGCATTAGAACAGCTCCTAACCCCGTACTACATGCATCTGTGTATACGGTAAACATCTTACCACTATCGGGTAATGCCAAAACTGGAGCTGAGGTAAGGGCTCTTTTGAGCTTTTGAAAAGCAAGCTCACACTCCAAGTCCCATGCGAAGACTAAGTTCTTCTTCGTCAACTTAGTAAGAGAGGCCGAAATCTTAGCGAAGTCCCTGATGAACTTCCTATAGTAGCCCGCCAGACCGAGAAAGCTTCTTACCTCGGTTGCATTCCTAGGAGTCTTCCAGTCTTGAACCACAACCACTTTCGCGGGATCCACCGCTATGCCTTTCTTAGAAACTATATGTCCAAGAAACCGAACTTCCCTTCTCCAGAAATGACATTTGGAGAACTTGGCTTTCAACTGATGCGCTTTAAGCGTATCCATCACTTCCTTGAGATGCCTAGCATATTCTTCCTCGTCCTTTGAGAAGATCAGAATATCATCCACGAAGACAACAACAAACTTGTTGAGGAACTCCCTGAACACCTTACTCATCAAGTCCACGAAGTAGGCGGGTGCATTAGTCAAACCGAATGGCATGACAAGCCATTCAAAGAATCCATTCGGAGTCCTAAACGCAGCCTTATCGATACTATCCTCAGCCACTCTAAGCTGATGGAATTCGGTGGCTAGATCGAGTTGAGAGAAAACAGAAGCACCAACCAGCTGATCAAAGAGATCATCAATCCTCGGTAAAGGGTGCCTATTCTTCTTTGTCAGTTTGTTCAACTCTCGATAATCAACACATAGGTGAAGCGAACCATCCGCCTTAGTAGCGAATACCACCGGAGCGCCCCATTCAGAAATGCTTCGTCTAATAAAATTCTTCTCAAGCAACTCCTTGATTTGCTTACTGAGCTCTCTTCTTTCTCGTGGGGCCATGTGCCTAACGGGCAATGATACTGGCTTGGCATTATCGACTAGATAAATGCGGAAATCTATCTCTCGTTTAGGGGGTAACCCCTTAACTTCTTCAAAGACATCAGGATAGTCTTGGACCACCCTTACAGATTGCAGATCATCGATGGACGAGTCGAGAGATTCAAGATAACATAACATGACGGGACCTCTAGGGTTACAAGAAATTTCTAGGGTATTACCGAGGCGAGTCATGAGCCTCACCACCCTATGTTCACAATCGAGGATGGCTCCATAACTGGACAACCAATCCATGCCCAAGATCAACCCATATCCCGTGAACCCGAGAACATAAGCATTACACGTGAATTCTACGATCAAGATAGAAATCTTCAAATCCACACAAATCATAGATAGATAGGCGGAACCCCCAATTGGATTTGAAACACAAACGAGATCCTCAACTAGTCTAGTACTTAGGTGCAAACTTTCAACAATGTCAGAAGAAATAAAACTATGCAATGCGCCAGAATCAAATAAGGTGCGAACAGGAAAATCAGAAATATAAACAAGACTCTCTACAGAAATACTACCTCGGTCCTGAGCTGGAGCAGCGTTGAGAGCATGCACTTGCCCTCCAGAAGGCCCTGCACGCTTATTCTGCCCTTGCCCTTGTCCTTGCTTCTTGGGGCAATCCTTGCAAAAATGTCCAGTCTCTCCACAATGAAAGCATTCGCCTGACTGCCTCTTCCTCTTCTTACAGTCTTTAGCTATGTGCCCAACATTTCCACAGTAGTGGCATTTTCATGGGTCCTTTGCCTTGGCCTTGTTGCCCTTGTTGTTCTTGTTGTTCTTGTTGTTCTGATTACTCTGTTTTCCTCCCCACTTGGAGTCTGTCTTCTTGGCTTGAGTCTCATTAGCCTTGACTTCCTTCTTGCCATTCTTATTGTCTCCTTGAAGCAATGCCATGTCTACTAGTCCTTCAAAAGTGGCCCCCATGGGTATATGAGATAGGGCTAAACCTTGTAATGGCTCATTCAACCCTCGTGCAAAGCGTAAAGCCTTCTTCTGGGGAGTATTAACCATGTCCAAACCGAATCGGGCGAGCTTGTTAAACTCATTCACATACTCCCTCACTGTCATGTCCCCTTGCTTCAAAGATATAAACTTCTCCAATTGCAGATTCGCCTCAGCTGATGATAGAAACTTAAGCCCAAATCTTGTCCTAAAGTCGTCCTAAGTCTCTATAGGCCTCGTAGCATTGGTGACCTCCCACCAATAAGCAGCTTCTTCTTTTAATAGCCATGCTGCCAATAAAACCATTCTATGGTCTTCCACACAAAAGATAGCGAAAAGATCTTCGGTTTCTTTCAACCAATTTCTTGCCTCCACAAAAGTTTCCGTCCCTATGAAATTCTTGCCACCCATCGCCTTAAAGTCCTTGCAAATCTTAGCGAAATCGGCTTGCGGATTCTGAGGAGGAGGAGGAGGAGGAACCTCAGTTATATTGGGGGTATTTACTAGGCCCACATCGTTGGCCCTAGCTTCCAAGTACCTCCGGAACCATCCGGGAATGGTCACTCCCTCGGGAAGGTTAAGATCGGCCATACTGAAAAAGAAAAAGATGGATTCAGAACGAAGAAACGAAGGATAGTGCTATGGCTTTTGGGGAATAGCCTTTTTAAAATAACTAGACTTTTCTTGGAAAATACTTAATTGGTTTTGAAAATAGTTTTTCAAAAGGTAAGTTTCAAAAACACTTTTGCTCAAATCTTGTAAACCTGGCTCTAATACCAAATGTAACACCCCACCTCCGCCAGGGTAACTCTTGCAAGCACACTGGCTTTGGAGGGCCGTTAAACAAAGTAAACATGCATGCAGATATCATAAGACAAAACATATATAAGTAAAACAGAGTAAATAAAGCAGCGGATCAAACTAGCATTTCAAAACCATAGTCATGTTACAACAAAGTACTTGATCATTATTTTCCAACAAAACAAAGTCTAGCATAAACTGAAAAAAACTGAAATACATAAAGTACTATCCCCAAAGTGAAGTGATAAACCATAGCTAGCTCAATGTCCGAAACCGTACATGAGCAAATCCAGTAAGCAAGCTGTAAAGATCCAAGCTAAGCTCCAATGTTCCCACCCTGAGAACCTGAGGGGGGGGGGACGGAAGAAAAGAGGCGAAAGAAAACAGGTCAGTCAAAAAGACTGGTAAGCCCTAACTACTATCTGTCCATGAACTTGTAAAGTTAACTGGCATGAGAAGCTGAGATGAACATAAGGATAACAACATACTGGCATGGTGATTAACTAACAAGATAGATAAAGGGGTCATCGCATAATCAAGGTTAAGTTTTGCACCACGGGTGTACTAGCATTCTAACATGTCAAGTAAAAACAAGAATTGATCCCTTGGCCCAAGCTTGGCCCAATATCATGAGATGACCTAAATCAAGGTCCAACTACACGGTCTAGTTGATCGGCTCCCTATAAGCCTAACTCGTCAAGTGTCGGTGTCATACGGCCCAAACATGCAATGTAGTTAAACTGCGCTAGGTCCACCCTAGGGTGTATCAAGTCCTAGGGTGTCAACCTCGGACACCAATCAAGTATGCACAGTCTAGATCTACTGGTACCCGTGCCTGATTTTCAAACTCCGGACTATGTGCACGACCATATTCCGCCTGGACCTACACCGGCGTACCTACTCAGCTGTCGTTTTGGTCGCTTACATGTTAGCCCAGTAATCGTGCCCCACCCTAGCCTAGTCCTAGGTTCTTATGATACTATCAAGAGGGTTACTGCTGAAAAGGACCACGCAACTAGGGTTTCCTTAACGGGTTAAATGTGGTTAACCCGATCCAAACGTGGATTAAATTGGTTAAGTGTACCCAAGGTTCATGACTTAACCCCGATTAACCCATCAAGCCCAAATTGATTAAGTGGACCATGACTTAACCCTAATCAGGAGGCATTAATTAACTTAATGTGCTTTAACCACTCACATTAGACCTGGTTACAAGTTAAGCCGGGCGGGTCCGGGTAGCTTTACACCCCAACTTGGTCTAACCTCGGGTTCGAGCACAACATGACCAATTTCTCACATTGGGTCCTATTGTTTGTAGCCACTAGTAAAGCCGGGCTGGTCCGGGTAGATTTATGCAATAAACTCAACCCAACCTCGAGTTGGCCACACTCATATTTTCTAAGTGTCATGTCCATTATGTTTCCAAAACATAATTACAAGTTAACATATCATGTCATGTTATAAAAACCATGTTTATGTCATAATGTTACCCAACCCCAACGTAATCCCATCGTTTACATAACCGCATCAACGCATAAAGGATATAATAGGGAACTTGGCATAATCATGACAAAAAGGTGTTGAAGCCACAAGTTTATCATTGTGGCATATGAAATGTACATACGTTCATATACTTGCATATTGTATTATTAGGCTTCAAAAGCATGCATAAAACCAAACTTAGCATATGAGTGATACATGGTGATAAATGACATGTAGAAGTTGCTAGAAGTTCGCATTTAGCCTCACATGCAAGTTATCATAAGGGATATGATAACTTCCAAGTTGCCAAAATGCAACCTTTAATATAAAGCTTGAAGCTTTATGCTCACAAACTCAAGTTTAACTTGCATAGCATGATAACATGTGTATAATGATCAATCCAAACTTGCATAACATAGCAACATGTGTCATACATAATGATTGAACCAACTTGCATAACATAATGATCAACCAAACTTGCATATCATAATGATCAACCCAAACTTGCATCATTCATTTAACTTTAGAGTTCAATAAAAAGAAAGTAGAAAAGGGCTTACAATGCTATGAAGACATAAATGAATATTTATTATAAAGATAGAGACGAAGCCCTTATGCAATCACCACAAAAACCCAAATATGAAAGCTCCAAATGAAAAACCCTTGAGCCAAATCAATAAAAACCCTTTCTTTGAAATAGAAATGTTGCAACTTGACTTGAATGCAAACTAAGAACACTCATACAAGCTTGAAAACACTTGTATGCACTCAATATCTCTCATATAAATAAACTTAGAAATTTTAGCATGAGAGTGGAGGCCATGAGAGGAACAAATTTGACATAGTTTAGTTGTAGGATTGAATAATGGTGATTTTGGCTAGGCTTAGGGGTCTTTTTATAGGAGATTAGGATAGTATTAGCCATAGGATTAACCCTAGATTCAATCAGAGCCATCAAATCCCATCACTAGCCAACAAAACAGGTCAAAACAGCCAAATAGGTGCACCAGGTTGCCTGGGTCCGACCAGGCAGGTCGACCCCCAGGTCGACCCTGGGGTCGACTCCCAAGTCGACCTGGTCCCCCCCAGGTCGACTCCCAGGTCGAGCCCTAGGTCGACCTGGTCTGGGCGTGATTTTTCCCGCCTTCCCTGATTTTCTGAAATTTGAGTCTATTTTGAAATTTGAATTTTTCGTGAAACTTCGCGAGGCCATATCTCGGTCATACGAACTCCGATTTTCGAAAACTCGGACTCTATTTCGCGTATTTTTACGAGACGGACGCAATGGAATAGCCCGTTTCCCTTGATTCAGATTTACAGTTTAATTCTGCCTTGATTTATGTTATAACATGTTATTCAAAAATACGGGTTGTTACATTCTCACACCAGTCACATGACTGACCTGGAGTTTATTGTTTTAACCTAAACTCTAGGTGCCCCTATTTTCCGCACGGGCAGCTGGTAGTTTTGGTTTTGCAGATTTATATTCACAGGATCCTGGTTTACAGCTGGAATGATATCCGGAAAGCTCTGTATCCGTATATCACCTTCAGTTGTGCTTTGTATTATTTTTCCGCTACTATGTAATTTATTGTAATCTCTGATATTTATCGAATGTAATTTATTCATTTATACTCTGTATATTGTTGTATCTGATGGAATTGTTGTAATAGCAATGAAGTGTTCTCCTATTTGCGTTCTGATTTGTCCTGTTCTCAAACGATCAGGGGTTTCGAACGGTCTAGATCAGTTTAATGACTGATTCAGATCGAGCGAAATTCCTTGTCGTCACAGTATGTAGGAATGATTGAAAATATTCAATGTATTGTAATAAAATGTTTATACAATGGAAATTACATTTTTTATTGTGTTAGAAAATCATTAAAAAGAACCATGTTAAATAAAATGTTTAAACAATGGAAATTACATTTTATTTGCATTATAAAATCATTAAAAAGAACCATGTTAAATAAAATGTTTAAACAATAGAAATTACATTTTATTTGTATTATAAAATCACTAAAAAGAATTACGTTTTAAATAAAAAGATTAGACAATAAAAATGATCATTAATTGATTTATTAAAGACATTTTGATAATTAAAATGTAAATCAATTACATGATGGCAAAGTATAAAATGATCATTAATTAATACATGTTTTGTTTATTAAAATGTAAGTCATTTACATGATAGAAATATAGAAAATATTATCCTTTTAATATGATAAAGATATGGAATATTCAATTTTGATATAAAATTTAAAAAGAAGTTGAATCGTTTTAAAATGAAATAAACAAATAATTTGTAAAATACGTTTTAAAATAGAAATCAACGAAATATATATATATATATATATATATATATATATATATTATATTAATAGCCTGAATAGAACGCGTCGCATAGCGACAATTCTCGAATTTCCACCATTAACTTCGAATTGATGTAATGGGAGATCCGACCGTCGAATTTTCCTAAACCAGAACCATTAGGTTCATACCAAGAAGAGCTTTCCAATGAATGGAAGAGATTTTAAATCTAACGGTTAGATTTGGAGATATGTCCAAATCAATTTTAGAAAAAGTCGCTATGGATGCAGTTCGGTGGTCGTTATTGGAATCCGACAGTACGTGCGATAATAAAATTATTAAAAATATGGAAAAATTATGTAAAATCATAATAAATGATTTGGAAAAAATTTTGATGAAAAATGCTAGCTTTTACAAGATAAAAATATTTTTTTTATCGAAATGAACTATTTAATGAACTAGTTATTAACTAGAATAATAATTTAATTATTTTTAGAAATAAATAAATTGGATTTAAAAATGGTTTTAAAATAACCAGAATTTTCCAATATATATATTTATATATATTGGAATGGATTTGAACGAAAATTATTTTCGGAATATTTCGATATTGGATTCTGTTATTATACGAATATTGTGAGGAATTCGGAATATATATATATATATATATATATATATATATATATCGTTATTCCCAATACAATATTTGTTGGTTTCAGAATTTGATATTGAATATAAGCCGACATAATTTCTATTCAGAACCTTATATTTAATGTCTAATTGGATTTTGGGTTTGTCGTGGATGGTGTCTTTAATAACACAGTTCTTAAACCCAGTTTAGAAAAGAATAGATCTTTTAATTAAGATTTAGGAAATTTTACCTATTAATTAATATTTTATTGGAATTGAATTGAAATTAGATTTTGGGTTTATCATGAACAATGTTTTAAATAACATTTGTTCTTTAACCTAATTAAAAGTGAAGAAATAACTTGGAATTTATAAATCTTTTTATTAAGATTTAATGGAAATTTTTCCAAAGCGAAGTTTTCCAATTTAATATATTAAATTGGAATTGAATGGAATTCGGTTCGGTAATAATCGAGATGAGCTTGTGTGAATGAAGGTTGTTACTATATATGGAATTTAAAAGGCTTTGTCGTTATTCCATTTATTTTATTAGTCTGATATAGGAATTTTTATCCATTGTATACTGTTATGATTTCCGTGTAGATTCCATTTTGATGGAAGATGATTTTGAGTTTATCGTAAACTGTGTTTTTTAAAAGACATTAGTTCTTTAACCCAGTTAAAGATTAGATTAATTTATTAAATTCGAATAATCATTAAATAGTGATTTTTGAGATTAAAAAGAATAAATTTAAAAGAATTTATCTTTGATAAAATTAATGGGAACCTTCCCCTAAAAATGTGAATATTTTATTAAAAGAATATTCTGAATTGGAATGAGGCGTAGGATGTGTTTTCATAGCACCTGATTATAAATTACGTGAGTTCCCCTAAGAATGTGAATATTTTATTAAAAGAATATTCTGAATTGGAATGAGGCGTAGGATGTGTTTTCATAGTACCTGATTATAAATTACGCGAGTTATTCGGAAAGACCGGGTTTAACCCATTCTGAATAATGATTACGACAACTAATAGTCGAAGAGATTGAAGACGGTGCAAGAACGACGATCTTCATATCGAATGGAAGAGTCGCTACTATTGCCCGTGATTGGAGTAGCTACCTTGAAGGGGCTACAGTGGTGGCCGTTCGGACATACTTGTTGATTGTTCGGATATGCGAGGGCCTCTCTCCCGTATTGGACATATGGGACAAGTAATAAGGTGCCTCCGGTTTCGTTCACACCAAAAATGGACTTGCAAATGGATGGTATATCTGACGTTGTATTCTTTTATGCTGTATTCGTTGATCTCGGCTAATATATATCTGTTTGGTAGTCGAGAATTTATTCTCTTGCTTAACACCCTTCTCTGAGACATAGCTCAAAGGTTATATATTGGCAGAAATCAATGGTATGGTATGGATTGACAATGTCGCATGCTAAGATGCATGGATCAAGACTTTTGTTGAAAAATAGAGGCTTGTGAATGATGATCAAAGTGTAGCTTTAATTAACATAGCTTTGTGTAGTGCCTCACACCCTGGTATAATGGTGAATTGATAGTCATATCAATATGCTTTCGATATTAGTATGGATTCGGTCGACCGAGATGAGCTGAGTGTGGTTGCTCCACGCTCAGAGGGACAGGGCACACACCCCTGATTCCCATATAGGTAGAGTAAGCGGTGTTTTCTCATGCCTGGGACATAAGTCGCGGAGATACTCGATATCCTAGATATAGTGCGGATGTGCATCACAGTGTTTTCTCTAGCTGGGACGTAAGTCATTGAGTATTGCACTGCACGATAGATCTTTCGAATCAGGAGCCATCATGATCGAAATCCAACTTTCCAATATGAGCTTTGCGGTTTTAATTGTAAATTTATATATGGAGACATAGTGGGATGGGGCCCTCATGTCATCTATGATTGATACATTTACTTTCGAAATTGATTTCTACACTATGCACTTATAGTAATAATAAAAGAGAAATTTCATGTACCAAGAATATTTGGCTATTATGAGGTAAAACTCTATCCTCCTTCTTGCGTTGCATGATGTGATGGGACCTGAGTCTTATAATAGCTTCTTTTCTCATTAATTAGCATTGCGATGTTTATTTATGCACTGGTATTCTTAGGGGTAAACCCGTTCCGTGTTATACGGCGTGGTCCCTTGTTTTACCTAACTTTAAAATCAAATTAATAACTGTTTTGAGTTCTTATACTAGTCCCATGACTGACCTGGAGTTTATTTTTCCTTCTTAAACACTGGGTGCCCATATTTCCCACACGGACAGTCAGTGGTTTTGTTTTTGTGGATTTCTATTTAATAGGATCCCGGATTACAGCTGAAGCTGTATTCGGAAAGCTTTGCATTCGTATATCTCTTTCAGTTTTGTCAGTTTTTATTTTCCGCTACGCATTATATTTATGTATTATTTTCCGCGGCTATGTAATTTTTAAATCTCTGATATTGTATTTCCAATTTGTAATATGTATTCATGCACTGATATATTCTTATTCTCTGATGTGAATTATTGTAATAGGCAATGAAATGTTTTACTGTTTGTGTTCTGATTTGTTGTGTTTTCAATTCAACCCGGGCATTCCCGAAAGGGGAATTTTGGGTCGGTTAACCCCTTTTTGGCAAAAATCCTGCCTCCACAAGCACCGAACAATGATCATTACTGTAAGAATTAAAGTCCTCAGAAATCTCTCCAACTTTTGTTTTCGAATCATAAGTTAATTCATGACGGATTTAAAATGACTAATGAAATAAGTTGGGAGGTTTTCATCCATTGTGCAATATGTGGTGTCTAGGGTTTAGTGGCTAGGGTATTAGGGTGAAAAATGGGTATTTATACTCATTTTATATTATTATTTTAATCTTATTATTCTTAGAAGTGAAGTTTCGCATCCGAACTCCATACAAAGCCCGACCACAGTTCCAAACCAAATACCCAAATTTCAAAAACAATGGGGCTTGTCTAAGAAGAAAATACGATCGTGCAATTAGTTTTTCTTAAAATTAAAATACACAAAAATATAACCTTAAATATTGAATTTGAACATATGTATTAATTTACGACGACCACATTCTAATTTAAAAAATTATGAAATTTGAAATCTTGCTATATTTCACAAATATGGTTCTAAGGAACCAGGTTTTGTCGAATTTGGAGACTGTTTGAAAAATGGCCAATTTTCTAGCTTTTTGAATTTTAACTGAAATTCAACATATATTTAAATTTACCATGCTTACATACGAAGTCCAACTGACTTGAAATTTCAAACCTGATGATAATTTGACATTCCGGTTCCACCAAAATTGGTTTCATCGAAAAGGGAGGTTGTTTGAAAAATGGCTATTTTTAAGGTATATGTAATATTATTATAACATTATTAAATTACAAAATTACTCAAATTAGTAATAAAATAATTATTATTATTGTACATATATATGCTAACGAAATGTCATACTACTATAAAATAAACATATTTGAGTTTATAACTAGATATCATTATATTCTAGTCAAACAGTGCTCAAATTACATGAAAATCCTTTTATTTAATTTATTAAATCATATATTTTATAAACGATTTCATAGAAACTTTTTAGAATTTTAATTTGGATATAACTTACAATTTATAACTCAAAAATCTCAATCTCTTACTCGTTAGAAAGATATAATTAAGTAGATCCTAACGTTTTCTGTTTTACAGAAATCGAACTTATTTTGAATTATGAATATACATTTAAAATTCAAAACTAAAATTTTCAACTACCGCGACGTTATGCATTTGTTTTAATAAAATTTTAAATTTATACGCTTTAACTTCGTTTAAAAATAATTTTTTACTCGTTAATTCTCAAACTAAATCATTTTCAATACTTAAAATCCATTACAATCAATTAAAAGTCAAATTTTAAATTGACAAAAAATATGGGTTGTTTCAATCTCCCCTACTTGTTTGTCGCTGAAAAGTAAGATGAAACCGAAGGTTTCTTACTTAACCAACTCAAATTTCGTTCTAACTTGAGTTCTTTATCTTTTTAGTTTCTAAGAAAGTTGCAATTTTTAGATATTTGGCGAACGCCTTAAATTTTCAAAAAAATTGGCTATAACCCTCTTCGTACTGGTCGATCGATACAACTACAACTCGCCTCACTAGGCCCTCATCAACCAAAATAAACTCCAGAAGCCAAATGGCTTGCCATCGGCTCATAAAATCATCGTACCCAATCAGTACAGTAAATATGTACCTTTTGTCGAGCATGAAATTTTATTCCTTTTATTAGCATCTAATCAATAACCTGTTCAGCAAATATATATTTATCCAATCCAAACTAATTTTCAATTTAGTTCAACATTAAATTTTATTCGACTTTATTTACCTTCCATTCTCATATTTGTTTTATCATTTCAATATTTTTATTAGTTAAACTAATTATCACACATCACAATTAGCAATATTTGGTTGATTAACTTGCCAAATTTATTTGTTACCAAAACTTATATCTATTATGTACTCAAAAATACATTTTAAAAGTCAAATCACAAACACTAAACTTAAACTAAGTGTTTGATCCCCTACCAATTAATTGGAAATATATATATAGACATCCCACTTTTAAAACTCGAAAATAAGCAATGATGATGTTTCAAACCATCATTAGAATCATCTACGGATGACTAGAGTGTGATTATGTATTTACCCAATATATTTGAGACTTTAGATTCACGTGGATCAAACGTATATTCAAAATCTTCTTATACTCGATAGTCCAAACTCAATATCAAATAAAAATACCAAAATTTTTGTAATAATATATAATTTCCAAAACTAAATTCACTTTTATAAATAACATCCTTTAAATTCATTCTAGGGTATTACTAACCCTATCTTTAACGAATCGTTCTTATAGGGTGTTACTAATCCTATCTCTAATGAATTCTTTCATCTAGTTCTAATGAGTCGTATTGTAACGTCCCGGTTTTTCGACCAATTTTATAATCTATGAATTTAGATTATATTTGGCTATTAAATTCAGTTGAATAATATTTAATTTGAAAATTTTAGAAATTTTGAATAACCATTAGTTTAAATTTTCTATATGTATATTTTTGACTCGTATACACCGGAAAATGTTGTTTGACATTTATATTGTTATTTGTATTTAAAATTGGTTTTAATAAAAATAGAATTACTAAAGCTAAATTAGATTTAAATATTGAATCTAAATCAATATTTTATAATATCATAAGTGTATGTACATGTATAATAGGTATGTATATATATATGATTAATATGTAGATCAAAATAGTAACATTTTATACTGAAGTAAACATTTTATTACTTCTTAAGCATATGGAAAGGGTCATGTCATCCAATTAAATATATAAGCAAGAATTGTTTGTACATGAATTTATATGGAAATCTATATTGTACATAGCTATTAATAGCTTATGTACTAAGAAGGGTTTTTAAAATATTTATGTTCATGTTTATTTACAAAGAACATGATTAGATTAGATGCTCTAAAATCTGTGAAATACATAGGAAGAGAAAGAAGCAAGATTTCCTTGTGCGTAGGTTTGATTTTGACACAATTTCGTGTACAGCTATTTGCTTGGCGACTAGGCATAGTGTAGAACTTCAAATTACACATGTCTAGGCACATCTTCATTAGCATATAGGTAGCAACACATATCTTCTTCAAATTATATGAAAAGCATTTACATAACATTTTTTCCATGGATGTGCACTATCTTTTCTTTATCATGGCCACTTGTATATACATGTACCTTATTTTAGGATTATCTGCATTTGATTCATTGGAAATATGGCAACTGAGACCTATGCATACATCTACTCTAACACATGAGACAATCTAAAACAGCCTAAGTATAGGACACTTCTTTCCAATCACTATCACATACCAAAACTTAAGAACTAAGTATGCATTTTAAAAACATAAAAGTGCATGATCTCTGTACCATATTGTATACTACCGAGAACTAGCTGTGTACAACAGCAAATAGGAGATATAGCAGCAAGTAGGAGAGATCAAATAAAGATCTTATTTCCTTTCTTTTCAATCACTGCTAACAGCATCTATACCGCTAAAGTCATGGCCTATCTTTACTCTATAAACTCATATGTAAGTCATTCCACCTATAAATACAATGCTGCACACACTTATCACTTAAACCAAAATCTAAAACAAAACTGAAAAGAAGAATCGAATGCAAATGGTAGAGAGTATTGGAGTGAAAGCTGAGAGTAAATAGAGCATTTGAAACTGAAAACAATGAGCATAAATATAGAACAGAGGAGCTCTTTACTGTCAGTAAACAAATTTAACTTTCCTTGCTTTTTATATCCACCTTAGCTTTTGTGTGTTATGTATCTATAATATGAGATTCACAAAATTTATATTGTTAAAAGGGTTTTCATCTTTGGAATTAGTACATTTAGGTAAAGGGTTTGAAAGGCTTGATATTGGCAAAAATAGTGGGTACAAATTGGAAAAAACACAATATATATTTTTGAGTAAACTTAAATTTGAATTCTCAGATTGAAAACTTTGATCTGTTTCTTAGGCAAGGTATAGGCATACATTTATATAAGGTATGTTTTAATAAAAGCATGCGAACTAGAAACAAAGCCATTGAACAAGATACATGACAGCAGCAGTGTATAAACCTCCTTAAAATCCATGTAAATCTGTCATTGATTGTTTCTTTTATTGTGTAAATATCTATATATGTATGTTGAGTTGAGAGACTGGGAACTAAGAACACTGAGAAGAAAATAAATGACAGTTAAATACAAGAGAAGAGAAAACTAGAAGCATTATGTGAGCGAAATTCCCTTTTTCTTATTTAAACTATTACTAATGATGATTGTAGAAAATATAATACAAAGATATATAAATATATATGCTTTTAGATATGATTAGACTTAGCTAAATTAAACTTCACAGCAAGCCGGAAATGAATCATGGAAACTGAAAACAGAGAATGGAAATGTCAGTAAAACTTCACCTTCGAAACATTCATCACCACTGGACCATCTGGTTGGTCCCTGGTATATACAATTCTTTGTTTGTTTACCGGTAAAATACCATCACATGAGGTTTATGATGAACCCAGTTAATCCTTGGAAAAAAAAGGTAAGAAACACATCTGTATGAATTTAATATTACAAATTTCACTTCTTACATTTTAGAAAATCAACATCTTTGATACAATAGAGTTATAAGGTAGGAGACGTACATGAATATTGTCAGTTCATACTTGTAATGTATATTACAAATACTTGCAACTCGTCTAATATTATACATATACTGATAAATGAATATTACTACAAGGGTTTTAAAAACTCGTAAAATCCGAACATCGTAATTACTCGAATTAGGTATATCAGTGAGATAAAGATAGAAAACCATGATTTTTAAAACCAAATTGAAGATTTTTAGAAACAGGAATGAAGATAATTTTAGGAGAATCAAAAAAGGGCATTTGGGTCAAATTCCAGCAAGGTCGTGGACGATGGGTCTTGGGGTTGGGGACAGAGAAGCGTTGACGACCAGGGATGAGGGGAAAAATGTCCGATCATTTTTCCATGGCCTGATTGTTGAGATTTAAGGTAATATCGAATTTTATATATTGTTATTTGGAGTATTTTTAATCCATGCGTGAGAAGGCCTAGGATGATCGAGTGTGGTAAAAATCAGCATGGAGGTGCTCGCAGGGATGGGGAATCGAATGGTGGCAGTGACGAGAATTCCGATCTCCAGAATCAACTTGGGAAGATCGAGGTAAGGCGATGAACTAGTGCACAGTTTTGAACTTCGATGATGGAGGAGTGGATTTTGGAAGAGAAGGGTTTTGGGCGGATCGACTAGTCGTTGATTATGAGGATCGATGACGTGACATGTTGGTGGGGTGGCGGTGGCTTCTTGATGATTGGTGGCGGTGTATTGTTGCACCACGTGCACAAGTTGTGTACAGGAATGGGTGGACAAATGGGCAAAAACAAAGAGATAAAGGGGAGCGCAGTAACAAAACTAGGGGAAGGTATAAAAGAGGTTTAATGACAATTGGGCTTCGACCCAGTATAAATTATAAAGAAAAAATTAAAAAGATAAGGAAAGGATACGGGCCGAATTCATGGGCTGAAATACATAGTAAAATATAAAGAAGAGAAATAGGATAATAATAGAAAGGAAAAAAGAAGAGAGAAGTAGGGGAGGAAGAAAGGAAAGTATCCAGATGAGTTGAGGTAAAACAACGGTTTTTTTTATATATCAACATTTTTAATTTGTTTTTGTTGTTGTTTATTTAATTGAAAATAAGGATAATAATGTAAATAGGTTGATATAATAAATTATATCAACCATATTGGTTCGATGTCAAAAATTGAATTTTTAACAGAAACCGTCGACATTTAATTGAAATTAAATTTTCATAAATAAACATATATATTCATCTGTCAAAGTTATATTTTCAAAATTTAAATTATTCTTTTAATTTAAATATTAAGGAACATGAGTTATTAAATTATTATTGAGATAAAATAATTGGTTGAGATCTGATGGAATGAAACAATAAGCATCAATATGACATGATATTTAGAAAAGGAAGGACTACCACTAATAAGTTTAAATATTTTGAAATAAACATTGATATGTTATTTTATCAACTCAAGTTGATAATCGTTTAGAAATCAGATAATGAATTAAAAATCGAATTAATAACGATTAGATGTAAATTTATAAAATGACTTGATGAACAACCGGTAATAGTATTTAAAAATGAAATCAAGTTGATTAATTATAACGAGTTGAGAATGCACGGTCGAAATGAACAACAGTTGTTACAAATGACGATGGTTGTAAGAGGAATTGGGAAAGGAAAATCAGGTAAATCATGTAACGATAAGATTATTTCGAAACTCGTAAAAATAAATATAATGAAGATGAATTGGAAAAGAAGTTGAATTGGTAATCGATTATATCAAATTTAGAAAATATCCTTTACGCTCCATTTTAATAAAGATTCAATTAATTAATTATTACTTATTTAAAGAAAGGAAATTCTGGATGGATATAATATGGAAATCTTCCTTATCCATGATTAAAAGACAATGTATTAAATTTGAATTGCCAAACCAAAGATGTTAGATATGTCTTGAGAATTGATTGGCAATTGTGTTATGATGTAATTATTCTAATTTGAGTAGTTAAGTAAACAATAACGTTAACCCATCCTGTATTAGCTCATTATTTAAATATGTGAGTTGAATCTTATGTGTGAAACAATTTTATTAAAATCTTGATAATCAATGAGGATATACAATCCAAACAGAATATGTTGATTGATTACTATTAAATATCACTTGACCCTAAAAGATAATAACGTTATCGTTTCGAAGAGTCCCGAAAATATATTCCACTTCGATTTGATTTATACGAGTCAGAGATTATTAAAGACAGTTGAAGATGGAGTTATGCAAGGGTTGTTCTGTTAATCCTAGATTTACAAAATAGTGCCTTCGGTTTGTCCAGTCCCAGGACAACTTGTAAGGACAAATGTCTGACAAAGTATTTCTTAAGTGTCACGTATATTGACTATTACAAACGTACTTCTGTTCGTTGGCGGAGAAGACTCTTCTCTAGCATAATTCCCAGAATATTTTTGTGGACGTCAATTAGTGATTTGGCGGATCTGACAATGTGGCACTCAAAGAAAATGATAGCCAGATGTTCTAAAGGTATATTCTAACCTCAAGCTTCACAACCGGGAAATGGCAAATATCGGGCAGGCAGCATGGCTATGTAGGTCGCTCCCATTAGGATGTATAATCACCTATGTAGAGAAATTCCTTTTGCTTCTTTAATCTATCGATGTTGTCCCTTTTCGGGAAACGGTTGCTGATCCCAACCGTTGTTGATGTACATTCGATACACTCAAGCGAAATGAGTAGTCGGTCATGTGTGGCCGGGTTGCAAGACGTTCTTGTTGAACCCAGTGTATTCCCCTCTAGAGATACACTATCGTAAGGTGGTTCCATACCTTTTCATAGATGGAAATCCGTTATCTATAAGCGCCAAGCGGTTTTGTTTGTATACTATATAGGAAAATGTGAGATACAAGTATTCTTCTAGTTTCTAATTTATTTGTGGAAAACCCGAGACATTATCATAATATCTGGTTTAAATATACTGAAAATGTTTCGTTCTCATAAGGTAAAAACCCATTCCGTAATTATGCATGGTCTTATGAGATATTTTATTTCCTTAAAATATTTAAAATCGTTTTGCTCACACCAGTCCCATGACTGACCCAGAGTTTATTTTTGTATGTTTTCCCTAAACTCTTGGGTGCCCAAAATTTGTACGGCCATTCAAGTTGTTCGGGATATTACAGATTCTGGAAGAAGCTTAGAGCAGGAGGCTTCAGTGCTAGATATATAGAGTTTTGTTCCGCTGTATTGTATATATGATGTACTCTGATGATTTATGTAAGTGCAAATACCATTTTGTATTTCAAATGATATTATATATTATATTTTGTTCATTCCGCTGTGAGATTCGTGTTACTCTGATTCTTTTGTGTTCTCTTTTTTCTTTTATTCTAATTTCCTATATTTTCTACTCTCACCCTCTAACTTCTTTCTTTTAATAACCCAGTAAATTTCTAGTGCTTGGCTAGTCGATATGGTATTTATATTGATATTCAGGATCGGGAATTTGGCGGTTCGTTACAGTTGGTATAAGAGCATAATGTTGAGTAATAACCTTGGCTCTGTGGCGTAACTATCTAAAGATGGGGTTAGTAATACCCTACATTGAGTTTGAGTGTATATATATGAGCGCGTACTTGTAAATCGTATAAAATTGTTTTATACTATGATGATTGGTTTGTCGAGTGGTTTAAAATTTCTTGTCAATACAGTCGTCGAACACTGGATCGAAAAGTTTTTCTAAACTCTTGAACAGTGTAATTCGACATAGTATTGTTTTAAAAAGCCAGGTAAATGAAATAATTTTACCCAAAATTATATTTTGATATGAAAAAGAATAATATCCTAAAATTATTTTAATTGGCTATGTTGATTACTATTGTAATCTGATAATCAGATTATGACCTAGAGATGTTTATTTATAATCAAATTAGAATTTGAATAAGAATAAATACAAATATGACAAATCGAAAATTAATTTGAAATTCTGGAAAATTGGAATTTTGCTTAAGTTAAACAAGAATTTTGAAAATTCAAAAATTATGAATTTAAGATGAGATAATATGGGTTGATACAGAATTCAGATATAGAGCTAAGAAATCAAAACCTAACTGGAAGCTGTTTGAGTCAAACAATTTTCTAAGTGTTGATCTGATGTTGATTTCGGTCTTCAGGGTTAATACTTTGAGGATCATTTTCTTACCAATTTACGGTTAGGAACTGATGAATATTGAAGAATTAAATATATGAATGAGTAAAGCAAATGTTTTCCAAATTGAAATAAAAAGTATTACTAGTAATGAAAATGTTCGTGATTGACAGCCAATCGCTGATATATTAAGTGTTTTGATCGCAGTATAATGTTCTGGTAGGCAACATGTGTGTCTAAAATGCCTTATTTGTTATGATTGCTAAGGGATGACTCATGTGTGGTTTTGATATAAGTATATAATGCTGAGTATAACTGAAATTTTCTCGTTACATTTTAATTTCGCGGACGAAATTCTTTTAAGGGGGAAGGAATGTAACATCTTGGTTTTTCAACCAATTTTATAATCTAAAATTTAGATTATATTTGGTTATTAAATTTAGTTGAATAATATTTAATTTGAATATTTTGAAATTTTGAATAACCTTTAGTTTAAATTTTCTATATGTATATTTTTGACTCGTATACACCGGAAAATGTTGTTTGACATTTAGATTGTTATTTGCATTTAAAATTGGTTTTAATAAAAATAGAATTACTTAAGCTAAATTAGATTTGAATATTTGAAAGAATCTAAATCAATATTTTATAATATCTTAAGTATATGTACATGTATAATAGGTATATATATATATATGTATATGTATGATTAATATGTAGATTAAAATAGTAACATTTTATACTGAAGTAATTATTTTATTACTTCTTAAGCATATGGAAAGGGTCATGTCATCAAATTAAATAAATAATCAAGGATTCTTTGTATAAGAATTTATATGGAAATCTATATTGTACATAGCTATTAATAGCTTATGTACTAAGAAGTGTTTTTAAAATATTTATGTGCATGTTTATTTACAAAGAACATGACTAGATTGGATACTCTAAAACCTGTGAAATACATAGGAAAAGAAATAAGCAAGATTTCCTTGTGCATAGATTTGATTTTGACACATATTTTGTGTACAGCTATTTGCTTGGCGACTAGGCATAGTGTAGAACTTCAAATTACACATGCCTAGGCACATCTTGTTTAGCATATAGGTAGCAGAACATATCTTCTTCAAATCATATGGAAAGCCTTTACATAACATCTCTTCCATGGACGTGCACTTTCTTTTCTTTAACATGGCCACTTGTATATACATGTACCTTATTTTAGGACGGTCTGCATTTTGTTCATTGGAAATATGGAAGGTGAGACCTATGCATACATCTACTCTAACACATGAGACAACCTAAAATAGCCAAAGTATAGGACACTTCTTTCCAATCACTGCCACAACCAAAACATAAGAACTAAGTATGCATTTTAAAAACATAAAAGTGCATGATCTCTGTACCATATTGTACACTGTCGGGAACTAGCTGTGTACAATAGCAAGTAGGAGATATAGCAGCAAGTAGGAAAGATCAAATAAAGATCTTGTTTCCTTTCTTTTCAATCACTGCTAATAGCAGTTATACCCCTAAAGTCAAGGCCTATCTTTACTCTATAACCACATATGTAAGTCATTCCACCTATAAATACTCTGCTGCTCACACTTATCACTCAAACCGAAATCTGAAACAAAACTGAAAAGAAGAATCGAGTGCAAATGGAAGAGAGTATTGGAGTGAAAGCTGAGAGTAAATAGAGCATTTGAAACTGAAAACAATGAGCATAAATATAGAACAGAGGAGCTCTTTACTGTGAGTAAACAAATTTAACTTTCCCTTCTTTTTATATCCATCTTAGGTTCTGTGTGTTATGTATCTATAGTATGTGATTCACAAAATTTAAATTGTTAAAAGGGTTTTCATCTCTAGAATTAGTACATTTAGGTAAAGGGGTTTAAAGGCTTGAGATTGGCAAAAATAGTGGGTATAAATTGGAAAAAACACAATATATATTTTTGAGTAAATTTAAATTTGAATTCTCAGATTGAAAACTATGATCTATTTCTTAGACTAGGTGTAGGCATACATTTATATAGGGTATGTTTTAATAAAAGCATGAGAACTGGAAACAAAGCCATTGAACAAGATACATGACAGCAGTAGTGTATAAACCTCCTTTAAATCCATGTAAATTTGTCATTGATTGTTTCTTTTTATTATGTAAATATTTATATATGTATGTTGAGTTGAGAGACCGGGAACTAAGAACACTGTGAAGAAAATAAATGACAGTTAAATACAAGTGAAGAGAAAAACTAGAAGCATTATGTGAGCGAAATCCCCTTTTTCTTATTTAAACTATTAGTAATGATGATTGTAGAAAATATAGTACAAACATATATAAACATATCTGCTTTTAAATATGATTAGACTTAGCTAAATTAAACTTCACAGCAAGCCAGAAACGAATCATGGAAACTGAAAACAGAGAATGGAAATGTCAGTAAAACTTCAGTTTCAGAACTTTCATCACCATTGGACCATCTGGTTGGTGCCTGGTATATACAATTCTTTATTTGTTTCCCAGTAAAATACCACCACATGAGGTTTATGATGAACCCAGTTAACCCTTGGAAAAAAGGAGGAAAGAAACACATCTGTATGATTTTAACAGTACAAATTTCACTTCTTACATTTTAGAAAATCAAAAACTTTGATACAATGGAGTTATAAGGTAGGAGACATACATGAATATTGTCAGTTCATACTTGTAATGTATATTAAAAATACTTGCAACTCGTCTAATATTATACATATACTGATTAATGAATATTACTATAAGGGGTTTAAAAACTCATAAAATCCGAACATCGTAATTACTCAAATCAGGTATACCAGTGAGATAAAGTTAGAAAACCTTGATTTTTAAAAGCAAATCGAAGATTTTTAGAAATAGGAATGAAGAGAACTTTGAGGGAATCAAAAAGGGAATTTGGGTTAAATTCAAGGGAGCTCGTGGACGATGGGTCTTGGGGTTGGGGACAGAGAAGCGTTGACAACTGGGGATGAGGGAAAAAATGTCCGATCATTTTTCCATGGCCAGATTGTTGAGATTTAAGGTAATATCGGAATTTATGTACTGTTATTTGGGGTATTTTTAATCCATGCGTGAGAAGGCCTAGGACGATCGAGTGTGGTAAAAATCAGCGCGGAGCTACTCGCAGGGATGGGGAATCAAATGGTGGCGGTGACGAGAATTCTGATGGCCAGAATCAACTTGGGAAGATCGAGGTAAGGCGACGAACTGGTTCACAGTTTTGAACTTCGATGGTAGAGGAGTGGATTTTGGAAGAGAAGGGTTTTGGGCGAATTGACCGGTCTTTGATGATGAGGATCAGTGACGTGACATGTTGGAGGGGTGGCGGTGGCTTCTTGATGATCGGTGGCGGTGTACTGGTGCACAGCGTGCATAAGTTGTGTACAGGAATCGGTGGACAAATGGACAAAAACAAAGAGATAAAGGGGAGCGCAGTAACAAAACTAGGAGAAGGTATAAAAGAGGTTTAGTGACAATTGGGCTTCGACCCAGTAAAAAGTATAAAGAAAAAAAATAAAAAGACAAGGAAAGGATACATGCCGAATTCATCGGCTGAAATACATAGTAAAATATAAAGAAGAGAAATAGGATAATAATAGAAAGGAAAAAAGAAGAGAGAAGTAGGGGAGGAAGAAAGGAAAGTATCCAGATGAGTTGAGGTAAAACAACGTTTTTTTTATATATCAAAATATTTATTTTGTTTTGTTGTTGTTTATTTAAATGAAAATAAGGATAATAATGTAAATAGGTTGATATAATAAATTATATCAACCATATTGGTTCAATGTCAAAAATAGAATTTTTAACAGAAACCATCGACATTTAATTGAAATTAAACTTTCATAAATAAACATATATATTCATCTGTCAAAGTTATATTTTCAAAATTTAAATTATTCTTTTAATTTAAATAAAAAGGAACATGAGTTATTAAATTATTCTTGAGACAAAATAATTAGTTGAGATCTGATGGAATGAAACTATAAGCATCAATATGACATGATATTTAGAAAAGGATGGACTACCACTAATAAGTTTGAATATTTTGAAATAAATATTGATATGTTATTTTATCAACTCAAGTTGATAATCGTTTAGAAATCAGATAACGAATTAAAAATCGAATTAATAACGATTAAATGTAAATTTATAAAATGACTTGATGAACAACCGGTAATAGTATTTAAAAATGAAATCAAGTTGATTAATTATAACGAGTCGAGAATGCACAGTCGAAATGAACAACATTTGTTACAAATGATGATGGTTGTAATAGGAATTGGGGAAGGAAAATCAGGTAAATCGTGTAATGATAAGACTATTTCGAAACTCTGAAAAATATATAAAATGAAGATGAATTGGAAGAGAATTTGAATTTTTAATCGATTATATCAAATTTAGAAAATATCATTTATGCTCCATCTTAATAAAGATTCAATTAATTAGTTATAACTTATTTATAGAAAGGAAATTCTGGACGGATATAATATGGAATTCATCCTTATCCATGATTAACAAATATATAAAAGACAATGTATTAAATTTGAATTGCCAAAACAAAGATGTTAGATATGTCGTGAGAATTGATTGCCAATTGTGTTATGATGTAATTATTCGAACTTGAATAGTTAAGTAAATAATAACGTTAACCCATCCTGTATTAGCTCATTATTTAAATATGTGAGTTGAATCTTATGTGTGAAATAATTTTATTAAAATCTTGATAATCAATGAGGATATAGAAACCAAACAGAATATGTTGATTGATTACTGTTAAGTATCACTTGACCCACTTCGATTTGATTTATACGAGTCAGAGATAATTAAAGACAGTTGAAGACGGAGTTATGCAAGGGTTGTTCTGTTAATCCTAGATTTACAAAATATTGCCTTCGGTTTGTCCAGTCCCGGGACAACTTGTAAGGACAAATGTCTGACAGGGTATTTCTTAAAAGTCACATATATTGACTATTACAAACGTACTGCTGTTCGGTGGCGGAGAAGACTCTTCTCTAGCGTAATTCCTAGAATATTTTTGTCGACATCAATTAGTGATTTGGCGAATCTGACAATGGGGCATTCAAAGTAAATGATAGCCAGATATTTTAAAGGTAAATTCTAACCTCAAGCTTCACAACCGGGAAATGACAAAATCCGGGTAGGCAGCATAGCTATGTGGGTCACTCCCATTAGGATGTATAATCACCTATCTAGAGAAATTCCTTCTGCTTCTTTAATCTATCGATGTTGTCCCTTTTCGGGAAACGGTTGTTGATCCCAACCGTTGGTGATGTACTTTCGATACACTCAAGCGAAATGAGTGGTCGGCCGTGTGTGGCCGGGTTGCAAGACGTTCTTGTTGAACCCAGTGTATTCCCCTCTAGAGATACTGTAACACCCCACGTCCATTAATGTCACTCAAAAAGGGAATGCATCAATGTCCATGAAGCGTTATTGTTTGTATAGAACAGATAAATTAAAGAATAAATAAATAAAACAACACAGCAGAAGATAAAACTTATTTTATTTCGTCATAACTCAAAACGAGTTTACATAAGTAGTTTCCAAAGCCATTACAATAGGATTAGTAGTCTTTTTGAGAAACTTCAAAGTACATAAAGAAGCAAAAACATAAATGAATAAATCACCACTGATCATAAGCCAAGCCATAAAGATGAGAGGGTCCCAAGCGATACATCTACTCTCTTCAAGCAACTGAAAGAACTTGGCACTAAGCTGTAGTATTCACTCCTTGCAAACCTAACGGAGGGGGGGAAGGAAGAAAAGAGGTGGAAAGAAAAGTGGGTCAGACATAAAGTCTGGCGAGTGCGATAACTTTAACAATATAATTATCAAAATAACTAGGCTAAGGCATAAGCTTGAAAATAAGGAAATGACTGTGAACAATTGGGTATGACAGAATAAAACGAAGAAATAAGATGAACCAAGATATCGTTAAAGGCGCACCTAGTCACTATAAGATAATTACTATACTGCACCACCACTAGTCACCCTAAAGGTTGATCCCGCATACAAAAGTTAATAATGATAATGGTAGTTTAATGTACCCCTAGCTACCTTCATAGGTGTCGTCTGCCCCTATCTCCACTAGGTGTACCCACTACCCCCATTCGATCGGCTCCCTAACTCATAGATACCCGTGCTGGCCCCACAGTGGTATGTATCACTCCCAAAAGTGGCAACCTGATACAACCAAAAATGCACGGCTTATATTTACACGATGCAACAACGTCTTACCTACCAGCCCGGGCCCACACACGCTTATGAACCCGTTGGACTTGCGTTGCCACCGCTGACCCGTTTTGACCTCTTACAATCAAATCCAGTACGCGTGTCCCGTCATCTACTTGGGTCAAGCCCTCAAAGATACTTAATGGGTTACTGGTTTGAAAAGGGCCCCTGTAACAACCCGTATTTCGATAACATGATTAAAGACGAGAATCAAGGCAGAATTTAATTTTAAATTCTGAATCAAGTGAAACGGGCTATGCCATTGCGTTCGTCTCGGAAAAATACGCGAAATAGAGTCCGAGTTTTCGAAAATCGGAGTCCGTATGACCAAGATATGGCCTCGCGAAGTTTCACGAAAAATTCCCAAATTAAAGTATACTTAATTAAGTGAAATGGGTTGCGCAGAGAAATATATATATATTGATATATATATATATATATATATATAATTGAAAATTAAATAAATAAATATGCAAAAATGTTCAAAACAGCGAATTGGGATAGGGGAATAACCGAACCGGCCGATTTTTGAGGTCGACCCGAGCTCGCTGGGTTGACTAGGGGTTAATCCAGGGTGTTTGGCTGTCAACCCGTGGGCCGATTCGCTCAAATGCAGATTTTGCATTTGGATGGTTCTCATGGTTCATCTTTAATCTAAAGGCCCTAGATGGTTCCTACACTTGACTTCTTCCCCAAGACATGCTTTGATGGCTTGGATTGAATCTAGGTTTAATCCTATGGCCTAAAACACTTGCCTAATCTATAAATAAGACCCTAACCTATCCTAAATCCTCATTATTCATTCATGCAACTAAACTATGGCAAAATTTCTACTCTCATGGCCTCCACTCAACTATCCTAGCCTCCACTTCATTTCTATGAAAGGTTTCATGATCATGAGAGTATTAGAGAGTCCCTATGTTAGTATGAGAGCTTCTCAAGTTGATCTCAAGACAAAAGCTTTGATCTTTGTTCATAAAGATGGTGTTTTTAGTGATTTGGAGCATCCATCTTTGGGTTTTTGGGTGATGGCATGCATAGGCTTCCTCACAAGCTTTAGTTTAATCAATTTAGGCCTTCATAGCAATGTAAGCCCTTCCCTACTCTTAGATATTAACTATGAAGCTAAATGTTCATGTTGAAAGTTTGGGTTTGATTAATTAGAATGATGCATGCTATCATGTTATGCAAGTTTATGAACTCATTAGCTTGATCTTATGAGCAAAAAGCCACAACCTTTATGTTGAAATGTTGCAATATGAACATGAGAATCTTCATAATCATTATGTCAACTTGCATATGAAGTCATAATCCTTATATGATGATATATGCGAGTTTCTAGCCATCATTCCATGTCTTTTGTCACCATGATTCGCTTATGTACCAAGTTTGGGTTTATGCATGTTTTTGAGGCTTAAGAATGTAACATGCAAGCTAATGAACACATATGTGCCTCATTTGCCACCATGATTAACTTGTGGCTTAATACCCATTTTTGTCATTCCTTTGCCAAGTCTCTTCTTTTAATCCATCACGTTGTTGCGAACGTATATGCTAGTTTAAAAAGCGTTGGGGTCACATTATGGGGAAACATAATGACATGAATATGACTTGGGTAAATGGGTATAAACATGACAACATGTAACGTTAAATATGACATGTGTTTATACTTGAAAACATGACTTGAAATATAACATGGAAGTTGACATGTAAGTATGCATAAAAACATAAGCTTGGGAATTTACCTATTAAGTTAGGTCTACCCATTGGGAATTTACCTATTAAGTTAGGTCTACCCAATTGCTTGAAAACTTGACTATGAACATGACACTAGACTAAACATGAAAGTGGCCAACTCGAGGTTGGGTTGAGTTTGCAACGTAAAACTACCCGGAACCGACCGGCCTAACTAGTAGTTGCAAACAATAGGACCCAATGTGAGAAGTTGGTCATGTTGTGCTTGAACCCGAGGTTAGACCAAGTTGTGGTGTAAAGCTACCCGGAACCGACCGGCTTAACTAGTAACCACAACAAAGTCTAATGTGAGAGGTTGGGGTGCATTAAGTAATTAATGCCACATGATAGGGTTAAGTTAATTTGATTAATGACTCTTAACCAAATATGACATGGGTAAATGGGTTAAGTAAATTGGTTAGGCTAATGATACTTAACAAAACATGACAAGGTTGGGTAGGTTAAGTGATTTGATTTGCCTAATGACGCTTAACCATTTTTATATGACTAGTGGACGGGGATTAAGTTAACCAACACTTAATCAATCCAACATGATAATTTGGCAAGGTTAAGTAAGCTTTCTTAATGACACTTAACCATACAAGATGATTAGGGGATGGGGTTAAGCAATTTGCACCTAACCAATCCGACACGGTAATTAGATGGGGTTAAGTAATCCACACTTAACTAATCTAAACACGGTAATTCGATGGGGTTAAGTTAAACACTTAACCAATTTAAACTCGGTAATTCAATGAGGTTAAGTAACCAATACTTAACCAACTTAACGTGATAATTTAATGGGGTTAAGCAACTTATACTTAACCAATTATACATGATGATTTGATGGGGTTAAGTAACTTACACTTAACCAATCTAATACGCGGACCTGATAAGGTTAAGTCACAAGACCTTTTTAGAATATACTTAACCATTGTAGTACGATTAGAGGATGGGGTTAAGCCAACCTATACTTAACCAATCCGACTCGATAATTTGATGGGATTAAGATAATCTATGCTTAATCGATCTAGCAAGATAATCCGATAGGATTAAGGTAAGCTAGTACTTGACCAATTTGACTTGATAGGGTTAAGTCATGAGCCTCTGGGTACACTTAACCAACTTGTGGGACTAAGTCTTGAACTTAAATACTTAGCCAATCTTTGACGTGATTCGTGGGCGGGTTAAGTCATGGACTTGAATGATAACACTTAACCCAATAGACAAACCCTAGCTAGAAGAACTAGGTAGAAAACCGTGGTTAATCAAGGATAACGGGAAAGGAAGCTAAGTGGTAAACCTTAGTTAAGGGTAACTAAGTAATAATTCTTAGCTAGGGACATAGGACTAATTCTCAAAACGATGAGTAACCTGATACGGTAGGTCATCGCTTAGTATACGAGGGGGAGCAAGTTATCTGACTTGGATAAAAGCTCCAGCGCACTGGGTGCCGAAGTGGAAGCTTCGGGGGATGTGAGGATATTCTTGGGATCCCTCTGTGGGCTGCCAGGTACTTATACTAGGCCCATGAGAGGTTAAGGTCTGCGTTAGAAGGACCAAGAGTATGCCTTGGTTGCTATGCGAGCAACCTAAAGACTGGGATGGATTAGCGTGGAGTCGACGATTCTTGTTTTTGCCCTAGATAGCGCATCGCCGACTACCTACCATCTTTAGTCAATCGTGTACGTGCGGAAAGGCAGGGAACCCCCAACAGACCATGTGCTTGCTATCGAGTCATGGGTGAGGTTGGCCCGTAGGAAAGTGGGCTATAGTGGGGCCATGGAGTGGTTCTTATACATGATTTTTCTTGGATTGCCTTTCAGTAGTTGAGGGAGGGGTCACGTGGGACCATAGCCACGGGTACAAAAACAGACCTTGATATCTGCATCGGCAGACGATTTAAAGCTCCCGACCGAGTTCCGTATTTCTTGATTTGCCCTGGCACGGAACTCGGATGGCACGTTGG
Organism: Allium sativum; assembly: GCA_030737875.1. Taxonomy (NCBI): domain Eukaryota; kingdom Viridiplantae; phylum Streptophyta; class Magnoliopsida; order Asparagales; family Amaryllidaceae; genus Allium; species Allium sativum. The sequence continues at coordinate 350,879,328 of CM060926.1, forward strand.
GGAACATGTGCATCTAGACATGGAAAATGATTCACGATACATACGTGGGATCAAGGGCGCGGTTGACGGGTGGCGTAATCCCTAGCGGTTCTAGGTGGCCAAAACCCAAACCGAGACACGGAAACGTTCATTAGGTAGCATAATCCCTAGTGGTCCTAGGTGGCATAAATCCTAAGTGGACGCGCGATAGTTCATGGTAAGGAAACACAACTAGATCAAGGGTTGCAGTCCAAAACAACTTCAAGGATAAACCGTTTACATGGGAAAGCCCGTACAGCCTACGGCAAAGGACTGAACTTATACATGGAAAGAAACATATGAGTTGAGTAACCTATATATGCGGCATATTAGATTGACATGGACCATTACACGACTTTTGAGTAAGGGTCATTCACGGATAACACGTAATACAGTTGGGGTACTAGTACGGTAGGTGCAGAGCAGATGTACAGGATAGATACCATGGGACGTTATACGTGATAGATATCTTGGGGATATTATACTTGATAGAAACCTGACGATGTGATACCTTGTTTTATCTTGACATCGTAATTTATCATGACACCTTTGTTTACCTGAGTTCAGTAGTTCATCCTGTTATTTTGATTTAGCTTATCCATCTTGTTATCATGCTTATGCTCATCTCAGTTTCTCATGTCAGTTAACTTTACTAGTTTTTATACTAGTAGTAGATAGGGCTTACTCAGTCTTTTTGACTGACCCGTTTTGTTTCGCCTCTTTTCTTCCGTTTCCCCCCAGGTTACAGGGAGGAAATACTGTTGTTTAGTTCGGACTTCTTCTGCTTGAAGGTCATCATGGATGGCTTGGACTTCTCTTGGCTATGGCTACTTTACTGTTTTTACTTGGGGAATAATTTATGAAAAAGTCTTTATGCTTCTTTATTATTGCAAGACAGGTTTTGATGTACTCTGATGTAAAAGGCTTTAGACCTTAATTATTAATATTTATGAAAGTTTGATTTTACTTCCGCTATGCTATATGTTCTGTCTTGTGATATTTCTGTGCATGTTTACCAATAATGCCCCTCTAAAGCTAGTGCATTCCTTTGCGAGTGACCCTAGCGGAGGCGGGGTGTTACAGCCCCCATGCATAACACAAGCTTTCCACCTATGCTTGGTCCCCTCTAATGTTTTTCCCCAGTTAACCCCATTCTTAATCATATCTTTTACATGTTTTAATCTTGGTTAAGTGCATCTAATCGTATTTCAGAATGCCACCCAAGGCACCCACTTAATTCCATATTCCACCCAAGGCACCGACTTAACCCCCTTATGTCCCACTACATGTTTTTATGGTTAAGTGTTTCTTAATTCATTAAGACCGTAACCTTGTAAAGACCTCCCATATTAGACTGGAATTTGTGGAAGATGGATTTGCCGGGCGAGTCCAGGCAGTCTTACACCACAAACGAGCTTAACCTCGTGTCTTTACATCTTTTACGCATTTAATTTATGCCTAAGACCTCCCACATTAGACTTGCATTTGTGGCAGCTGGATTTGCCGTGCGACTCCGGGCAGTCTTACACCACAAACGAGTTTAATCTTGTGTCTTAGGCGATTAATTACTCCTAATTAATTACCCCTAATTTGAATTAATTTCCCTATTCAAATTGCCAATCAATTACAAATTTATCTTTGTCTATAATTGACTCAATTATGTACATTTATTTATGGTATATAAAATTATACCAATTAACATCACATTTAAGGCATTTATGCCAATTCTCAATATTAAATCTTTTAATATTATCCCATTGCCCCGCGTTGTATGTTCGTTCATTTAACGTAAAATATACGTTAGACTCAAATAGTCTAACTTATGGAATAAAGAGAAAACATCATAGCATGCATAGAATAAAAACTAGATCTGGACATAAGGGGTGAACTTGCATGTGTGAATAAGGTTTTTCATCCAAAAACTTGCATAGGCCAAAGTTACAAACTTGAATAAACAATTGACGTCATAGATCTAACCATAAGGTGTAAACTTGCATAAACAATGGTTACAAACTTGCATAAACTATGGATGTCATAGATCTAATCATAAGGTGTAAACATGCATAGGCAATAGTCAAAATCTTACATTACATGATTCATACTTCAATATATATATACTTGCATATGTGATTTATACAACATAGACTATGATGTAAACTTGCATCTAACTCACCCATGTCATAGCCTAACTTTAGATCCAATTTAAACATAAGATAGATGTCATGAAATATGTAAGGTTGTATATGTAATTCTTACTCACTAACTTGCATATGATTCAGATCTAAATTAAGACCTAGACTTGCATACATACATATATATGATTTAAAATATGAATTAGTTCCAACAACATTACCAAACTAACATATGAAACATCATTATGAATCATAAATTTACAACATAGATGATAACATCACAGCTTTACAACATAGATAATAACATCATAGAATTTACAACATAGATGATAACATCATTGAATTTGCAACATAGATAATAACATATGGTCAATGATTCACAACATAACCATATATTCCAAATTATAGCTCAATCCAATTAAATTATTAATTATCTTATTAAAGAAATCGAACTCACAAAAAAGAAGGTCTGGCGTTCTGAGATCTGAGTTCTGAAATAGATTTAGCTCGCCTTTGTAGTAGGTTCGTTATTGTTTAGATTAGAGTTGAATAGAACTGAATTGATTAGCTTTGATTTCCCTCTAGTTGGTGGCGGCTACTCTAGGTTACAAGGTGACAGCATGACGACCATGATTCAGCTTTTAATTTGATTTTAGGGTTTGAGTCTATCCATGTTTATATAGAATTTCAATTTAATTATAGCTGTCGGATGATCTTAGGGTTAATCAAAAACACTAAGTCAGGACAGGGTGACACCTCAGCCCTAATGACTCAGCAAGGAGTTAGAAAGGACTCAGCAATGAGTCACAATATGGATCAGACTGCACCAGAAAGCTGTGCAGGCCTGCTGCTCGGCCTGGGCACACGTGGCAGGTGCGCCAGTGCAATATTTGTACTGGTGCACTTCCTAAGTGCGCCAATGCAATTATTTTCTTCTTGTTTTTCCGCCTAACTTTGTTCGTCCATATCTCCTTCATCCGGTATCTGTTTCCTGCAATCTCAGACTCTATCTCAACCAGAATTCCAAGACGAACCCAATGGCGCAACCCGTTTCCCTTAATGCTCAAGTCAGAGATTAATTATTCTTTGAATTTAGTTAATTCGATTATTCAAAAATCCGGGGTGTTACATTCTCTCCTACTTAAAGGATTTCATCCTCGAAATCTCTAAATCAAGAAGAACGTATCCTACCATCCAATCATCCATCTACTTAACCATCAATCACTGGCAACCTTGGTCCTTAAAAGATTTCTAATCCTTTTCATGAATATATGTATAGTGTGTGTATATGTCCATATAGTAATGCTAAATCAGGCGATCCACTGATTCAGTCGACCTCCAAAATGCAAATAATGATAGTGGCATGTATCCATCATGTATGCAAAGAATCCTATACATATCATCACTACATGTGTGCACCACCATCCATTTAAATGCAACATCCATATGATACACACATTCAATGTACATTCATTTTACTAAATCCATCCATTTATATGCAATATGCAATATGAAAGTGACTGAGCCGATCTAGTGCCTAAAGTGTGTGTATATGTATCCACGAGCAACCACTAGCAAACACTTGCATCCACATGCATCCATCATATATAACATGTCTCAAACACATGTTTCAACCATAAGACTACCCTATCTAAAGGTCAAAGATACTAGCGAGAGGACATACTAAAGATAAAACGAGCACAAGGTAAGCGATAAAGGAGAAATTAAAAGACATACCCTCGAAAATAAAAGGGTATAATGAACACATCTTCTCTTCCGTCTCCCAAGTAGTGTTGCTCTCATCATCTCCCCATTGCACTTTGACTAGCTTGGCCTCTCGATTCCTCAAATTCTTAATCTTTGACCAAATAATGCGTGTAGGAGCTCGTTGAATCATCGCATCACGCTCTATCTCCACCTCTCTAAGCAAACTCGGCTCTACCACTTCCGTTGTCTCGTGCAAGCACTTCCTCAAATGTGATACATGGAATACGTCGTGTACACCACAAAGTCTTTCGTGCAACTCCACTCTATACGCCATCTGTCCAATCCTCTCCTAGAAAACTTCTTATTTCCATTGCTTTTCTTGGAACCTTCAATTCTTGGATTGCCGCCACCTTCGCGGGATCCACAGCTATCCCTTCCTTAGAGACCATGTGTCCTAAGAATCCTGCCTTCTTCCTCAAAAAAAAAAATAGCATCAATATAGGGTCCTAAACAATCCATTACTTCACATCCCACTCGAGTCATCTCATAACCCTATTGAATCTAACTCGGGGCAGCCCATACCATCGAATAGTCTTATCAGGTCACAGCTGCACATCACTTCTCGAGAAAACCAAGATATCATGCAATGAAAATCGCCGCAGCTATTTATCTCACACAAAACATCCTAGTCGAACTCGATATTCCCCAAGCACAAGCCCCAAAGGCCTAAACCAATATTAGACAAGCACCAAAGAATATCTCCTCCGATTTCGGACAATCTACGTGAGATGGTACTAACAAAGCAACCAAACAATTGAGCACCCCACTCCGATATACTACGTCCTATGAACCCCTTCTCAAGCAACTCCCCTACTTGGTTATTAAGCTCCCTCCTGTCACGAGGAGCCATGTGGCGTACTGGCAGAGATACTGGTTTTGCATTATCTACAAGATAAATATGAAAGTCTATCTCATGCCTCGGGGGTAAACCTCGAACCTCTTGGAAGACGTTACTATATTCACGGACCACACAAACAGATTTCAAATCATCATTGGATACGTCAAGAGATTCTAGGTAACTAAGCATTACTGGGCCACTAGGGTCACAAGAAATATCAAGGGTCTTTCCACAATGAGTCAAAAATCTAACTACCCTTCTCTTACAATCTAGGATGGCACCGTATCTAGTTAGCCAATCCATACCTAGAATCAAGTCGTAGCCCATGAAGCCAAGAACAAAGGCATTGCATTCAAACTCAATGCCCAAGATAGACACTCTCAAATTCCGACAAATCATAGAAAGATGAGCCGAACCACCAATAGGATTTGAGACTACTATAGGATCTGAAACTAGAACAATATTTAGGTGTAGTGTTTCAACTAATGAAGCAGATACAAACAAGTGTGATATGCCAAAGTCAAACAAAGTACGAACAAGATGATCAAATAGAGAAACTAAACTTTCAACGGAAATTGTTCTACCTCGTTCTTGCAGAGGTGGGGCTATGAGAGCCTGGATCTACCCTCTTGCCTGCCCTGGTGCCATGAGAGCCTGAAGCTTCCCTTCTTAAGGTAGACCCTTGTCCCTGTTTCCTTGGGCAATCCTTAACTAGATGACCTACCTCTCCACAGTGGAAACATCCAGTCTTCTTCTTTTTCCTACAGTCTTTACTCAGATGGCCTGGTGTCCCACAATTAAAGCACTTCTTCTTTCCCTTGCCATTGTTGTCTGTACCACCCTTCTTGTTCTGCTGTTGTTGTTGCGATTTTTGATCCCTTTCTTCTCTGGTGCTTTATTAGCATTGGCGCCTTTCTCCTCTTCATGCATAAGCGTCATGTCAACTAGTCTCTCAAAGGTAGCCCCCATAGGGATGTGGGTCATAGCTAACCCATGTAGTGGTTCGTTCAAACCCTTAACAAAACTCAGGGCCTTCTTTTCGGGTGTATTCACCAAGTCCAAGCCAAACCTCGCCAACTAATTAAACTTGTTGATGTACTCTTTTACTGACAAATTCCCTTGCTTTAACGCCAAAAATCTTTCCATATATAAATTCTCTTCAGCCCGTGAGAGAAACTTTGCCTCAAACCTCCGCCTAAAATCTGGCCATGTATCAACTGGATGCTCTCCATTAGTGACTTCCCACCAAAACGAAGCTTTGTCCTTCATCAACCAAGCAGCCAATTGGACCTTCTTACAATCGTCCAAATCGAAGATGCCAAACAGATCCTCCACTTCTTTCAACCAATTTCTAGCTTTAATGAACGTTTCAGATCCACTAAAAGATTTTCCGCCCATCGAACGAGAGTATTTACATATCTTAGAGGAGGTATCTCCACGCGGAGGAATGACTGGAGCTGGGGGAGGAGGAAGAGGAATGTTGGCCGGTTCTGTGGTAGTGGCCCTAGCCTCGAGATATTGACGAAACCAACTGGGTACATGAACACCCTTTGGTATCTCAGATGCTCCAGACTTGTTGAAAAGAAAAGGAAAGAGTTTTAAAACAAGGGAAGCGAAAGAGAGATGTATGGCTTGCGGGGATTATGCTCTTTTCCTTGAAAATAGCTTCTTTAAAACAAGTGTTTGAAAATACTTTCTAGGAAAATAATACTTTTGACAACACTTTTCAAAACATTTTATCTGTTCTTGTAACCATAGCTCCGATATCACGTGTAACACCCCACGTCCATTAATGTCACTCACAAAGGGAATGCATTAATGTCCATGAAGCGTTATTGTTTGTATAGAACAGATAAATTACAAGAATAAATAAATAAAACAACACCGCGGAAGATAAAACTTATTTTAATTCATCATAACTCAAAACGAGTTTACATAAGTAGTTTCCAAAGCCATTACAACAGGATCAGTAGTCTTTTTCAAAAACTTCAAAGTACATAAAGAAGCTAAAACATAAATGCATAAATCCACACTGAGCATAAGCAAAGCCATAAAGATGAGAGGGTCCCAAGCGATACATCTACTCTCTTCAAGCAACTGAAATAAATCGACACTAAGCTGTAGTATTCCGTCCATGCAAACCCGAGGGGGGTGGGGGGAAGGAAGAAAAGAGGTGGAAATAAAAGGGGGTCAGACATAAAGTCTGGCGAGTGCGATAACTTTAATAATATAATTATCAAAATAACTAGGCAAAGCATAAGATGGAAAATAAGGAAATGACTGTGAACAATTGGGTATGACAGAAGAAAATGAAGAAATAAGATGAACCAAGATATCGTTAAAGGCGCACCTAGTCACTATAAGATAATTACTACACTGCACCACCACTAGTCACCCTAAAGGTTGATCCCGCCTAGAAAACTTAATAAAGATAATGGTAGTTTAATGTACCCCTATCTACCTTATAGGTGTCGTATGTCCCTATCTCCACTAGGTGTACCCACTTCCCCCATTTTATCGGCTCGCTAACTCATAGATACCCGTGCTGGCCCCACAGTGGGGTGTATCACTCCCCAAAGTGCCCGATACAACCAAAAATGCACGGCTTATATCTACACGATGCAACAACGTCTTTACCTACCAGCCCGGGCCCACACACGCGTATGAACCCATTGGACTTGCGTTGCCACCGCTGACCCGTTTTGACCTCTTACAATCAAATCCAGTACGCGTGTCCCGTCATCTACTTGGGTCAAGCCCTCAAAGATACTTAATGGGTTACTGGTTTGAAAAGGGCCCCCATGCATAACACAAGCTTTCCACCTATGCTTGGTCCCCTCTAAGGTTTTTCCCCACTTAACCCCATTCTTAATCATGTCTTTTACATGTTTATATCTTGGTTAAGTGCATCTAATCGTATTTCAGAATGCCACCCAAGGCACCAACTTAATTCCACATGCCACCCAAGGCACCCACTTAACCCCCTCATGTCCCACTACATGTTTTTTCTAGTTTTGTGTTTCTTAATTCATTAAGACTGTAACCTTGTTAAGACCTCCCACATTAGACTGGCATTTGTGGCAGCTGGATTTGCCGGGCGGGTCCAGGCAGTCTTACACCACAAACGAGCTTAACCTCGTGTCTTTACATCTTTTACGCATTTAATTTATGCCTAAGACCTCCCACATTAGACTTGCATTTGTGGCAGCTGGATTTGCCATGCGACTCCGGGCAGTCTTACACCACAAACGAGTCTAACCTCGTGTCTTGGGCGATTAATTACTCCTACCCCGAATTTGAATTAATTTCTTTATTCAAATTGCCAATCTATTACAAATTTAACTATGTACATAATTGACTCAATTATGTCCATCTATTTATGGTTTATAAAATTATACCAATTAACATCACATTTAAGGCATTTATGCCAATTCTCAATATTAAATCTTTTAATATTATCCCATTGCACCGCGCTGTACGTTTGTTCGTTTAACGTAAAATATACATTAGACTCGAATAGTCTAACTTATGGAATAAAGAGAAAACATCACAACATGCATAGAATAAAAACTAGATCCAGACATAAGGGGTGAACTTGCATGTGTGAATAAGGTTTTTCATCCAAAAACTTGCATAGGCCAAAGTTACAAACTTGCATAAACTATGGATGTCATAGATCTAATCATAAGGTGTAAACTTTCATAGGCAATGGTTATAAACTTGCATAAACTATGGATGTCATAGATCTAATCATAAGGTGTAAACATGCATAGGAAATAGTCAAAATCTTACATTACATGATTCATACTCCAATAATTATATATATATATATATATATATGTACTTGCATAAGTGATTTATACAACATAGACTATGATGTAAACTTGCATCTAACTCACACATGTCATAGCCTAACTTTAGAACCAATTTACACATAAGATAGATGTCATGAAATATGTAAGGTTGTATATATAATTCTTACTCACTAACTTGCATATGATTCAGATCTAAATTAACATCTAGACTTGCATACATACATACATACATACAAACATACATATGATTTAACATATGAATTAGTTCCAACAACATAACCAAACTAGCATATGAAACATCATTATGAATCATAGATTTACAACATAGATGATAACATCACAGCTTTACAAAATAGATAATAACATCATAAAATTTACAACATAGATAATAACATCATAGAACTTACAACGTAGATAATAATATACGGTCAATGATTCACAACATAACCATATAATCAAAATTATACCTCAATCCAATTAAATTGTTAATTATCTTATTAAAGAAATCGAACTCACAAAAAAGAAGGTCTTACATTCTGAAATCTGAGTTCTGAAATAGATTTAGCTCGCCTTTGTAGTAGATTCATTATTGTTTAGATTAGAGTTGAATAGAACTGGATTGATTAGCTTTGATTTCCCTCTAGTTGGTGGCGGCTACTCTAGGTTACAAGATGACAACATGACGGCCATGATTCATCTTTTAATTTGATTTTAGGGTTTGAGTCTACCCATGTTTATATAAAATTACAATTTAATTATAGCCGTCGGAAGATCTTAGGGTTAATCAAAACCACTCAGTCAGGATAGGGTGACACCTCAGCCTTAATGACTCAGCAAGGAGTCAGAAAGGACTCAGCAATGAGTCATAATATTGATCAGACTGCACCAGAAAGCAGTGCAGGCTTGCTACTCGGCCTGGGCGCACTTGGCAGGTGCGCCAGTTCAATATTTGTACTGGCGCACTTCCCAAATGTGGCAGTGCAATTTTTCTTCTTTTTGTTTTTCCACCAAACTTCGTTCATCCATATCTCCTTTATCCATTATCCGTTTCCCGCAAACTCGGACTCTATCTCAACCAGAATTCCGAGACAAACCGAATGGCGCAACCGTTTCCCTTAATTCTCACGTTTGAGATTAATTATTCTTTGAATTTATTTAATTCGGTTATTCAAAAATCTGGGGTGTTACAAATACACTATCGGAAGGTGGTTCCATACCCTGTCATAGTTGGAAATCCATTATCCATAAGAGCCAAGCGGTTTTGTTTGTATACTATATAGGAAAAAGTGAGATGAAAGCATTCTTCTAATTTCTAATTTATTTGTGGAAAACCCTAGACATTATCATAATATCTGGTTTAGGTATACAGAAAATGTTTTGTTCTCATAAGGTAAAAAGTCGTTCCGAACGTACGGCATGGTCTTATGAGATATTTTTATTTCCATAAAATGTTTAAAATCGTTTTGCTCACACCAGTCCCATGACTGACACCGAGTTTATTTTTCTATGTTTTCCCTAAACTCTTGGGTGCCCAAATTTGTATGGCCAGTCAAGTTGTTCAGGATATTACAGATTCTGGAAGAAGCTTGGAGCAGGAGGCTTTAGTTTTAGATATATAAAGTTTTGTTCCGCTGTATTGTATATATGATGTACTTTGATGATTTATGTAAGTGCAAATACCATTTTGTATTTCAAATGATATTATATATTATATTTTGCTCATTCCGCTGTGAGATTCGTGTTACTCTGATTCTTTTATGTTCTCTTTTTTCTTCTATTCTAATTTCCTATCTTTTCTACTCTCACCCTCTAACTTCTTTCTTTTAACGACCCGTTAAATTTCTAGTGCTTGGCTAGTCGATATGGTATTTATATTGATATTCAGGATCGGGAATTTGGTGGTTCGTTACACGTATTCTTGATCTTTGTGAACCTATGCTTTGATACCACATGTAACGACCCAAAAATCCGCACCTTTAGAATTGTTCGTAAACCGCACAGGTCTGATCCAAAAGTCAGAAATCTTCGGATTGTTATGAGAGTACGATGCATCAGAATAGAATACAACACAAGAGAATATTTCATTGCTATTACAACAATTTTACATCATAGTACAAGAATATATCAAAGTACAAAAAATCGATACACAACGGAAAATATCAGAGGTCAATAAATTACAATCCAGCGGGAACAAAATATACATAAATACAAACATCAGAAGACTCTAAATAATCCAGAGCATAGCTCGAACAAAAATCCAGGATCAAGTGAATAGAAAATCTACGAAACCAAAACTACTAACTGCCTGTGTGGAAATTATAGGAACCCAAAGTTTAGGTGGAAACAATAAGCTTGAGTTTAGTCATGGGTCTGGTATGAGAACGAAAATAGTTATTATACTTATTTTAAAGTGAGGCATATCACGAGACCACACCGTATAACACAGAACAGGTTTACTCCACATGAATGCAGTGCATTTAAAAGGAAAACAAACAACACAATGCTTTTTGAAAAATGAAGCCATTATAAGACTCAACTCCCATCACACAATGCAAGCGCAAGATGGTGGATAAAGTTTTACCTTATAATAGCCAAACATGTTTGATACGAGAACTTTTATTCTTTTATTGTTATTTGTGCATAGTGCAGAAAACCATTTCAAAAGTAAATGTTGCAATCTTGGACGACATCGTACCCATCCTACTATGTTGCCATATAGGTTTAGAGCTAAAACCATAAAGTCACGTATTGGAATTTCAATTTTCATCTTGAACCGAGACAAGGGATCTTCCTCAATCCGATTCTGGCCATCTCTAGCGAGATGCCCAGGACTCAAACTCTGGTGAGCCCTTGGAGCGGCAGGGCCGGTCAACTATACGTCGCTGATTGGCAATTCCCGAACAATATTTTTTCCAGTCCTATTGGACCTTTTGGTCCGTCCGTTGACCATGGCATGTCCGTTGACCGTGGCCTTGTGCCTTCATATTCGAGGAGCCTTGATTCCATCATCCACATAAGTAAAATGCATGGGCTCCATACCATGGCATTACTCCTAGTTATAAAGAATCGCATGTTCTCCTTGTTAGAGTTTATGCCCTAATGGCAATACATTTGATGAGATTGATAACAATGTTGTTGTTATTATTTTATTTGAAATAAAATAATATTCTATTATTTTATATATGCTGCGTAATATAAATACTAATATAATAGAAGTACTTAGAATAATAATACGGAATTATATAGTTCGAGTAAGACTGAACTTGAGATTATATAATGTGATAAGTATTATAATTCTTAAATGCCCCTAGTCTAGTTTTATTGTTTATATAGGACAACAATAAAGCGTTGAGACTAGTATTTTGATTGACTGATGATCACATCTCATTGATCATTAATATACGTGATATTAAAGTCAAGATATAAATACGCAATGGAGAATAGCGTATTGGGCTGACCCACCGTGAGATAACTACATGGAATATAATCAACAGTATCATAAGTTGTTCTCATAGTGACAGTGATGTAATGGTCCTCAGACCTTGAATCATTATAATTTTATTCAACAATATTTTTGTTTTGATATCATCCAAAGTTATCTGTAACAAAGTAACGATAACGGTGATTATTGGATATATCTCGAGTCGAATAAAAATTATGAATGATCTAAGTGGAATTTAGCCCTACGATATATTCGTAATGATATCCATGGGCCTCTTGATTGAGTGAGACTGTGATATGCACGGTCGTGCTCAAATATTGATTTGTTTTAAACAGTCTACTCATCGATCGAGAAAAAGAGATTAAATTATAAAGAGGATGATATGATCTATGCCTTGAGTTTAATCCATTATATATTGGTTAAAAGGATTATATTACATTGATACACTAGTCACAGAAAGGTTTTATTGAATCATTAATATTATTGTAGCTTGGGTAACAGTGATGTATTACTAGATGCCGCTCACTGTTTACAGTTTAAATGTTGTTTAAATTTTTGCCAACGTTATGATAACCTATAGGGTCACACATATAAGCATTATAAATGGTGAGAACACTTAAAATAAAAGGAGATCAAAAAGTTTGACAAATTCTTTTATTTGAAATAAGAAGAAAGGGTAAAAGGGTATATCAAAAATATTGCATGACTTATTATAAAAGAGGGGCGACCTCCTTTTATTTTATTCATCCGATAACAAAACTGAGAAAACCCTAGATCTATTTCCTCTTCTCGGCTAGTACTGAATCATCATTTTTCGATTTCGATTGTCGTCTTCGAAAGCACCGCTTGTGGATCTCCTATAGAGGTGAGGCGTCATGTCGAGCGCTCCGATTTGATTCAACCTAGATTCGTCATCAAACTCTGAAGCAAAGGAAACCCTTGGTACGAATTCTAATCTCGATTCATTGTTTTCGTAATAGATCTTGTTTAGGGTTTGATTATTTCGCTGCAATATCATGTTGAAAACCCTATTCGAAACTTTCAATGGTATTAGAGCCTTGATTTACTAAAATGATTGATTGAGTTTATGCCGTGTTGTTTCATGTTTGAATAATCTGGGTTGAAGTCAATAACTTATGAAACTAATCTTTATAGTGCAATTGCTAGATTTTCATAATGAGTTAAATATTTTGTTTCATGATTTCTCCCAAATATTGACGTGTTGTGAACATTGTTTCTGGTACAAACTTGTAATGGAAATGGAATAGGAATTCATTTCAGATTTAAATGTTTCACTGTAAAATACATCTTGTATATGATACAAATGTGAGATGGTTTTAGGATAAACAATCTTGTTATAAAATCTGAATATAATAAGTGAATTAATATATGATATTAAGTCTAATGTATTTCCAGTTTTACATATTATATTGATAATCTGAACTTTGGAAATCTGGCTTAATGTATTCAAATTTAAACAATTCATTCATGGATGACATAGGTATCAAAATGTTTAACAGCAAAGCTTTTGACCTGACCTTGCCAATTTTTCTTATTTTGGATCGTTTGATAAATCAGTAAAAATTGTCTTCAAATTAATTTTGATTTAATGAAATCAAAAATGATGGAAATTTATTGAGAGAATTTATCTTGATTTGATGTTTTAACTTGGATATAAAATCAAAATTTTGTTTGATTTAAGGATGTTAAAATCTTGACTATGTCAGACACCTTTTAATTTCAAAAAATCAAAATTTTACTAATTGGCGATCTGTAATATATATTTTAAATATGGATTTGATTTACAGAGATCATTTATATGAAAAACTGTGTAGACGGTGTTTTCATAAAGAATAAATAAATAGAACATTTGTTTATGTTTTGATTTCAGATTAAAAGGGTCAACAAAATTGTAAGACATGAATTGTAGACTCACATATAAGCAATTTTTTTTAGATTTTTCACATGCAAGAATCTGGTACAGATTTATTTATGAATTTAGACTGCTTTATTAAGAACATGAATTTATATTAGATATTGATTCATGTTTAGATACAACTTCATCTAAGATTGTTAAACAGTTAACGTATGGATGGGTGTATAAACCATAGTATTTTAATTGCAGTACGGATTAGTATGCATACATAGAAACTGTTAAGTTAATAATCAAAAAGTTTGATTAAAATGAAAATATGTATATGAGATCTGACTTGATTATTCAAATATTTTTTGTCTGACAGAAGATCATCTCTTTTATTTCTGATTGACCGGATAGATATATGTATTTCAATCATATTTGATATATTGAAATCAATTATATATAAGATTGTTTAGATACACTTTTCTGGTTTTACCAATAATATAAGAAGGCTTGTTCTAATTTTGATTTCAGAATTTAACACAAATCAATTTACTCATAAAATTTTGTGTTTAAGTACCGTAAAATGGCCCATGTTTTATGCTAACATTATAAATATAATGAACATAATAGCTTAATAACATAACAGTTATATTATGTTATATTTACTTTGTAAAAGGCATGTATGATGTGTTTTAAATGGAGAACAAAGCATATAAGGATTTTCATATATGATATTGATCTATTAAGTATAACTGCATTTGGACATGGGCATACAGACCATATATTTATGATGATAAATGTATAATATAGTATATTTTCAAAACTATAGGGAATATGATTTCCTGTTTAATTTTGTATTATACTATTAGTATATAGATACCAAATTGTTTTAATGTACTGCAATTTAAAATATTTCAATGTTCTCTTTATAAAGTCCTGAGTTATCTGTAACAAAACTGGTTATAAAAGCTGATACAAGTTGAAATCGATGGTAACGAGATTTCAATTAAGACATGAGCTAAATTCAATATGGGCAAAATTGTTTTGTTTTAAAATCTGAATTGACTTGTGGTTAATATGTGATATTATATATATATATATATATATTGCTGATAATTCCTTATTATAATTGATAATAAGTAATATGAAAATCTTCTTGCATATTTATTTCGATGGCAATCTATATTTGTAATCAGATTTTATGAAGTTTCTATAATACACTGAATCAAAAGTGTTTGGTTATAGAAAAACCTAATGCTACTGCCATAATAGTTATGTCAGTTCGGAACCAAACAAAAAATTAGATTGTATTTGATACATTTAGGTAAACATACCTTTAGTAGTTTTAATGCAATTAAGATCTGATTGCATACCAACTGCTCATTACTTCCTGAGCTTTTTAATATAACTGGTTGGTCATCATGTATACACTGTAATGTATATCTGGCATTGCACATATGAATTACACAAATAACTTCTTATTAAAATCCGCACTACACATTATGGCCAAAATCCAATCACCCTGTAAAATTCGTATTTTGATATGACTGGGAGAATGTTTCAATAATGCTGGAATTTTGAATTTCAGCCTGCCTATTGTAATAACTTGGAAATCAGAGCCAATTTAAAATTTTTATTTTGGCGATTTTAGCGAATTTTAATTATTTAAAATGAATTATTTTAAATAATGACGACGAGAAATTTATTATGAATGAAATTAGAATGTATATATTTATATACATCATCACTAGAATATAAATATTTATTTTAAATTATAAAAGGAATTGAAAATGGCGTCGTAGTTCGATAATTCGATTTCAAATTTCAAATGAATGTACCGGGTGCAAATTAAACCGGATTTTAGTGAAACCGAAAATATTCGAATCTACTCGAGAATATCTTTCCAACGAATCCGAAAAATTTAAATTTCATAGCGGGAATCAAAAGATATGCCCAGTTGAAAATTCAGAATAGTCGCTATGGAATTCTAGCCCTTAAAAATGGGAATTTTGCAAATGACCTCGGTTTTCGACGAAACCACTTTTGTTGGATCCGTGATGTCAAGTTATTGCTAGATTTCAAATTTCGTAATTTTTCGAATCAATATGTGAGCGTGGCAAAGGGAAACGTGTTTGACAAGTTTTAGTTGATTTTAATCGACTGGCAAATGGCCATTTTTCAAACGGTCTGAGAATTCGATGAAATTAGTTTTGTTAGAACCGTATCATCAATACGAAGCTAGAAAATATTTTTCTGGAATTTTTCGAGTTAGTATGTGACCCCGGTAAATTGAGATGTGCGTTCAAATTCAACATGAAGAGTTATATGTCGATTTTGAAGAAAACTGATTGAAACCGTCGAATCAGCTTACGACACATATCCCATTGTGTTCGGAATGGGGGTAATTAGCTATGGACGACAGTCGGTGGGTTTGATTTCGAGTTGAAAATAAAAATTACCTTTTTGAAATTAAATTTAATAATTAAATAAAAAACTTCTCCTTATATTCACTGCCACCCACATTGACTTTTCAAAACCCGATTTAGAAAAAAAAAATTAAAACCCTAATCTAACGCCGCTGCCACGATCGGAGCCTGGCCATCCAAGGCCACCGCCCCCCTTCTACGCCGCCCTCCTCCCATTTTCTTCACCCCGCTCCGCCTCTCTCCTCTGCTCCTTGAACCAAGACCCCACGACTAGCCCTGAAACCGACGCCACCACGCCTGAGGGCCATTGCCGCCCGCTGCCGCTACGCCCCACCTCTGACGAAACCCCACCGACGATCCTTACCCCCTCCACGTCCTCCTCCCTCTTTCAAACACCCACAGTGCCCAAACCTCCTAAAGATACGCGACCATGGCCCTCTTCCATTCAATAAAATTTAATGAAGGTGTGTTCTCCTTTTTTTTATTTTTATTTACATTCGTTTTGATTTTCTTTTCAGTTTTGAATTTAGATTTTTAATAAGAGAAAACTGATTTTTGTTTTAAAGGAGAAAAATGAAATTTTATATAGATATATTTGATTTTTGATTAGAAAAGATTACATTTTTATAGGGAGAAAGATCGGATTTTTAAATTATAAAAAGTCGGATTTTTAAATTATAAAAGAATGAATTTTTAATCAAAGAAAGAACGGATTTTTAACGAGATAAAGTAGTGATTTTTAATCTATGAAAGACGATATTTTTATAATATAGAAAGGTTAAAAATATAATTTTTATACTAGTGGCATATTAAAAATATGATTTTTATATAGGTATGATAGTAAAAATATGATTTTTTTCATGTAGAGTTATAAAAATATAATCTTTATTGGGAGAAGAGCAATATAAAAATATAATTTTTATGACAAAGTGGAGAATAAAAATATGGTTTTTATACAAGGTGAAATAAAAATAGGAATTATATTTTTATCATGAAACAGCGAGAATA
Organism: Allium sativum; assembly: GCA_030737875.1. Classification (NCBI taxonomy): domain Eukaryota; kingdom Viridiplantae; phylum Streptophyta; class Magnoliopsida; order Asparagales; family Amaryllidaceae; genus Allium; species Allium sativum. The sequence goes on from CM060926.1 coordinate 350,896,635, forward strand.
AAGATTCGATTTTTATATATGTAGTGGATACGGACGACGAAAGTGGCCAAAGGCGAGAGTGGTGAAGATTTCCTACATATGAAGAGTTGTGGCATTTGGTTTAGCTTTCGGTGAGAACTTCTCACTTTTAATTTAATTTTCTAGTTAAAATATATACTAGGATGCAGACGCTGTTTAGTAGCGCCCAACACCCGCCGTCCACAGACCATGGACGGCTTGTATGCTTGTTTGTTTGATTTTGGTGTGTAGTTGATTGTGTGATGTGATGTGGAATAAAATTAAATATTTATATAGTTAAAAATATTTTATAGTAGAAAATTGAATTTTTAACGTGTACATAAAATAAATAATTATAAACAAATCGGAGGTTTGTTTATATACACCCATTTGACGGATATTGATTGGGACAATAAATTTTACACATCACCCAACTGCACAAATAAAATCTGTGTTTGATTGTTTGAAAACCCCACACGGGTATTGGGATGATATATGACATGCACTAATCCCAATAATTATTTGTATGTCGATAGATTGATTGACAGACTATTATAAGCGTTGAATATTTATATCTGATGCTTATACAGTGTAGAATGCACTTTGGATGATGGTTGATTATTTGTCATTGTTGATATGTACATGCGTTGTATGGAAATCCATATAAATAAAATCTATGGTAATTGATTGGGCCTCATTCCAGTTTTGAAATAGAATATTTGAAGAGAAATATTTGAATACAATATTTGAGAGGAAATATTTGAAAAGAAATATTTGAAAATAGAAATATATAAAGCCGTGGTGATTAGATATGCGCTATTTTGACGCGAACGGTATTTATATCGATTATATTCGTTTTTATAATGAATATTGAAAAGTGATATCAAAATCGAATATTTTGAAATGAAATTCGAATTAAATTGAATTGAAATGAAGTAGAATTCGAATTGAATTGAAAATAAAATGAATTCGAATCGAACTGAAATTGAATAGAAATGAATTCGACTTGAAAATGAATTTGAATTGAAATTGAATTGAATTAAAAATCGATTTGAATTGAAATCAATTTGAAATGAATTTAAAACGAATTTATAAGGAAAAATTCAATTTTGATTTGAATTTGAAATGAAGTTGAAATCGTTTTGAAAACGAATTAAAAACGATTTATAAAATACGTTCAAAAAGGAAATCGACAAAGCATATATTATATATATAATATAATGGCCTGAATGGAATGCGTCGCGCTGCAGTAGTTTGGGAAATTTGACCATTGACTTCGAATGGACATTGCGGGAGATCCGACCATTGGATTCTCCAATAACCGGAACCGTTGGGTTCGAATCGAAAAGAGCTTTCTAATGAATATTAGAGATTTGAAATCTAACGGTTGGATTTGGAACTATATCCAAACCAAATTTGGAAAAGGTTGTTGTAAGTGCAGTTCGATGGCCATTGATGGAAATCGACTGTACGGGCCTTGACAAAATTATTAAAAATAGTTATAATTTGTGTAAAATCATAAGAAATGATTTTTAAAGAATTGGGATGAAAAACTCCATATTTGAAAAGATAAAAATGTATTTTTATCGAAATGAACTAATTTTGAATTAGAATAATAAATTATTTATTTTTAAGTAAATAAATTGGATTGGAAACGGTTTTAAAAGAAATCAAAATTTCCAGTAATTGAACTGGAATGGATCTGAATCAAAATCATCTTCGCAATAGTTCGATGTTGGATTTCGGGATTATACAGATATTGTTATGGAAATTTGATAGATATATTTATATTGTTATTTCCAATACGATATTTGTTGGTCATAGAATATGATATTGAATATAAGACGATATATTTTCTATTTAGAGCCTTGTATTTAATTTCAAATGGGATTTGGGTTTGTCGTAAATGGTGTCTTCATTAACACTGTTCTTAACCCCAGCTGAGAAAAAGATTAAATCTTTTTATTTAGATTTGATGAAGTGTACCAATTAAATGATATTTAACTGGAATTAAATCGGTATTGATTTTTGTGTTTATCTTGAACAGTGTTTTAAATAACACTTGTTCTTTAACCCGATAATTAATGGAATGTGATTTTGGGTTGTCGTGAACGGTATCTTCAATAATACTGTTCTCAGACCCAAAGGAGTTAAGAAAATCAGAAACTAACTGGAAATTGCTTAAGTTGAATGGTTTCTGGGGTATTGATCTGATGTTGGTTTCGGCCTTCGGGGTTAATACTTAGGGAATTGCTCACTTGCTAATTTGCGGTTAGGGACTGATTGAAATGTGATGTATTATGGGGTTTATCATGAACCGAGTTTTAAATGACACTGATTCTTTAACCCAATCAAAGATTAAAACTAAGTGGAGTTTTAATGAATCTTTAATTAGATTGAAAAGATTGAGAATGGAGTATCGCCATTTTTACTCCAAACGGTAGTTAAATATTTAATTCGATTTGAACGTGAAATGGTAATTGAATTTACCGATAACACCGTGGTGTTAGATATGAAGCATGATCAGTTTTACTTCATGGGATCAATAGGTTAGGATTGTGGAATAAAATAAATAATTACTTCGGTGTGGTTCGCTAATCCCGACAAGTTTGAAGTGATATTCAAAGGAAGATTAAAGAATAAATTTAAAAGAATTTATCTTTGATAAAATTAATGGGAACCCTTCCCTAAGAATGTGAAATTTAGAAACTAACTCTAGGTTGGCTAAGATGAATTGTTTCCTGGGTATTAATTTGATGTTGGTTTCAACCTTCGAGGTTAATATTTGGGGAATTATACTCTTACTAATTTACGGTTAGTGACTGATGAATTGGAATGAGGCGTATGTTGTGTTTGTGTAACACTTTCTTATTATATACGCGAGTGATTCAGAAAGACCGGGTTTATCCCATTTTGTATAACTGATTCGACGATTAGTCAAAGATGAAGATGGTGGTTGAAGACCGGAGGTCTTCATGTCGTTTGGATAATTAATGATGATATTGATTGGGTCGTACACCCAAGAGGAGAGAATCAGTTAGTGGTCGTCAAGACGCACTTGGAGATCGATGGATATGCGGGGTACTAGGTGCCTCCGGTTTCGTTCAGACACAGAACGGACTTGTAAATGGACTGTTTGTCTGACATTGGATATCATTCTGTGTGATTGATGGATATTGGTTGCATAGAGTGGTCTGCCTGTGTGGCATGCTAAGATGCGAATGATCAAGACTTCTGTTGAAAAGCAGAGTCTTGTGGTTGATGATCAAAGCACAACCTGTGTGGCATAGCGTTGTGTAGCATTGATTCGCGAGCCTCACACCCCGGTTGTGAACCAAAAACGGGAGAGGACCTCGGGGAGGATATGCGTTTCTTTCTAGTTTGAAGTGGTATCAGTGGTTTTACACGCACTGACGAGTTTGACTTATGTGGTTGTTGCTGTTGCAAGGCGCCTCAGATATATCAGTGACTATGTGAAGACGATGGAGTCATTTGTTGGCTCATTTATGCCCCAAAGGGCGGGGAAACGTAGTGTTCAGGCATTTTAATCCACATCGGTGGACCGGCCCTGTCGCTCCAAGGGTCGATGCGCTCGGACCCTGAGACATGGGCTAGATTGTCTCAAAGACGGCGAGGAAGATCCCTTGCCTTGGTTCACAGATGGAAATCCAATTTCCAAATACGTGATTTTGCGGTTTTATTTGTAGTGCCTAGTATGGCGATATAATCGTATGGGGCGCTTATGCCGTCTATGATTGATAGTTATGATTTGAAGTTGTTTTATACACTATGCACTTATTATAGTATCAAATGATTTGTTTTTAGCGTATCAAGCATTCTTTGGCTATTATAAGGTAAAAACCCTGTCCTCCGGCTTGCGTTGCATTGTGTGATGGGACCTGGGTCTTATAATAGCTTCATTGTTCTTTATTTAGCATTGCGCTGTTGTTTTATGCACTGGTATTCTTGGGAGGAAACTCGTTCCGTGTTATACGGTGTGGTCCCTTGTTTTACCTAACTTTAAAATAAAGATAAATAACTATTTTAGTTCTCTCACCAGTCACATGACTGAACTGGAGTTTATTGTTTTAACCTAAACTCTGGGTGCCCATCTTTTGACATGGGTAGCTAGTAGTTTTGGTTTTGCAGATTTATATTTGTAGGATCCTGATTTATAGCTGGAACGATACTCGGAAAGCTCTATTATTATTTATTACTTCTAGTTGTGTATTGTATTATTTTCCGCTGCTATGTAATGTATTGTAATCTCTGATATTTTATAATGTATATTATTTGTTAATACTCTGTATATTCTTGTATTCTGATGAATTGTTGTAATTAACAATGAAATGTTCTTCTGTCTGCGTTCTGATGTGGCTTGTTCTCAATTCAATCTATGATTTCCCGTAAGGGGGATTTCGGGTCGTTTCATCGTGGTATCAGAGCTTTGGTTTACAGAGCTCGGAGAACAAGACACATTAGAACCGAGTGAAAGAATTCATCAGAAATTGGATTAGTAATATCCAACGGGAATGACTCGTTAGAGATGTGATCAGTAGTATCCTAGAACGAGTGTGAAGAGTATATTTTTAAAATGAAAACAAATTTTGTCTTGAAAATTTTATTCAATTATACGTACTTCAAAAATTAATTTATATTGATTTGGACTATCAGGTATATAAAGATTTTATGTATACGTCTGATCCGCGTGTATTTGAAGTTTTAATTTACTGGATAGATATAGAATCACATTCTAGGCACCCGGGGATGATTCTGATGATGTGGCCACATCATCAGTATTTATGTTCGAGTTTCGAAAGGGTGATGTCTGTGTATTTTCATTTAGACTGGTGTGAGAACCAAAACTAGATAGGGCTTATTGTTGTGATTTGGCATCAAAAATGTGATTTTTGACTATATATCAAAGTTATTAATTTAAAATGATAATCAACTAAATGATTGATGGTTGTGTTGTTTTATTATTGTTTGAATTAATTAAATGTTGAACCGTTTAGCCAAATTGAACCAAATTGTGAATTGTATTGAAAATTAGTCGCATTTACATGCATATACATGTACTTATATTGAACAGGTCATAGCAAGGAGGCTAGTGCAGAAGAATAAAATTGTTTGCCCGAAAAATAGGTACATGTTTACCATAATTTACTGTTTTGTTTGGATGATGATGATTTTATGATCCGACTGGCTAGCTGCTTGGCTTTTTCTTTTTCTTTTGGATTGAAGAAGGCCATGGGAGGCTATATGAAATATCCTGAAGTACCCGGTGCAGGGGAGGTTATGGCGAAATTTTACGAAAATTTAGGGTGTTAGCAAACTTTTGAAAATTTTGAAAAGTTCTTAGAAACTGAAAAGTTGAAGAACTTAAGCCGTAGAGAAAATAGTGAAAGTTCAGTTGATTTGTTAAACAATTTTCGGCTTCGTTCCTTTTCGGGGACGAAAAATTTTAAGTGGTGGAGATTGTAATAACCTGGAAATCTGAGCCAATTTAAAATTTTTATTTTGGAGATTTTAGCGAATTTTGATTATTTATAATGAATTATTTTAAATAATAACGACGAGAAATTTATTTTGAATGAAATTAGAACGTATTTATTCATATACGTCGTCGTTAGAATATAAATACTTATTTTAAATTATAAAAGGAATTGAAAATGGCGCGGTAGTTCGATAATTCGATTTCAACTTTCAAATGAATGTACCGGGTGCAAATTAAACCTGATTTTAGTGAAACCAAAAATATTCGAATCTATTCGTGAATAGCTTTCCAACGAATCCGAAACATTGAAATTTCATAGCGGGAGTCAAAAGATATGCCCAGTTGAAAATTTAGAATAATCGCTATGGAATTCTGGCCCTTAAAAATGGGAATTTTGCAAACGACCTCGGTTTTCGACGAAACCACTTTTGTTGGATCCGTGATGTCTAGTTATTGCTAGGTTTCAAATTTCGTAATTTTCTGAAACAGTATGTGAGCGTGGCAAAGGGAAACATGTTTGACCAGTTTTAGTTGATTTTAATCAACTGGAAAATGGCCATTTTTCAAACGGTCTCAGAATTCGATGAAATTAGTTTTGTTAGAACCGTATCGTCAATACGAAGCTAGAAAATATTTTTTGGAATTTTTTGAGTTAGTATGTGAGCCCAGTAAATTGAAATGCATGTTCAAATTCAATATGAAGAGTTATATGTCGACTTTGAAGAAAACTGATCGAAACGGTCGAATCAACTTACGATACATATCCCGTTGTGTTCAGAATGAGGGTAATTAGCTATGGACGACAGTCGGTGGGTTTGATTTCGAGTTGAAAATAAAAAGTACCTTTTTGAAATTAAATTTATTAATTAAATAAAAAACCTCTCCATATATTCACAGCCCCCCTCCCCCCACTTTGACATTTCAAAACCCGATTTAGAAAAAAAAAAACCTAATCTAACGTCGCCGCCACGACCGGAGCCTGGCCATCCAAGGCCGCCGCCCCCCTTCTGCGCCGCCCTCCTCCCTTCTTCTTCACCCCGCTCCGCCTCTCTCCTCTCCTCCTTGAACTGAGACCCCACGACCAGCCCTGAAACAGACGCCACCACGCCTGAGGGCCATCGCCGCCCGCTGCCGCCACGCCCCACCTCTGACGAAACCCCACCGACTATCCTCACCCCCCCATGTCCTCCTCCCTCATTCAAACACCCACAGCGCCCAAACCTCCTCAAAATCCACGACCATGGCCCCTATCCCATTCAATAAAAATTGAATGAAGGTGTGTTCTCCTTTTTTTATTTTTATTTACATTCGTTTTGATTTTCTTTTCAGTTTTGAATTTAGATTTTTAATAAGAGAAAACTGATTTTTGTTTTAAAGGAGAAAACTGAAATTTTAAACAGATATATTTGATTTTTGATTTGAAAAGATTACAGATTTATAGGGAAAAAGGTCGGATTTTTAAATTATAAAAGGTCAGATTTTTAAATTATAAAAGAATGAATTTTTAATTAAAGAAAGAACGGTTTTTTAACGAGATAAAGTAGTGATTTTTAATCTATGAAAGACGATATTTTTATAATATAGAAAGGTTCAAAATATAATTTTTATACTAGTGGCATATTAAAAATATGATTTTTATATAGGTATGATAGTAAAAATATGATTTTTATTCATGTAGAGTTATAAAAATATAATCTTTATTAGGAGAAGAGCAATATAAAAATATAATTTTTATAACGAAGTGGAGAATAAAAATATGGTTTTTATACAAGGTGAAATAAAAATATGAATTATATTTTTATCATGAAACAGCGAGAATAAAGATTCGATTTTTATATATATAGTGGATACGGACGACGAAAGTGGCAAAAGGCGAGAGTGGCGAAGATTTCCTACATATGATGAGTCATGGCGTTTTTTCGATGAGAACTTCTAACTTTTAATTTAATTTTCTAGTTAAAATATATACTAGGATGCAGACGGTGTTTAGTAGCACCCGACACCCGTCGTCCACAGACCATGGACGGCTTGTATGCTTGTTTGTTTGATTTTGATGTGTAGTTGATTGTGTGATGTGATGTGGAATAAATTAAAATATTTATATAGTTAAAAATATTTTACAGTTGAAAATTGAATTTTTAACGTGTATATAAAATAAATAATTATAAACAAATCGGAGATTTGTTTATATACACCCATTTGACTGATATTGATTGGGACGATAAATTTTACACATCGCCCAACTAGTAAAATAAAATCTGTGTTTGATTGTTTGAAAACCCCATACAGGTATTGGGATGATATATGACATGCACTAATCCCAATAATTAGTTGTATGTCGATAGATTGATTGACAGACTGTTATAAGCATTGAATATTTATATCTGATGCTTATACAGTGTAGAATGCACTTTGGATGATGGTTGATTATTTGTCATTGTTGATATGTTCATGCATTGTATGGAAATCCATAGAAATAAAATCTATGGTAATTGATTGAGCCTCATTCCAGTTTTGAAATAGAATATTTGAAGAGAAATATTTGAACAAAATATTTGAGAGGAAATATTTGAAAAGAAATATATGAAATAGAATATTTGAAAGTAGAAATATATAATGCTGTGGTGATTAGATATGCGCTATTTTGACGCGAACGGTATTTATATCGATTATATTCATTTTTATAATGAATATTGAAAAGTGATTTCAAAATTGAATATTTTGAAATGAAATTCGAATTAAATTGAATTGAAATGAATTAGAATTCGAATTGAATTGAAACGAATTAGAATTCGAATTGAACATAAAATGAATTCGAATCAAATTGAAATTGAATAGAAATGAATTCGAATTGAAATTGAATAGAATTGAATTCGAATTGAAATTGAATAGAAATGAATTTGAATTGAAATTGAATTGAATTAAAAATCCATTTGAATTGAAATCAATTTGAAATGAATTTAAAACAAATTTATAAGGAAAAATTCAATTTTGATTTGAATTTGAAATGAAGTTGAAATCGTTTTGAAAACGAATTCAAAACGATGTATAAAATACGTTTTAAAAGGAAATCGCTGAAGTATATTATATATATATATATATATATATATATATATATATAATGACCTGAATAGAACACACCGCGCGGCGGTAGTTCGTGAATTTCGACCATTGACTTCGAATGGACATTGCGGGAGATCCGATCATCGGATTCTCCTAAAACCGGAAGCGTTGGGTTCGTATCGAAAAGAGATTTCTAACGAATATTAGAGATTTGAAATCTAATGGTTGGATTTGGAATTATGTCCAAATCAAATTTGGAAAAGGTCGCTGTAAGTGTAGTTCGATGGCCATTGAAGGAAATCGGCTATACGGGCCTTGATAAAATTATTAAAAATAGTAATAATTTGTGTAAAATCATAAGAAATGATTTGTGAAGAATTAGGATGAAAAACGCCATATTTGAAAAGATAAAAATGGATTTTTACCGAATTGAACTAATTTTAAATTAGAAAAATAATTTATTTATTTTTAAATAAATAAATTGGATTGGAAATGGTTTTAAAAGAAACCAGAATTTCTAATAATTGAATTGGAATGGATTTGAATAGAAATCATCTTCGGAATAGTTCGATGTTGGATTTCGGGATTATACAGATATTGTCATGGAAATTTGAAAGATATATTTATATCGTTATTTCCAATACGATATTTGTTGGTCGTAGAATTTGATCTTGAATATAAGCCGATATATTTTCTATTCAGAGCCTTATATATAATATCAAATGGGATTTGGGTTTGTCGTGAATGGTGTCTTCATTAACACTGTTCTTAACCCCAACTGAGAAAAAGATTAAATCTTTTTATTTAGATTTAATGAAGTGTACCAATTAAATGATATTTAATTGGAATTGAATTGGTATTGATTTTTGGGTTTATCGTGAACAGTGTTTTAAATAACACTTGTTCTTTAAACCGATAATTAATGGAATGTGATTTTGGGTTGTCATGAATGGTATCTTCAATAATACTGTTCTTAGACCCAAAGGAGTTAAGAAAATCAGAAAATAACTGGAGATTGGTTAAGTTGAATGGTTTCTGGGGTATTGATCTGATGTTGGTTTCGGTGTTCGGGGTTAATACTTAGGGAATTGCTCACTTGCTAATTTACGGTTAGGGACTGATTGAAATGTGATGTGATTTTGGGGTTTATCGTGAACCGTGTTTTAAATGACACTGATTCTTTAACTCAGTCAAAGATTAAAACTAAGTGGAGTTTTAATGAATCTTTAATTAGATTGAAAAGATCGAGAATGGAGTATCATCATTTTTACTCCAAACGGTGGTTAAATCTTTAATTAGATTTGAACATGAAATGGTAATTGAATTTACTGATAACACCGTGGTGTTTGATATGAAGTACGACTAGTTTTACTTCATGGGATAAATAGTTTGGGATTGGGAAATAAAAATAATAATTACTTCGGTGTGGTTCGCTAATCGCGACTAGTTTGAAGTGATATTCAAAGGAAGATTAAAGAATAAATTTAAAAGAATTTATCTTTTATAAAATTAATGGAAACCCTTCCCTAAGAATGTGAAATTTAGAAAATAACTATAGGTTGGCTAAGATGAATGGTTTCCTGCGTATTGATCTGATGTTGGTTTCGGCCTTCGGAGTTAATATTTGGGGAATTGTTCTCTTACTAATTTACGGTTAGTGACTGATGAATTGGAATGAGGCATATGTTCTGTTTGTGTGACACTTGTTTATTATATACGCGAGTTATTCAGAAAGACTGGGTTTATCCCATTCTGAATAACTGATTTGACGATTAGTCGAAGGTGAAGACGGTGGTTGAAAACTGGAGGTCTTCACGTCGTTTGGATAATTACTGATGATTTTGATTGGTCCGTACACACAAGAGGAGAGAATCAATTAGTGGTCGTCCAGACGTACTTGGAGATCAATGGATATGCGGGGTACTATGTGCCTCCGGTTTCGTTCAGACACAGAACAGACTTGTAAACGGACTGTGTGTCTGACATTGGATATCATTATGTGTGATTGACGGATATTGGTGGCATAGAGTGGTTTGCCTGTGTGGCATGCTAAGATGCAAATGATCAAGGCTTCTGTTGAAAAGCAGAGTCTTTTATTTGATGATCAAAGCACAGCCTGTGTGGCATAGCTTTGTGTAGCGTTGATTCGCGAGCCTCACACCCCGGTTGTGAACCAAAAACGGGAGAGGACCCCAGGGAGGACATGCGTTTCTTTCTAGTTAGAAGTGGCGTCAGTGGTTTTACACGCCCTGACGAGTTTGACTTATGTGGTTGTTGCTGTTGCGAGGCGCCTCGGATATATCGGTGACTATGTGAAGCCGATGGAGTCATTTGTTGGCTCATTTACGCCCCCAAAGGGCGGGGAAACGCAGTGTTCAGGCATTTTAATCCAAATCGGTGGACCAGTCCTGTCGCTCCAAGGGTCGATGCGCTCTGACCCTGAGACATGGGCTAGATTGTCTCGAAGACGGTGAGGACGATCCCTTGCCTCGGTTCACAGATGGAAATCCAATTTCCAAATACATGATTTTGCGGTTTTATTTGTAGAGCCTAGTATGGCGACATAGTGGTATGGGGCGCTTATGCCGTCTATGATTGATAGTTATGATTTGAAGTTGTTTTATACACTATGCACTTATTATAGTATCAAAGGATTTGTTTATAGCGTATCAAGCATTCTTTGGCTATTACAAGGTTAAAACCCTATCCTCTGGCTTGTGTTACATTATGTGATGGGACCTGGGTCTTATAATAGCTTCATTTTTCTTTATTTAGCATTGCGCTATTGTTTTATGCACTGGTATTTGTAACAACCCGGAAAATCTGGGCCAGTTTAAAATTAGAAATAGTCGCTGTGGAATTTATATATATTTTTATATATAAGGCCCTTAAAAATAGCAATTTTGCAAACGACCTCGGATTTCGACGAAACCAGTTTTGTTAGGTCCGTGATGTCGAATTATTGCTAGATTCCGAATTTCATAATTTTTCGAATCAATATGTGAGCGTGGCAAAGGAAAATGTGTTTTGACCATTTCAGTTGATTTTAATCGACTGGAAATTGGCCATTTTTCTAACGGTCTCAGAATTCGACGAAACTAGTTTTTTTAGGACCGTATCGTCAATACGAAGCTAGAAAATATTTTTCTGGAATTTTTCTAGTTAGTATGTAACCCCGGTAATTTGAAACGTGCGTTTAAAATTCAATATAGTGATTTAAATGTAAATTCAAACGGAAACTGATTGTAACGATCAAATCAGCTTGCGATACATATCCCATTGTGTTCGGAATGGGGGTATAACGCTATAGACGGCAGGCGGTTGGCCTCGTTTAGAGGTCGTACGTAAAAGTCAACTCTTAGCTAAATTAAATAATTAAATAATAAATAAAAAAAATTAAAAAAATAATAATCATCTCCCTCCCTTTTCCTTCGTACTGCCCCCCCCCCCCCCCCCCGTTCATTCGATTTACAACCAGAAATAAAAAAAAAGAAAAAGCAAACCCTAAGCGAATCGCGCCGCCTGAACCCCGAGCCGCCGCCCTTACCCTCGAAGTCGCCTCCTCCTCCCAGCGCCCTCACCCCGAAGACCCAAGCCGCCACCAGACCCCAAGCATCGCGAGCCCCCCCCCCCCCCCCCCCCGTCGAATCAAATCGAGCCTCCTCCCACCGAACGACAGCTTGAAGCGCCTCCCCCGTTCGAAGCACAACGCCACCCTCGAGAACCCCGCCTCCGACATCTGCGAAGACCCCCCCCCCCCCGTCTCTGTAAGTTTTTATTTTATTTATCTATTTTATTTTAATTCGGAAATTTTTAAAAAAAGTTTAAAACTGTTTTGTTTTTAAAAGTTTAAAACTGAATTTTTTAAAGTTAAAACTGAATTTTTAAAAGTAGTTAAAACTGAAATTTTTAAAAATTTAAAACTGTTTTTTTTGAGAAAGTAAAAACAGATTTTTATAAAGGAATTTTTAAACTGATTTTTGTAAAGAAAGAATTTTAAAACCTGATTTATAAAAATATAAAAACTGAGATTTTTAAAAGTATAAAACTGATTTTTAAAAGAGAAAAAAACTGAATTTAAAAGAAGTATAAAACTGATTTTTAAAAGAGAAAAAAACTGATTTTTTTAAAAGGTATTGAAAACTGATTTCTTTAAAAAGAAAAATCATATTTTTATATATTGAAAGCGAAGTCAAAATCATATTTTTATATATTGAAAGCGAAGTCAAAATTCGATTTTTATATATTGAAAGCGAAGTCAAAATCATATTTTTATATATTGAAAGCGAAGTCAAAATCATATTTTATATATTGAAAGCGAAGTCAAAATCATATTTTATATATTGAAAGCGAAGTCAAAATCATATTTTATATATTGAAAGCGAAGTCAAAATTCGATTTTTATATATTGAATAGCATAGTAAAAATTCGATTTTTACATATGTAGTGGCTACGGGCAACGAAGATGACGAAGATGCAATAGCGATGAAGATTTCTATCAATGAAGTGCCGTGGAGCTAAGATAGCTATATGTGAGAACTTCTCACCTTTCAATTAAATTTTTCTAGTTATATATATACTAGGATGCAGACGGTGCTTAGTAGCACCCGACACAATCGTCCACAGACCATGGACTTGTTTGTTTGGCTGTTTGGTGATTGATTGCGATATTGGTTTGAATGTGGTTTGTGGTGTGAAAAATCGAATCGATAAATTGGTTAGGATTAGACGTGCGCCGTTATAAGGCGAAGGAGTAAGGCTAGGTTAGACTCTTACTCCAAATTTTGTGGTTTACATAACGAATTGATTTGATTGATGTGTGAATGGCGTGGGCCTTCACTAGACCAGGGATAAGGCTAGGCCTTGTCCCGTTTCTAGTATCGTGCCGTTATGCCGCCGAAATTTTCTAAAATATGTTAGAAAATAAAAATATCATTTTATTGTGTAAATGAATAATAGAAATTCATATGTTGGAATAAAATGTTTTATCGTTAAAAATATAATTTTTAACGTGAATATGAATATAGTGAAAGTGAATAAATAAATATTCATTTACAAACCAGACGGTTTGTTTATGTACACTTATTTGAAGGACATTGATTGGGTCGATAAATTTTACACATCGCCCAACTGCACAAATAAAATATTTGTTCGATTGTTTGAAAACCCCACACGGGTGTTGGGATGGAATTTGAAGTTCACTCATCCTGATTGATTAAATATGTCGATCGATTGATTGACAGGCTGTTATAAGCGTTGAATATCTATATTTGATGCTTATACAGTGTAGTGCACTTTGGTTGATGGTTGATTATTTTTCAAAAGCTATTATTTACATGTGTTGTAGAAAATCCATATAATTAACTTTATATGGTAATTGATTGGGCCTCATTCCAATTTGAAAAATAAAGAATATTATAAAATAAAAGTTCATGTGTTGACAGTACTCATTCATTGAGATTGGTCATGTGTTGAACGAAAAATTTTAATATTAAAATTTACATCTTTATCGATATAAAATAAAAGTTCATGTGTTGACAGTACTCATTCATTGAGATTGGTCATGTGTTGAACGAAAAATTTTAATATTAAAATTTACATCTTTATCGATATAAAATAAAAGTTCATGTGTTGACAGTACTCATTCATTGAGATTGGTCATGTGTTGAACGAAATATTTTGATAATAACAACTATTTTGAAAATAGAAATTTATGAAGCCGTGTTGATTAGATTGACGCCATTTTGACGTGAACGATATTTATATCGATTTTATTCATTTCGAAATGAATTGAATTGAAAACGAATTCAAATTGAATTGAAAACGATTTCGAAATAAAATGAATTGAAAACGAATTCAAAATGAATTGAAAACGATTTCGAAATGAAATGAATTGAAAACGATTTCGAAATGAATTGAATTGAAAACGATTTCGAAATGAATTGAATTGAAAACGATTTCGAAATGAATTGAATTGAAAACGAATTCAAATGGAATTGAAAGCGAATTGAAATGAATTCAAATTGAATTGAAATTCGAATTGAATAGAAATGAATTTTAAAACGAATTTATAAAGAAGAATTCAATTTTGCTTTGAATTGAAATAGAAGTTGAAATAGAATTGGAAACGAATTTAAAACTATTTATATAATTCGTTTTAAATAGGAATCGACGATATATATAATATATATATTATATATATAATATAATGGCCTGAATAGAACGCGCCGCGCCGCGGCAGTTCGCGAATTTCGACCATTTGTTTCAAACGGACATTACGGGAGATCCGACCGTCCGATTCTCCTAAAACCGGAACCGTTGGGTTCGTATTGAAAAGAGCTTTCTAAAGAATATTAGAAATTAGAAATCTAACGGTTGGATTTGGAATTATGTCCAAATCAAATTCGAAAAAGGTCGCTGTAAGTGCAGTTCGATGGCCATTGTTGGAAATCGACTGTACGGGCCTTGATAAAATTATTAAAAATAGTAATAATTTATGTAAAATCATAAGAAATGATTTAGAAAGAATTGGGATGAAAAACTCCATAGTTGAAAAGATAAAAATAGATTTTTATCGAAATGAACTAGTTTTGAGCTAGAATTATAATTCTATTTATTTTTAAATAAATAAATTGAATTTGAAAAGGGTTTTATAAATAACCAGAATCTCCAATGATTTCATTGGAGTGGATTTGAATCGAAATTGTCTTCGGAATATTTCAATGTTGGAATTCGTGATTATACAGGTGTTGTTATGGAAATTTGAAAGATATATTTATATCGTTATTTCCAATACGACATTTGTTAATCGTAGAATTTGATATTGAATATAGGCCGATATATTTTCTATTCAGAGCCTTGTATTGAATATCGAATGTGATTTGGGTTTGTCGTGAATGGTGTCTTCACTAACACTGTTCTTGAACCCAGTTGAGAAAAGATTAAATCTTTTTATTTAGATTTAATGAAGTGTACCAATTAAATAATATTTAATTGGAATTGAATTGATATTGATTTTTGGGTTTATCGTGAACAGTGTTTTAAATAACACTCGCTCTTTAACCCGATAATTAATGAATGTGACTTTGGGTTTATCGTGAACCGTGTTTTAAATGACACTGATTCTTTAACCCAGTTAACGATTAAAACTAAGTGGAGTTTTAATGAATCTTTAATTAGATTGAAATAATCGAGAATGGAGTGTCACCAGTTTTACTCCAGGCGATAGTTAAATCTTTAATTAGATTTGAACGTGAAATGGTAATTGAATTTACCGATAACACTGTGGTGTTAGATATGAAGTATTACCAGTTTTACTTCATGGGATAAATAGGTTGGGATTGGGAAATTAAAACAAATGATTACTTCGATAAGGTTCGCTAATCCCGGCAAGTTTGAATTGAGATTCAAAAATAGAATAAAGGATAAATCCAAGAAATTTGTCTTGGATAAAATTAATGGGAACCTTTCCCTATGAATGTAAAATTTAGAAACGAACTGTCGGTTAGCTAAGCAGAATGGTTTTCTGGATATTGATCTGATGTTGGTTTCGGCCTTCGGGGTTAATATTTAGGGAATTATTCTCTTGGTTAATTTACGGTTAGTGACTAATGAATTGGAATGAGGCGTATGTTGTGTTTGTGTAACACTTATTTAAAATATACGCGAGTTATTCAGAAAGACCGGGCTTGTCCCATTCTGAATAACTGATACGACGATAAGTCGAAGATGAAGACGATGGTCGAAGACCGGAGGTCTTCACGTCGTTTGGGTGATAACTGATGATCTTGATTGGGCTGTACACCCAAGAAGATGGAAACAGTTAGTGATCGTCCAGACGTACTTGGAGATCGATGGATATGCGGGGTACTAGGTGCCTCCGGTTTCGTTCAGACCCAGAACGGACTTGTAAATGGACTGTGTGTCTGACATCGGATTTCATTCTGTGTGACTGATATCGGTTGCATAGGATGGTTTGCCTGTGTGGCATGCTAAGATGCAAATGATCAAGGCTTCTGTTGAAAAGCAAAGTCTTGTGGTGATGATCAAAGCACGGCCTTTGTGGCGTAGCTTTGTGTAACGTTTACCTCGCGTGTTTCACACCAGGTATGAACCAAAAACGGGAGACGGACCTCAGGGAGGACTTGCGTTTCTTTCTAGCTAGAAGTGGCGTCAGTGGTTTTACACGCCCTGACGAGTTTGACTTATGTGGTTGTTGCTGTTGCGAGGCGCCTCGGTTATATCGGTTTCGACCGAATGCATTCTGGTCGGCTGACGGACCAGACTTACACCCCATAGGGTGGGGAGACGTAGTGTTCAGGCATAATAATCCACATCGGTGGACCGGCCCTGAGGATCCAAGGCTTGCCTGCGCGCTTGCCTGAGGGGTGGGCTAGAGCGTCTCGAATCGGTTGAGGACTATCTTTTGCCTCGGTTCATAGACGGAAATCCAATTTCCAAATACGTGACATTTGCGGTTTTACTTGTAAAACTAGTATGGCGACATGATATATGGTACCCATGCCGCCTATGATTGATACTTATGATTTGAAGTTGTTTTATACACTATGCACTTATAATAGTATCAAATGATTTGTTTTAAGCGTATCAAGCATTCTTTGGCTGTTATAAGGGAAAACCCTATCCCCCGGCTTGCGTTGCATTGTGTGATAGGACCTGGGTCTTATAACAGCTTCATTTTTCTTTATTTAACATTGCGCTGTTTGTTTTATGCACTGGTATTCTTGGGAGGAAACCCGTTCCGTGTTATACGGCGTGGTCCCTTGATTTACCTAATGATTTAAAATAAAGATTAATAACTGTTTTAGTTCTCACACCAGTCACATGACTGACCTGGAGTTTATTGTTTTAACCTAAACTCTGGGTGCCCTTATTTTGACACGGGCAGCTAGTAGTTTTGGTTTTTGCAGATTTATATTCACAGGATCCTGGTTTACAGCTGGAATGATATCCGGAAAGCTTTGTATCTGTATATCTCTTCTAGTTGTGTATTGTATTATTTTCCGCTGCTATGTATTTAAATGTAATTTAAATCTCTGATATTTCTGTGTAATATTCATTTATACTCTGTATATTCTTGTAATCTGATGCATTGTTGTAATATACAGTGAAATGTTCTTCTGTATGCGTTCTGTTTTGTCCTGTTCTCAAACGATAGGGCGTTTCGAACGGTCTGGGTCGGTTTAGCGACTGGTTCGGACCGAGCGAAATTCTTGTTCGTCACAGTATTCTTGGGAGGAAACCCGTTCCGTGTTATACGGCGTAGTACCTTGATTTACCTAAATTTAAAATAAAGACAAATAACTGTTTTAGTTCTCACACCAATCACATGACTGACCTGCAGTTTACTATTTTAACCTAAACTCTGGGTGCCCTTATTTTGACATGGGCAGCTAGTAGTTTTGGTTTTGCAGAATTATATTCGCAGGACCCTGATTTACAGCTGGAACGATACGCGGGAAGCTCTGTATCCGTGTATTACTTCTGGTTGTGTATTGTATTATTTTCCGCTGCTATGTAATGTATTGTAATCTCTGATATTTTATAATGTATATTATTTGTTAATACTCTGTATATTCTTGTATTCTGATGAACTATTGTAATTAACAATGAAATGTTCTTCTTTCTACATTCTGATGTGGCTTGTTCTCAATTCAATCCGTGATTTTCCGTAAGGGGTATTTCGGGTCATTTCACCTATGTTTATTTCATATGATGGAATAGGAATTATATATATATATATATATTAATTAGTTTGATAAATGTACTTTACTAAATTGATTTAACTCTTCTCTTCGATTTGTTTTAGAAACAAAACCCCACTGAGTAACATATACCAACCATAGTTGCAATTGACCACAGCCACAATAACTTGATGATTGATTCTACACTATTGTATGTTGATACTCGATTGATGATGAACTCAATCTACAAGGTATTACTATGACATGAATATTTGATTCACGTTGTAAATAGTAAAACTCAGTTAAGTTCATATACATAATGATGTATTTGACTTAATCTCTACACATGGCATACATTTGATGTATTTATAACACTGCAAATATATATGATATATATGTGATATATACATATATGCGTGTAAAACTGACCATCTGAATTAAAAAAATTTCTAATAGAGAAAGAGGGCAATTAGTTGAAATTGTTTCAGTGGTAGGAAGGCGGTTCAAAAATGAGTTCAGGTTCGGCAGTTTGCTGATATTGCTCAGTTGCTTTTGTATTAATTGATTAGTCAATCAATGTATCAAAGTTTGCACTGTTTGCAAGTGATATATATTTGATTATATGATTGTATGAAACAGTGTAAAGTGTGAAGAGGCATGTGTGAAATTGATTGTTTGTTTAATGCATAGCTTTAAATTTGTAATCTGTGTAATTCATAGATGTATGCATTATTTAGAAATATTCCCGTTTGTGTATCTGTTAATATGGTCTTATTTATGAACACCTTATTATGTTCATATATATATTATTGGATTATATATATGGCCTGTATGAGAATTAATACATGTATAGACAAATATATGTCAACTGCTTTATACCTGTTGAAAATAGAGGTGTATTATTTTGAACCAGAAATTAAGAAACCATGTGCGTGTGCCGTATTTATATAAACTTAGAAATAGAATTGGTTAATTAAAATTCATATTTGAATTGAATGTAATAATGATAATAGAATTAAAGCAACCAATGGTTTTGAAATGTTCAAAAGGAATATATAGGTATGATACCTATATGTCGTAGAGTTTGAATGCATATATACCTGGTTCATGTATATATTATTTAAATCTAATTAATATTACGATATTAAAATACATATATTTTAATATGTATAAATAACCCTAATATTGTTTGCCATTACGAATTATAAATTCCCTCTAAATGCAAATTTTGTTATATTAAGTCATGGTGACGTCTTCCAATAATATACTCATCACTGTCCAAAATCACTAGATGTAACTAACGCCAAAGCGTTGTGCACCTTTTATTTGGTTCTATGTGAAGGAATACAATGTGGTGCTCCAACCTATTTTTGGGACTGACTTAACTAGGTCGCATGATACGATTATGGCCTTAGAGACAAAAGCATGAACTATTCTACATTTTGAGCAAATGAATAATACTGAACAAAATGTTCAACATGCGATCCAAGAGTTATATTTATAATTGACATAAGATGTCTACCTAAAAGGTTGTGTTTTGATTTTAGCTAAAGCTGGGTCATGGCATGACTAGATATGGATCTTGGAACACCATTATATGTATATAATGATTTACATATATAAACAGAGGGATGTTAATTTGAGTGGGAGCGTATTTAATTTAAATTACATATTTATGTTAATATAAATTTTGATTGTCAAAATTTTGTGATTAAATAAATATTACAGAATCAGTTATTATTTTATCTAATGTAGATATTAAATAATAAATAACTCGATAATTTAAATTAGTCCTTAAGAAGGGTAAATTGAATTAAATTGAATTTCTTGACTAACATTGGGACTTAAGGATTATCCTCAAACAAATTAAATGTAATTGTTTTAGAAATAAAGGGAGGATCTAAACTGAGCTAAAGTATGACATCAACCGATTAAGATATAAATATTATGAAATCTACATATACATCTCTGGTATTAGATACTTGATAAATATCACATAAATGTATACGAATTCACCGAAACTGCAAAGTAAGTAGTAATTTGATTAAAAATGACAAGTGGACTTACGACTGGAAATGAAGCAAATGTTGTTGGATTATCCACAGAAAGTTGATTCTTGTTGTATATACTGGCTTAATTAAACAAATATAATAATTGTTATTATGAAATTCCACTAAAATAAATGTCATAATATATCTTGGTTAGATAAGTTTGAATTTCATTTGTAATAAAAGAATAATTGTTATTCATTTTATTTAAATGAAGTATCATATGGAATTTCGCAAATAGTTATGATATCTGTAAATCCTTAACTATAATGTTCTTGACATTAATAATGACTAGATTAAATTTAGTGATTTAAATCCAAAAGTATTACCACTTAGCCCAGTAAACAAGAAAGTATATCAAAACTCCATAATGATGAAATTTTGAAATCAATTTATTTCGAATGATACGAAGAATACAGATCTTGTTTTTTAGGAAAAATAACTGAATCACCTTTCACTTGACGTTGGGTCTCATACATAATGATGTGTATGGAGAAATGGATACATAAGCTAGAGGCAGGTTTTATTACTTCATTATATTTACTGATGATATCAGTAAATACAGATATGTGTATCTTATGAAACACATATCAGAATCCTTTCAAAAGTTCAAAGAATTCAAAGTGAAGATAGAAACCAATTTTAAAAGAAAATATATACTTTTCGAACAAATCGAAAAGAATATTTAAGCCAATTAATTAACAACTGTCCATATCATTTTGAAATTATTTCATAACTTACTCCATCTAGAACACCGTATTGAAATGGTGTGTCTGAAAGGAGTAATCACGCCTTATAAGATATGGTACGACTAAGATAAGTCATATAGATCTTCCAAAAAATTAAATTTAGAACAATTGCATTTAAATCCCACTAAAACGATTTTAAAGAAGCCATATAAGATATGGACTAGGAAATGTCCTAGTGTGTCTAATTTGAGGATTTGGGATGTAAGGCGTTTGTTAAATGTCCCTCCTCTGATAAGATCAAACCCAAATCAAATAACTATTTTGTGCAATATCCACAAGAAACAAATGGATATAATTTCTATAAATCCTCTGAGAATAAAACATTTTATTGCTCGAATTGGTATCCATTTTAATGGAGATCCAGTCTCTAAGATACTGATGGGAATGAAATAGAAATCGAAATGTCTCGAAAACTACATACTGTCATTGAATCTTGTATAGACAAGAAATTTAGTGGGAGTGACACAATAATTCTACTGTTATTTGATAACACATTAATTATTGTGAATAATATTAATTTAAAAACAAGAAATAAATTCTGATTCTAAGAAAGAAAATATTTGGATTAAGAAGTTCATGATTGAACTTAATTCATTGTTGATCCAATGATATACGTTGCGATAACAATGTGGCTGATGCTCAGGCCTAAAACCTTGAACTCACTATTAATCCAAACATATATTTCAGAAATATAATTTGATGTGAAGTTGTTCACAAAGGAAATAAACATATCTGCAAAGTTACAAACATTGTAATGTTGCAGACCTACTGAATTAAAATCTGTCGCCGCAGAAGTTTAATAGTCACACTAGTTTCATGAGTATACGATACGTGAATGATTGACTCTAGTGCAAGTGGGAGATTGTTAAAGTTTATGCCCTAAAGGCAATCCATTTGATGAGATAGATAACAATGTTGTTGTTATTATTTTATTTGAAATAAAATAATATTCTATTATATTATATTTACTGCGTAATATAAATATTAATATAATAGAAGTCCTTAGAATAATAATACAGAATTATATAGTTCGAGTAAGACTGAACTTGAGATTATATAATGTGGTAAGTATTATAATTCTTAAATGTCCCTAGTCTAGTTTTATTGTTTATATAGGACAAGAATAAAGCGTTGAGACTAGTATATTGATTGACTGATGATCACATCTCATTAATCATCAATATACGTGACATTAAAGTCAAGATATAAATATGCATTGGAGAATAGCGTATTGGGCTGACCCACCGTGAGATAACTACATGGAATATAATCAACAGTATCATAAGTTGTTCTCATAGTGACAATGATGTAATGGTCCTCAGACCTGAAATCATTATAATTTTATTCAACAATATTTGTGTTTTGATATCATCTAAAGTTATTCGTAACAGCGTAGCGACAACGGTGATTATTGGATACATCTCAAGTCGAATGAAAATTATGAATGATCTAAGTGGAATTTAGCCCTACGATATATTCGTAGTGATATCCATGGGCCTCTTGATTGAGTGAGACTGTGAAATGCATGGCCGTGCTCAAATATTGATTTGTTTTAAACAGTCTACTCATCGATCGAGAAAAACAGATTAAATTATAAAGAGGATGATATGATCCATGCCTTGAGTTTAATCCAGGATATATTGGTTAAAAGGATTATATTACGTCGATACACTAGTCACAGAAAGGTTGTATTGAATCATTAATATTATGGTAGCTTGGGTAACAGCAATTTATTACTAGATGCCACTCACTGTTTACAGTTTAAATGTTGTTTAAATTGTTGCCAACGTTATGATAACCTATAGGGTCACATATATAAGCGTTGTAAATGGTGAGAAATTTAAAATAAAAGGAGGTCATGAAGTTTGACAAATTCTTTTATTTGAAATAAGAAGAAAGGGTAAAAGGGTATATCAAAAATATCGCATGACTTATTATAAAAGAGGGGCGACATCCTTTTATTTTAATTATCCGATAACAAAACTGAGAAAACCCTAGATCTATTTCCTCTTCTCGGCTAGTACCAAATCACCATTTCACAATTTCGATTGTCGTCTTCAAAAGCACCGCTTATGGTTCTCCTGTAGAGGCTCGACGTCATGTCGAGCTCTCCAATTTGATTCAACCTAGATTCGTCATCAAATTCTGAAGCAAAGGAATCCCTGGGTACGTATTCTAATCTCGATTCATTGTTTTCGTAATAGATCTTGTTTAGGGTTTGATTATTTCGCTGCAATATCATGTTGAATACCCTATTTGAAACTTTCACTCCCTACGGTCCTTCATCCCGTTTTTGACTCATACTGTGGTGTGAAGCTCTTAACTTAATGCCATAACACAGCTACACTATATCTGCCATGCTTTGATCATCATCCATAAAGCTATGCTTTTCTACTAAAGCTTTGATCCATGCATCTCAGCATGCCACATATCATTTCGTACCATACAACTAATGTCCACCAATATATAACCTCTAAGCTCATACGTCTCAGAGAATGATGTTAAGCTAAGAGAATAAATTCTCCACCAACAAACAGATATATATTTAGTAGAGATCAATTGATACAACATAAAATACAATGTCAGACACATAATCCACTTGCACGTTCGTTTTGGGTCTGAACGAAACCGGTGACACTTTATTCCTCGTCCCATAGGTTCAATACATGAGAGAGGTTCTAGCATATCCGGTTGATCTCTAAGTACATCTAGATGATCACCACTTATTAACCTATCTTGGTTGTATGACCCAATTGAGACAACAGTAATAGTCCAACCAATGTGATGATCCCTTTGTCTTCAATCACCATCTTCATATCTTCGAATTTTAATCGTCATAATCGTTATTTAGAATGGGTTAAACCCGGACTTTCCAAATAACACATGCATCTTTACGATCATGCAATAATAAGCATACCAATGATCTCATTGCATTCTAGAATATTCTTTTTTTCAAATATTCATTACATGGGAACTTCCCCATAAATCTAATAAAAGATTTATTTCCTTTAAACTTAATGTTTGAATCCTTTCTTGGGAAATCATTTCAAAATATTTATAATATATTTTCACGCTTCGAGGTTTATAAACCTTACCGGGATAATCGAATCTTACTCGAACGATTATATTTTATATCGTTATCCCATCCGATGGAGAAAAAACTAGTAGTACTCCATATTTAAAACCCATCATGCTACGGTAAATTTACTAACTTTTACATTTCAATCTAATTAAAGATTCATTAAAAGTCTAGCTCAGTTTTAATCTAAGAAATCATTATTTAATGATTACTCAACCTTGGTAAATTAATCATGTCTTTAACTGGCTTAAAGAACAAATGTCCTTTAAAACATTGTTCACGATAAACCCAAAAATAATATTTCATTTAATTCCAGTTTAATTTATTAAATTGGAAAACTCAATTAAATTTTAGATAAAAGATTTATTTTTTAAATTCCACTCTCAACTGGGTTTAAGAACAGTGTTGTTAAAGACAACATTCATGACAAACCCAAAATCCAATTCGATATTAAATACAAGGCTTTGAATAGAAACCATATCAACTCATATCAATATCAAATTCTGAAACCAACATATATCATATTGGAATAACGATATCTGTATCTTCCAAATTCCTTAACGATATCTGTATAATCGTGGAATCCAATACCTAAATACCCGAAGATAATTCCCATTCAAATCATTTCCATTCATATGTTGGAAAACTTTTGGTTATATTAAAACCATTAACAATCAAATATGTTAATTAAAACCATTGGATTACAAATCTTTTAGAAAACATTGTCTGATCTTAGTCAAATACCCAATGTTCCTTTCGGTTTTTTCATACCCCTCGCCTAATGAAGTAACCTCCAGTTAGATCTCATGGGTGCTACTAGAGTGTACTTTCAGGAATCATCACATATTTCTTTTGGTTCTTTATTCTAGTGGTTAACTAGTTCATCTAGATAAAAATATTTGTTATCTTTTTAAACTTGGAATATTTCATCTAAAAATCTTTTCTAATCATTTATTATGATTTTGCATAAGGCATTTACAGTCGGTTTCCAATTTTAGCTACAACCATAGCGACCTTTTCCAAAATAGATTTGGACATATTTTAAAATAAAACCATTGGATATCAAAGGTTCTTATTTCATTGGAAACTCCATTTCATTACGGATCTAACGGTACCAATTTCAGGAGAATCCGACGGTCGGATCACTCGGTATGTAACGGCCCAGAAATCTGTACTATTTGAGTTGACTAAACAACACACGTCCAACCCAAATAATACAGAAATACGAGTCATTAAGGTTAAAGCAATAGAAACAGATAGAAGATAGAACAGAAATAACAACATAGAATCTCACAGCGGAACGAATAAAATATAATATATAACATTTGAAATACAAAAAATTATGTATTAGTTATACATACCATCATCAGAGTATAATACAACATAACAGCGGAAATAACTTAAATAACTAACGGTGAAGCCTCTTGCTTCAAGCTCCTCCAAGTGTATCTGTGAAATCCTAAAACACTTGACAACCCGTACAAATTTGGGCACCCAAGAGTTTAGGAAAAAACAAACAAAATAAACTCTAGGCCAGTCATGGGACTAGTGTGAGTAAACTCCAACCATATTGTTTAACTTTGAAAAAAAAAAAACCTTTCGAAAGAAAAGGATAATAGTAAGACCAGCTGATATATAAATATGGACGGTTTTTACCTTACTATAAGCCAAAACTTTTTGATATCAAAATCTGGTGATATTATAATAATGTCTAATCAAATAAATAACCAAATAGTAGAACGCTTGCATCTCACGCTCTACATATATAGTATGAAATCAAAAACCGCAGGGCGCTTATTGGAGATTGGATTACAACTATGACAAGGTATGGGACCACCTCCCGATCACTATATTCTAGAGGGGATACACTGGGGTTCAGCGAGAACATGTTGCAACCCGACCACACATGACTGCCCACTCATTCAGCTTGAGTGTAGCGAATATATTTTCACCCACGGTTGTTGGCCGTCCAACCGTACTTCGTAAGATATAGAATCGAAAGAAGAATAAATAACGAATTTTCTCAAGATCGGTGTCAAATATGTCCTGCTTGGGTATGACCCAACTAGCTATGCTGCCTACCCGTTTTTTCTCATTTCCCGGTTGTGAGGCTTGAGGCTACGTTAACTTTTTAGAATATCTAGTCACCATTCACTTTGAATGCCAAATCGTCAAACACATCAAACCACTAATTGATCTTACAAAATATTACTGGTATAAAAGCTAAGAGAAACGAATTTCTCCGCCACCAGACGTAATACCTTGAAAAGATCATCTTATGTGACCGTTAGGAATATTTTGTCTGACATTCGTCCATAAAAGTTGTCCTGGGGATGGACAAACATAACATCCCTTGCATTCCACTCCGGCTTCAATATATCTTCAGCATAATCTAATTCACAGCGCCTATGCCTATAAGAAGTGGTTTTCGGATAATAAACCCAACCGGTCTCTCCGTATTGACAACGATGGTCAAAAATCTTTGATAGCCGGTGATTTAACTATCAAAGGAAAATAAACATCCATCAAACAAATCACTGGCCCTTTCTAACAAATATTCTACTTTAAGTTTTCTTTATCGAATTCTATATATATTGATATATCAATTTATAGTTATCAAAACTTCTTAAAAATATTCTAAATCCTTCAATTTTTGGAAAATTTTGCCAGCACCTCCTATGTATCGTTTAATAGTTCAAACCCTAACTCGCCTCTTTAGGCCTTTTCCATTCAAAAAGAAAATGAAAAAGCCAAGCGTCTTTCCAATAGGCTCATAAAATCTCATATGGAAATTTAAACAGGTACCTTTTTGTCGGGCCCTTAAATTATAAATTTCCGTACTCTTCATATTCTTTATCCCATACCTGTCTAATATATATACATATGCATTCCAATTTCACTTTAAATCCAAACAAATATTTTGATTTTACCACATTCAGTCCTACCTACTAATTCTTTAACTAATTTGTTCTAATCAGTTAACTTCATTAAATAATAAAAAACTGATTTTGTCCCAAAAACCACTTCGTCTATTCCATTTGAGTTCATATTTAATTTACAACTCAATTCTGTATTTTCTAATGGAATTTCAGATTTTTATTCACTAAAAATCCCTTTATTTAATTAAATAAACCATTATGGTTTTAAAATGATTATGGCACTGTTTTTCTGAAAATTTGATTTGACATAACTCAAAATCTATATGACGAAATTTAGATTCTTCTTTTCCATTAGAAAATTGTTAATCAATAGGTCCGGACGTTCCTTGTTTCATCGAATTCCGACTTATATTGATTTTTATATACTCAATTGAAGTTTGAATCGCTAATTTACGAACTATTGTGCGACGGCGAGTTCGTTTAATTATAATTTAAATATAAATGTCAACTTCATTTATAAAATGAATTTCAACTGCATTTCCAGTATTTTAAAAATAAGTTGAGCCCGTTACCCAAATCTAACCCAACAATTCATATTATTCAAACTCGTCGATTATTTATTTCGACATTCATAACTTGGCTATGAATTTATTCAATTTCTATTTTAAATCCAATTTAGACATAAAGTAATTATAACAAATCGATATAATAGTTCATAAATCTCTTTTATGGAATTAATCAATTTTTCAACATCCTTTACAACTAGAAACTAATATCATCCCTTAATAATAGTGAAGTCTTTCAAGTTGGGGTATTTCATTTACCTCTCAGACCTTAACCGACAACGTTCTTATCTTGAGACGGACAAGAGTTTATAACACAAAAACTGATATTATGTATCATATAAATCCCCTTTGCTTTTATATTCGAAATATTTTATTATTATAAACTTATAAATATAGAACAAATACCATTATTCTTTAGGAAGATAATTGATTTTTATAAAATTGACATAGTCGTATTTAATTATAAACCTATACGCATTTATTCCAATTCAGTTTGTATTCTGAATGTTGGAATAAATTTCATTGTTTCCCCTGCTTAAAGGATTCCCGGTCCCTTTTAAAATTCATACTTGAATTTAAATAATCAAATTATCCCATGATATATTTATTCACCTCTATTTATAAACATGGTTTATGAATTTAATTTCTTGTTTTAAATATTAAAACAAGTTTCTATTACAAATCCCATTTTCAATTCAATCTCTTCTTTGGAAAATAAATTTTTGTTTTTAAAATCATATTTGAAATTTATGTTACTAAATTATCCAATGATAAATTTTTCCATTCATTTATAAATATTGTTTATAAATTCATCTACTTATTTTTATTCTTAAAAACAAGTTAATATTTTTCTAGCAAATTCGAAACTGAATTTCTATTTCAGAAAAATAAAATTTCCCTTTTAATTAAAAAAAAACTTTTTATGATATCCTCAAATATCGATATATAGGGCCAGTGATATTTAATCGTCCCAATACACAAACCAGCAATCCAATTCAACACATCACACACATATAAATAGTTAAACAACAATAAATAAATTTAAGGAATCCAGTTGGATTCCTCCTACCAGTTTTCCTTACATCCATGGATGTTAATAAACATAAATAATACCAATCCTGCTTCAAGGCAGGATATTGCGATGTAAAAGGTCATCGACTCATATATCCTGGGGTGATAGGGACATCCGCTAATGGTACTATGGGCATTCACTAATGGGACTACGGGAAATATCCTATATATATAATAATAGACACAACCATCAAGCCTAACATAACTAACATATATAATAACCAAGACTGATAAACAATTTAAAAATGCAACCAAGCGACCGACAATTTATTTTAATGATAAAAATAATTTTTAAGTGAGATTTACTCACCTTGATTTTTATTTGGCAAACATCCAATTAACTTCCATAACATCGGCTACAAATATACTTGAATAAATCTTTTGGTACCTACTATTGTTTATTTTTATTTTAACGATTAGATTCTATTTATTATAAATTTAACTACTAAAGTAACTAATTAAATTATTCTATGAATTCAAATCTAAACAAAGTATACCTTACGGTCTTGCGATTACTTGACTAATCGACGCGGAAAATCCTTCCAATAGCTCCAAACTGTAATCAACCCCTAAAATTATGCTCCATCCTTTATGGCATTACGTCGAACACCATACTGTCAGGCTTTACCGTTATTACGGCCACTGCCCGTTGTTGCAAGGCCATCCAGATCGACTTCAACACCACTGAAAATCCATAAACCATCCCTGCACTTCCTTACTACAGCACCATTACTGACAAAGCAGCCTTCTCCACTTAGCTGGATATTTTTATCAATGACAGTCCACACTTGATAAATTCACGTAAATCCTTATCAACTCTGAACCATTCCTGCACCTAAATCCAAGTTTGACCCTGGCATTCGCGACTAGGACCAGCATATGGGAAAAAAGCGAGCTCTAGATTATCCACATTTTCCATTAATAGATCACACTCTCATATATTTACAAGCCATACATGCTTCCTCCCCATCACGCACACGCATCCGCATGTCACAGACTACCCAAGTCCACCATCAAATTCCAATGGAACTTCAATCATCTTTGATATCATTATCTCACCCCTTTTTGCATGTCTGTTTCCAAATCCTTAAAGAGAAAATTGAACGTCCCATATTTATCATCCACAAATCATCATTGACTGAGTAGAACTCCCCAATCACCACAACAGTAACTGAACATCGCACCACCCATGTTAAATCATAAACTAACGTTAGCATTCGATCCTCCTTTGAACCCACCGTCGCACTAATTTGCGAGTGTCTAGCTCGAGCCGAGCTTTGTGGAAACCGCGATATGTGATTTTAGTTTCCCCCCTTTAATTCTTTTTTATATATACGAACAATGATCAATTTGAGAGGGAGAATAACGATTTCAGTTCCTTGGAATGAAGAAAACTTGAATCGATTTTCATTTTGATTTATGTTTAAGAGGCAGCCCATTTTTATTCGAAGTTTTGAAATGAAACTCGGCTTTATTTTCTTATCTGAGTAATGAAAAAGAGTAGGAGAAAAGAAGAGAGTATGTCATGGCTTTATAGGGAAAAAGGAAGACAATGGTATGATATATTACTAACGAATGTTTGCTTGAGTACGACACCATTATTTCCATGATTTCTTTACTTTGAAGAAGAGGAGCATTTGTTTCAGCTCGAAAAAGGAAAATAAGTCTGCGTAAATTTTAGGTCGGCTCACGTACTGATATAGAGTGGCTGATGTGTTTTTTTGATTTGATTTTATGTACTTTAAATAATTAAAATATCTCGTAGTCCCTGAATTCTATTTTAACGTAACGACCGCTGTTAACAGATTAAAACGCTATTCTAGACTCAATGGAACCAATTCTGAAATTTAATTCAGTCATATATACAGAATAACACTATCCAGTTGACGAATTAATCTAAATTGCTTAAAAATATAAATCGATCTAAAACAATTAAATTTATTAATAATAAATAATTATTATTGTTCTAACTCAAATAGAATTTAGATCAAATTGTTTCGATTCAGTTTCAATTGCGACTTTTATTATATTTTGTCCTCGTATTGCTATAATAAAATATATTTGAAATTAAATCTTATATCAATTATTAAATCAATAAATTCAATATAAAATTCATTTATAAGTCCAATTAAATATTTAAAGCTAATTTAAATATTCATTATACAACGGCTAAGAATCCAGGATGTAACATTCCTTCCCCCTTAAAAGAATTTCGCCTCCGAAATTACTAAGGCTGAAAAAATGCTACAGACCCGTAAATATTACAAAAGCCCATTTCGATTTAACTCCAAATCAATTTATTCATTTCAATTCGTTTAACTTGCTTAAGTTAAATTTAGATTTCAGAATTCAAATTTCCGAGTTTTTATTTCAAATCTCTTTTGAAATCATGTATTTACAACCGTCCCAAATCCAAAACATTTGAATTTTCAAATCCACTTGTTTTATTTCAAACAAATTTCCATCAAAAACTTTTATGGTAGCAATCCATCGCTTAGAACTTGAAAATGAATACCGTTGATGCCGCAGTTCGTCATCGGAATTATTTTCTAGCCACTGAATTGAGTTCAATGCTTTATTACTTTCAAAATCCATTTCAAAACAAAGCTATATTACTTTAATATACTTTGGAAAAATATTTTCCAATTTTGCCGGGATTTAAATTCCAATTCTGGTTTGAATCCAATTCCATTTCATCTTGTTTGTATATTTAATTCATATACAAATTCGATTTGATTATATATAATCAGTCTAATTTGATAATCTTATTTGATTACAATTCCAACATCCATATATTATAATAAATTTGGAAAACTATTCTTTCCATATAAAATATAGTTTTGGGTAAAATAATTTCATTTACCCAGCTTTTAAACAATATTGTGTCAAATTACTCTGTTCAAGTGTTTTTATATCCCTATCGGCCACATCAGCTAAACGCGTCGATGTGAAATATGTATACCACTCAACAGATCAACCAAGACAATACAAAACAGTTTTATACAAATCTACAAATACGGTCTCTCATATACATATATACTCAAATCATTCTAGGGTACTACTGACCCCATCTCTAATGAGTAAACCCCCACCAAAGCCTAGGTATTCGCTCAACCTAAGATCCAATACCAACTGTAACGGCCCGCAAATCTGCACTATCTGAATTGGCTAAACAACACACGTCCAACCCAAATAATACAGAAATATGAGTCATTAAGGTAAGTAATAGAAACAGATAGAAGATAGAACATAAATAACAAAACATAATCTCATAGTGGAATGAATTAAATATAATATATAACATTTGAAATACAAAAAATATGTATTAGTTATGCATACCATCATCAGAGTATAATACAACATAACAAAATAATATCTTAAATAACTAACAGTGAAGCGTCCTGCTTCAAGCTCCTCCAAGTGTATCTGTAAAAGCATAAAACACATGAATGCCCGTACAAACTTGGGCACCCAAGAGTTTAAGGAAAAACAAACAAAATAAACTCTAGGTCAGTCATGGGACTGGTGTGAGCAAATTCCAACCATATTGTTTAACTTTGAAAAAAAAAACCGTTCGAAAGAAAAGGATAATAGTAAGACCATCCCACACATAAATATGGATGGTTTTTACCTTACTATAACCCAAAACATTTTGATATCAAAATCCGGTGATATTATAACAATGTCTAATCAAACAAATTACCAAATAGTAGAACGCTTGAATCTCATGCTCTACATATATAGTATAAAATCAAAAACTGCAGGGCGCTTATTGGAGATTTGATTCCAACTATGAAAAGGTATGAGACCACCTCCCGATCAGTGTACTCTTGAGGAGATACATTGGGGTTATGAATATATTGTCACCCACGGTTGTCTACCGTCCAACCATACTCCGCAAGAAACAAAATCGAAAGAAGAATAAATAATGAATTTTATCTAGATCGGTGACAAATATATCCTGCCTGGGTGTGACCCAACTAGCCATGTTGCCTGCCCAATTTTTGTCATTTCCCAGTTGTGAGGCTTGAGGCTTTGTTAACTTTTTAGAACATCTGGTCACCATTCAATTTGAATGCCACATCGTCAAACCCATCAAATTACTAGTTGATCTTCCAAAATATTACGGGTATAAAAGCTAAGAAAAACTAATTTTTCCGCCACCAGACGTAATACCTTGAAAAGATCGTCTTATGTGACCGCTGGGAATACTCTGTTAGACATTCGTCCTTACAAGTTGTCCTGGAACTGGACAAACATAACAGCCCTTGTGTTCGACTCCATCTTCAATTTATCTTCAACATAATCTAATTCGCAATGCCTATGCCTATACGGAGTGGTTTTCGGATAGTAAATCCAACCGATCTCTCAATATTGACAATGATGGTCTAAAATCTTTGATATTCAGTGATTTAACTATCAAAGGAAAACAAACATCCATCAAAAAAATCACTATCCCTTTCTAAAAAATATTATACTTTAAGTGTTCTTTATCGAATTTTATATATATCGGTATATCGATTTTTGGTTTTCGAAACTTCTTTTAAATATTCTAACTGCTTAAATTTTTGGAAAATTTTTCCAGTACCTCCTTTGTACCGTTTAATAGTTCAAACCCTAACTCGCCTCTTTAGGCCTTTTCCATTCAAAAATAAAATCAAAAAGCCAAGCGGCTTGCCCAATAGGCTCATAAAATCTTATATGGAAATTTAAACATGTACCTTTTTGTCGGGCCCCTAAATTATAAATCTCCGTACTCTTCATATTCTTTGTCCCATACCTGTCTAATATAAATACATATGAATTCCCATTTCATTTTAAATCCATACAACTATTTTGATTTTACCACATTCTGTCCCACCCACTAATTCTTTAACAAATTTGTTCTAATCAGTTAACTTCATTAAATAACAAAATTCTGATTTTGTCCCAAAAACCACTTTGGCTTTTCCATTTAAGTTCATATTTAATTTATAACTCAATTCGGGATTTTCTAATGGTAATTCAGATTTTTGTTCACTAAAAATCCCTTCATTCAATTAAATAAACCACTGCGGTTTTAAAACACTATGGCGCTTTTTTTCTGAAAATTTGATTTGACATAACTCAAAATCTACAAGACAAAATTTAGGTTCTTCTTTTCCATTAGAAAACTATTAATCAATAGGTCTGGACGTTCCTTGTTTCATCGAATTCTGACTTATATTGTGTTTTATATACTCAATTAAAGTTCAAATCATCAATTTACGAACTACCATGCTGCGGCGAGTTCATTTTAATTGTAATTTAAATATAAATGTTAACTTCATTTATAAAATGGATTTCAACTGCATTTCTAGTATTTTAAAAATAAAATGAGCCCGTTATCCAAGTCTAACCCAATAATTCAGATTATTCAAACTCGTCGATTATTTATTTCGACGTTCATAACTTGGCTATGAATTTATTTAATTTATATATTAAAATCCAATTTAGACATAAAGTATTTATAACAAATCGATATAATCGAATTTCAATTATAAATCTCTTTTATGGAAATATTCAATTTTTCAATATCCTTTACCACTACAAACTAATATCGTCCCTTAATAATAGTGAAGTCGTTCAAGTTGGGATATTATATTTACCTCTCATACCTTAACCAACAACGTTCTTATCTTGAGATGGATAAGAGTTTGTAACACAAAAACTGAAATTATGTATCATATAAACTCACTTTGCTTTTTTATTCGAAATATTTTATTATTATAAACTTATAATTATAGAACAAACCCGATTATTCTTTCTGAAGATAATTGATTTTTATAAATTTGACATAGTCATATTTTAATTATAAACCCGTACGGATTTATTCGAATTCAATTTATATTCCTAATGTTGGAATAAATTTTATTGTTTCCCCAGTTTAAAGGATTCCCAGTCCTTTTCAAAATTCATACCTGAATTTAAATAATCAAATTATCCCATGATATATTTATTCACCTATATTTATAAACATCGTTTATGAATTTCTTTTCTTGTTTTAAATATTAAAACAGGTTTCTATTTCAAATCTCGTTTGCAATTCAATTTCTTCTTTGGAAATTAAATTTCCCTTTTTAAAAATCATATTTGAAATTTACGTTACTAAATTATCCGATGATAATTTTTTACATTCATTTATAAATATTGTTTATAAATTCAACTACTTGTTTTTATTCTTAAAAAGGAGTTACTATTTTGTTAGCCAACTTGAAATTCAATTTCTATTCCAAAAAAATAAATTTTCCCTTTTTTATTAAAAAAAAACTTTTTATAATATCCTTAAATATCGATATCTAGGGCCAGTGATATTTAATCATCCCAATACACAAACTGTCAATCCAATTCAACACATCACACATATATAAATAGGTAAACAACAATAAATAAATTGGAGGAATCCAGTTGGATCCCTCCAACCTGTTTTCCCTGCATCCACAGATGTTAGTCAACATAAGTAATACCAATCCTGCTTCAGGGCAAGATATCGCGGTATAAAAGGTCATCCACTCATATATCCTGGGGCGATAGTGTCATCCTCTAATGATACTACGGGCATCCTCTAATGGTACTACGGGAAATATCCAGTATATATAACAATAGCCACAACCACCAAGCCTAACATAACAAACGTATATAATAAACAAGACTGGTAAAAAAAAAAAAAAAATGCAACCAAGCAACCAACATTTTATTTTAATGAGAAAAATAAATTTTTAAGTGAGATTTACTCTCCTTGATTTTTATTTGGCGAATATCCAATTAATTTCCTTATCGTTGGCTACGAATCTACTCGAATAAATCTTTTGGTACCTACAATTGTTTATTTTTATTTCAACGATTAGATTCAATTTATTATAAATTTAACTACTAAAGTAACTAGGTAAATTATTCTATCAAATCAAATCTAAAAAAACATATACCTTATGGTCTTATGATTACTTGATTAATCCAAGCGGCAAATCCTTCCAATAGTCCCAAACTGTAATCAACCACTACAATTCTGCTCCATCCTTTACGGCATTCCGTCGAACACCATACTGTCAGGCTTTACCGTTATTACGGCGATTGCCCATTGTTGCAAGGCCATCCAGATTGACCTCAACACCACTGAAAATCCACAAACCATCCCTGCACTTCCTTACTACAACTCCCAAATCGACAAAGCAACCTTCTCCACTCCGTAGGATATTTTGTCAATGACAGTCCACACTTGATAAATTCACGTAACTCCTTATAAACTCTGAACCATTCCTGCACCTAAATCCAAGATTGACCCTGGCATTGACGACTAGGACCAGCACATAGGAAAAAAGAGAGCTCCAGATTATCCACATCTTCCATTAACAGATCACACTCTCATATATTCACAAGCCATCGATGCTTCCTCCCCATCACGCACACGCATCCGCATGTCATAGATTGCCCCAGTCCACCATCAAACTCCAATCACACTTCAATCCTCTTTGATGTCATTATCCCACCCCTTTTTGCAAGCCAATTTCCACATCCCTAAAGAGAAAATCGAACTTCTCATATTTATCATCTCCAAATGATCATTGACTGAGTCGAACTCCCCAATCACCACAACAGTAATCGAACATCGCACCAACTATGTTAAATCTGAAACTAACATCGACATTCAATCCACCTTTAAACCCACTGTCGCACTAATTCGTGAGTGTCCAGCTTGAGTCGATCTGTGATATCAGTTTTCCCCGTTTTTGATTATTGTTTTTTTATATATATGAACGATGATTGATTTGAGAGGGAGAAGAATGATTTCTGTTCCGTGGGTAAAAGAACGAAGAAAACTTGAATCAATTTACATTTTGATTTATGTTTAATAGGCTTCCCATTTTCTTCGAAGTTTTGGAATGAAACTCAGCTTTATTTTATTATCTGAGAAATGAAAAAGAATAGGAGAATAGAAGAGAGTATGTCATGGCTTTATATGGAAAAAGGATGACAATGGTTGTAACAGCCCGGACCTCCATTCATGCAAGATATTGTCCCCAACTTAGCCACCATATAGGTGTGAGTTTTTGTTCCTCAAAAGGCTTCGGCGTTAGTAAGATATGGGCTCTACTATATAGTACCCACTTCACACAGGCTTCCACGATGTGGGACTTAGGGATGTTATATTCTCCCATCCTAGAGAGCCCAGCGTCCCCGTTGGCTCACAAACACCTCACCCATGCGCTGCGGTCTGCACAGGAGCCACAATTCTGGCTGGATATTAGCTCTGATACCACTATAATAGCCTGCACCTCCGTTCACGCAAGATATTGTCTTCAATTTAGCCACCGTATAGGTGTGGGGTTTTGTTCCTCAAAAGGCCTCGCATTAGTAAGAGATGGGCTCTACTACATAAGCACCCACTTCACACAGGCTTCCACGATGTGTGACTTAGGGGTGCTACAATGGTATGCTATATTACTAACGAATGTTTCAGCATTATTTCCGTGATTTCTTTGCTGTGAAGGAGAGGAGCATTTGTTTCAGCTCGAAGAAGGAAAATAAGTCTGCGCAAATTTTAGGTCGGCTCATGTACTGATATAGGGCGGCTGATGTAATTTTTCGATTTGTTTTTATTTTATTTAGATAATTAAAATATCTCGCGGTCCCTAAACCGCTATTTTAATGCAACGACTTCCATTACTAGATTAAAACGCTATTCTAGACTGAACGGAACCAATTCTAAAATTTAATTCAGTCATATATACAGAATAATACTATTAAACTGACGAATTAATCTAAATCACTTAAAAATATAAATCGATCTTTAATAATTAAATTTATCAATAATAAATAATTATTATTGCTTTGATTCAAATAGAATTTAGACCAAATTGTTTCGATTCAGTTTCAATTGCGACTTGTATTATATTTTGTCCTCGTATTGCTATAATTCAATATATTTGAAATTAAATCTAATATCGATTACTAAATAAATAAATTCAATATAAAATTCATTTATAATTCCAATTAAATATTTAAAGCTAATTTAAATATTCATTATATAACAGCTAAAAATCTAGGATGTTACACGGTATGTCAATTCGAAGTTACGGGTTGCTATACGACGCATTCTATTCAAGCCCAAATCGATCTATAAATTTTAAAATAAATCAAAACACCTTCAAAAATAATTTATAAATCATATAAAATGTACTTTATTAACATTGGAACTCAATTCCATTGTTTCTCTTCAAAATCGCATATTTCAACTTTATGCCATTTATAATATTATTTTCAGAACTCGTTATTTTCAACTCAAAATTCCTGTCATTCGTAATATAAATAAACAAAGAACTTTCAAAAAAAACTTCTTTTAAAACATTGGCTAGATAGCCTGATCAAACTTCACTTTAAAAAGTTACAATTCGCTTCAACTTGAAAACTTCGACATGCAAAACCGATTGAAAATTAATTCAAAATCACTTCTTCCAGTTACGAAAATTCATATTTTTATATCTTTGCATCCATCTAAAATTGGAAATTTAATCCAAACTTTGATTTTCATCAAATATTATATTATTAAAATGTAACAACCCGCTCATTCGACAATTTAGATTTAAATATTTTATTTAAATATATCATCGTATCTCATGTATCACTCAAAAAGTCGTTTTTCACAAATGATAAAATTAGGACTCGGGACCACTTCCATTGAGTCCGGATCATCGTTTACAGCCTTTTTGACTATAAGCATCGATATGTCCGAGATTCGGAAATTTGGCACTTTGGGTTGGGTCTTGGTTAAGCTAGCCTAGCTCATCATATAACCCCTCTTAGTTCTCTCTTCCTCTCATTAACTCCAAACACTCAAAAGAAAATGGAAATAGGGAAGGGAAATTAGAATTCCTAAGCTAGGGCTTCCAATCTAGAGCTGAATTCAAGCGCAAATCCAATTCTAAAACATGGGTAAGCTCTCTCTTCATCTCCTCTATCCTATTCTCCTCTCAATTTTGGATTTTTATGATGATCTAACATCCATGAGTCTTCATATGTGTTCATGTGGTGATTTGAGAGGAGTGATTGAAAAAAGAAAGCTCCTTTGCTTGGATTTGTGCTTGTTCTTCCTTGTTGGAGCTTGTTCTTGCCATTCATGAGTCAAAGATGAGTTCTTTGTTGAACTCACATCTATGCCGCAAGTTTATGGCTTGCACAAGTGTAATTTAGTGTTCATTGAGTTTGCATATGCTAGTGAATTTGTTAAGCTAGTGTAACTAAGTTGATTCCCTGTATTCATGTTTCATTGAGTTGGGAAATAATGATTTGGAGTACTCATATGATCCATTCATATGTTGCGTGTTGTGTTGGCGTTGTTGTGAAGCTCCATTTCCCTCGACAAAGTTCTAAGACTTCACAATTCACTTATATTGCATTTGATTGCTTTGGTTAGGTAATTTGGTCGTTTTGGAGTATATAACCAAAAATCATTGCAAATATCTTGTGTGAATGCTTGTGCATGTTATAGGTGAAGTTCTTATGTGCACACATATCCTTATAGTTTCTCTTTAGCGTTGCCAAACAATCGTCTTCTAGCTTGAACAACATTTGATTTGCTTTGGTTAGAGAATTAGTTCATTTTCGAATATATAATCGAAATCATAGCAATCTCATGTTCATGTTGTGTGTGCATGTTTGTTGGTGTCATATGATGTTTCAGTAAGCCTTAGATGCTTCATTTTCACTTAGAAATCATCATATACCATCACCATTAGTCCGGGGCTCGTCCGAGGCCGATTGCACATTCATTGGCAATTAAAATTCTTATTGCTTCAGCTCGGACGTCTGACCAAAATGGGTCAGACGTCTGTCCCAGCTCTAGGGAAAAATAAAAAAACTGCTTCTTGTAGTGACAGACGTCTGTCACTACAGGTCAGTCGTCTGTCTGCCTAAAAATGCTATTGACTAGTGGACCACGGTCAATAGTTTAGTATCGTTTGAGCTCATTCCCGGCCATGTTTCGGCCCGTCCGGACTTCATTTGTGAACTTCGGCTTTACGAATTCACCGATTCCAGCATCTCGATTCCTCGACTTTGATCCTCATGTGATTCTTCCAATGTTGATCCTTATTGGCTGATTCACATTTGTTTATGATGTGAATTGAATAAGTGATCATTCTAAAGCCCGTATACTCTTGTTAAGATCATTCACGCCTCTAAAACGTGAATTATCGACTCGATATCCTTCGAGTCTATTTCGATGTAGTTTAAAACCTTCGTGTGCTAGTTTGGGATTTTGATTCGTTCGCTGATCGAAATTACAACCGTTATCCCTTGATTTCATGTATGTTGTCGTGATGTGAGTTTATGATTTATGATTTGAGATCACGTCATTGTGACGTGAACCCCCTTGATCGATTGCCTCGGCAATCGTACTATTGTTTATTGCCACTTTGAAGTTATATAAAGAGATTTAATGTTATTAGTAGATATCAAATTCTTGTACTAAAATGGTTTCCAATCTTACTTCATTATACAAAGCTAATTTATGAAATCGTTTTATGAACCTTCTTCAAATCTACTAGTATATATTTTATAAACCTTTTCCTCATTTGTATGAGAAATCTAATTAAATATCTTAGTAAAATCAAGGACTATGAACCCTTGCTTTTACTTCGATGGTTAATTCTTGGACTCGTCCAATTGAAAACCGTGGCAATGCTCCTTCTATGATTTTCTCTGTTTTGAATAGAAACCAATTACGGGTTCGTCAATATTCGAGAATAGCATGTGGTTATGGGACATGTTACTATTTTCTTATATTCACTAGCTCGGAGTAATTTCTATTTTCCTGGATCCATGGTATCCGCCTCTATGACATTATTGTTTGGTTCGCGATCGCCCGAGTGGGAATATACGATTTGTGACCTTCATCTATGTGACTTCGGTCCAACTTTATATGATTTTCTATGATTTATGATTTCCTCTCCCCGGGATCACAGCCTGGGCACGGTTGGGAGCTTCGGCAGCCCGGCACCGTGGAAAGCTTCGGCTCAAACTTATGGGTTAGCTACCTAGAGATCGTATCTCATCATGGTGAACAGGCCTGCCTCTTGGTGATGTTTTCTATGATGTCTTGGTGATTTATGATGTCTTGATGATTTATGATTTCTTGGTGATTTATGATTACTTGATGATTTATGATTACTTGGTGATTTATGATTTCTTGGTGATTTATGATTACTTGATGATTTATGATTACTTGGTGATTTATGTTTTCTTGGTGATTTATGATTTGTTGATGATTTATGATTTCTTGATGATTTATGATTATTGGAATGTTGTATTCCACATTAGCTAGTAAATTATTTAGAGATAGTTGTGTTGACATGCTTTGTTTCATATTTAGTTATGATTAGATGTTATTAGTAGAATCATGTCATCCTGTGTTATATCCCTTGTTATCTCCGTTTATTTGATAAGTACAGCTAGACAGATCCGTTTATTGTTTATTTCCTTATAAATAATACTTGGGTCAGGCCGAGTCATTTTAGGTACTCCTATGGGACTCCTAGCAGGATTGATCTTGCGCTTTCAGCTTGCTACTCTGTCTCTGCAGTTTTATGTACTTTTGTACCTATGACATTATCTATCGTAGTGTACATATTCTTTTATGTAGATCTTGGTACATGTATTAGTGGATCTTTGTTGACCACTAGCTTGTTGTACATATTCTTGGTTTATTCATATCCATTCCGCCTTTGAGATATGATTATTCTGTGTCTGGCGTTGAGATATACCATATTTATATTCTTGTTGTTGGCTATTTTATACTGCTTTCTGGATTGCATATAGTCGTTGTGTAGTTGCCCTATGTGCCGAATGGTCATGTCGAAATTTTAATCGG
Organism: Allium sativum; assembly: GCA_030737875.1. Classification (NCBI taxonomy): domain Eukaryota; kingdom Viridiplantae; phylum Streptophyta; class Magnoliopsida; order Asparagales; family Amaryllidaceae; genus Allium; species Allium sativum. The sequence continues at coordinate 350,938,171 of CM060926.1, forward strand.
TATAAGATTTCGATGTGAATTCCTCACACGGAGCAATTATACAATCGATCGCCCTTCACAAACCTTGTTCTCCATTATGGCCTGCGACATTTCTCTAAAATGAACCGGACGATAGTGGGTATAGAGGCGGGGTGTTACATAAAATATTAAATTATTCCAAATTGGAATGAAATCTCAATCGATATCTTATACATAAATTTATATGGATTTGTACAATATATGCATTCAACAATAGTTGAAAACAACTATCAAACATCAAATCATCCATCACTCCACATCCAATTCACACACAAAGTGCACTATACCATATAAGCCTTAAATTAAATATATAATTCTTATACAGTTCCGTCAATTCACCCGATCGACAGTCTACACACAAGGGAAACGTGTAAACTAATTGTCTTCCCTAGACCCGTGTGGGGTTTACATCACAATCAATTGGCTTATACACACACTTAGGAGATGTGTAAAAACATTATCCTAACACCCGTGTGGGGTTTACATCAATATCCATGTAGATTATGTACACACATGACATACGTGTAGGTGTATGTCATCTCAAGACCCGTGTGGGGTTTTATTGCGTATTAATATACGATCGATATATAATCATTAATAAACTTCACATCCAAAACAATTTAATGTCCAACCAGTTCATAAAATCAATAATAACTTGTTCATTCCAAGTTATTATTCAACTCATTCAATTTCACTTAAATGTGTAAGTAAAACCAAGTCGTGTGACTAATAAATGGATGTTTAATCCAATATCAACTACAAAATATATTTTAACATCATTTTCAACATGTTAATAATTTCTAAATCACAATCAATCATAACACAATCAATCATCGGGTTTTCAAACAACTTGTGAGGTGAGCTACCATATATCGTATAACAATTTGTGATAATTAACTAAATTAAATTCAGTGTTCCCATAGGCAATCAGTATATATACAGTTATGACTATAATAACTGTAAAAATAAGTTGAGTGAGAATTATCACTTTGGTTGTTTATCGCAACCGAACAGCAGCCCTTCGTGGCCATGAAAACACAACCGAACAGCAGCCCTTCGTGGCAAAAATCCCGCCTCCACGAGTACCCATCAATAATCATCACCATATGGAATTAAAGTCCTCAAAATTCTCTCTAACTTTTGTTTTGGAATAATAAGCTAATTCATTATGGATTAAAAATGATTAAGGAATTAAATTGGGAGGTTTCCAGTAATTGATGGCATATGTGGCGGCTAGGGTTTAGTGGCTTGTGTTTTGGATTGAAAATAGGTATTTATACCAATTTTATATTATTATTTTAATCTTATTATACTTAGAATTGAAGTTTCGCATCCGAACTCTATACGAACACCAACGACCATCGTTCCTAACCAAATACCCTATTCGAGACACATTGGGACATATATTAGAAGCTTATTAGATCGTTTCAGTTAGCTTTTCTTAAAATTAAAATATACGTCAAATATTGAATTTGAACATACATTTTAATTTAAAACAACAAACTAATTCAAAAAATTATGAAATTTGAAATCCTGCTGTGGTTCATAAATATGGTTCTAATGAACCTGGTTTCGTCGAATTTGGAGATCGTTTGAAAAATGGCCAATTTTTTAGCTTATGGAATTTTAACTGAAGTTCAACATACGTTTAAATTTACATGATTACATAAAAATTAGAATTGACTTGAAATCTTAAACCTGATAATAATTTGAAGTTCTGGATCAAACAAAATTGGTTGATCGAAAATGGAGGTCGTTTGAAAAATGACTATTTTTAAGGCCTATGTAATATTATTATAATGTTATTAAATTCAAAAATTACACAAATTAATAATAAAATAATTATTATTATCGCATACATATATTCTAATAAAATGTCATACAGCTATAAAATAAACATGCTTGAGTATATAACTTGATAACACAATTTTCTGGTCAAATGGTGCTCAATTTACATGAAAATCCTTTTATTTAATTTACTAAATTGTTATCTTTTATAGACAATTCCATAACGACTTTTTAGAATTTTAATTTGTACATAAATTACAATTTATAACTAAAAAATCTCAATCTCTTACTTTCGTTAGAAAGATATTATTAAATAAATCCTAACTTTTCTTGTTTCACAGAAATCCGACTTATTTTTAATTATGTACATACATTTAAAGTTCAAAACTAAATTTTCCAACTACCGCGATGTTACGCATTTGTTTTGATGAAATTTTAAAATTATACGTTCTAACTTCCTGTAACGAACAAGGATTTTGACCCTGAAAATCAACACAACACACCATGTTGACTATTCAAATATCGGAAATACCATATTGTTAATAGAAAGAAGTTAGAGGGTGAGAAATAGAAAGAAATTTAGAATAAAAGAAGATGAAGATCCCAATAGAATAAACACGAATCTTATAGGAGAACGAATAAAATATATTATATAACATAATTTGGAAATTCAAAACTGTATTTATACTTACATACATCATCAAAATTCATTATATATATATATATCACAATGGAAATATACTCTATATATATATCTACCATTGAAGCCTCTTGCTCCGAGCACCTCCAAGTATATCTGTAATATCCCGACTACTTAACTACCCATACAAATTTGGGCACCCAAGAGTGTGGGGAAACAAAACAAAATAAACTTTGTGTCAACCATGGGACTGGTGTGAGTGAACTCCAATTGCTTGTTTTAAATTTTAAAATCCTTTTAAAAGAAATGATCATCATAAGACCGATCCACACATAAACACATATGGTTTTTACCTTACGATAACCCAAAACATTCTTCTAAAACTATCATTTTGATATTATAATAGTGTCTAATACAAGTAATTATCAATTAAGCAGAACGCTTGCATCTCGCGCTCCACATATATATAATATACAATCAAAAACCACGGGCTCTTATTGGGGAATGGATTTCCAACTATGACAAGGTACGGAATGCGATCAGTGTACTATAAAGGCGATACACTAGAATTCAACCAGAACATCTTGCAACTCGTTAACACTTGACCGACGATTCATTTCGCTTGAATATTTCGAAAATATTGTCACCTTACGGTTGGCATACTAACATAACCGTTCCGGGTGATATAGAAGTTAAAGAAGTAACAAATATGAATATTCTATAAATGGTGATAATATAACCTAATTGGATGCGAACCACTTGGCCATGCTGCCTACCCGATTTTAGTCATTTCCGGGTTGATGATGCTTGAGGTTGTAAAGCATCTTTTAGTAGATAACACCTTCATTTGCTTTGAATGCCACATCGTCATACCAGCCAAATCACAAATTGATTTCTCCAAAAATACAACGGGTATAAAGCTAAGAGAAACGAATTCCTATGCCACGAAAGTAAATAAGTTTGAAGATATCAACTTACGCAATCTATTAGATATACTCTGTCATACATTCGTCCATACACGTTGTCCTGGGACTGGACAAACAAAAGGCACCATTCTGTAAATCCATCTTAGGCAATTTCTAACTAGGATCACCAGATTAGACCTTGCATAAACTCCATCTTCAATTTTCTTCACCATATTTGATTCGCAACACTAATGCCCATACAGCGTGGTTTTCAGAAAATAATCTAATCCTGGTCTCTCTGTATTGACAACGGAAAATGGTTAAAATTTTTGATAGCCAGTTATTTAATTATCAAAGGAAAACATCTATCCAAACAACGATCCTATTTCCAAATGGAAATCTTATCAATCAATAACCAATCAACACTGAGCCCTCTAAATTTATTTATCAATAATTCATTCGTTTCCCAATTGCCCACTCAGTATCTTTACCCAAATATTTCTCCAACTCGTTTAGTCTCTCACGATTCTTGAAAAACATACCCATCTATTTAAAGTATTTATTTTCTATATTGCAAAAAATATTTCTTATTGTTGATGGGAAAAATTGTCGCATGCCAACACCCAAATGTGTGTGTGTGAACAATTATCCAAATAAGCAGTAAAGTATGTAAATGTGGGGAGACACAGCTTTTATAGTGGTTCAGCACTAAATCCTACATCCACTTTATAATCCTTATTCATCATATCTTTGGATGATTACAAGGTTGTATAATTTCGGACAATAGCTAAACACAAATTGTTACAATAGAATGGAAAAATTTATGCTTGGTCTACACTTTGACTAAATTGCCATTCTTCTTCTTCGTTGAAAAGCATTGACTTAGTCAACAATATCCAAGTTTGGTGTTCATGTCCATGAAGCTCGAAGGTAGCATAACAATCCTTATTAATGTTCAAGTGTTGAAGGAAAACATGCATGCCATGTTTTAATTATCCATGTCATCTCCCATGGCCATGGTAGGGGTGTTGGAAGCCATTAATGAGTAGTTAGAGCTCTCAAAGTCCAAAAATTCCAAGGAAGAAGGCCCCTAATAAAGGCCAAGGCTTGGGGTATTTATAGGAAGAAGGTTAGGTGGGAGTAGGTGAGAAATGGGACCTATATGAAGTAATTTACGCGCCCAAAACAAAGACAAATGCAGAAATTTCGGGTAACAACTCGGAAAATCCGAACCAATTTAAATTTTTTATTTTGGCTATATCAGTAGATTATTAATAGATAAATAATTTTTTTAAATAACAACGATTAAATATTCATTTTAATCGAGGTTGGAGCAAATATATTTATTTTCATTTCAAAAGGAATCAGAAATAGTACGGTAGTTTGAAATTTAAACTTAAACTTTGACAGAATGTATCAGATACAAAATCTAACGGATTCTAGTGAAACTAAAAATATCTAAATCTGTTTAAAAATATCTTTCCAAAGAATTTGAAAAATCGAAATTTCATGGCAGGAATCAAAAGTTATGGCCAGTTGAATATTCAGAATGGTCGCTATAGTATAATTTATAGCCCGTATAAAAGGCCATTTTCCAAACGACCTCCGTTTTCGATGAAACCACTTTTTTGGATCCAAAACATCAAATTATTGCTAAGTTTAATTTTTCGTAATTTTTGGAATAAATATGTGAGCGTAGTAAACGAAAATGTGTTTTGTCAATCTCAATCAAATCTGATCGACTTGAAAATGGCCATTTTTCAAATAGTCTCAGAATTCGACGAAATTAATTTTCTTAGGACCGTATCGTCAAAACAAAGCCGAAAATAATTTTTCTGTAATTTTTTTAGTTCGTATGTGGCCCCGGTGGATTCAAATATACGATTGAATTAATTTATTAAAGGATTTAATTATTAAATTAAAGATTTCAGGCCAGAGACAGTTGTTTGGGCTGACAAGACCTAGCCCATTGGATCCTGAACGGGGGTTATTAGGTCAGGTCAACTCTGGTTGGACTGAAATCAGAGTTGTTATGAGTGCATGGATTTGATCGTAAAATTTATGTTAAAATATTATAAATAATAGAAAATTCATTTTCAAAACCCTGACACTGTTCATCATCGTTCTAAGCCGCCACTACAGTCGTTCAATGGCCATGGGAGCACAAAACTTTCCCTCACAATAACCCTCCTCCTCTTCTCGAATTCCCTCCCCCCTTTGGACTATTTTCAAGGCCTTCAAACCACCGTTCCATCACCACTGACCCCGTCTGAAACCGCGCCCTGTAGCACGAGATCCAATCACCAGAACCCCTGCCGCATCGACCTCCGCCTTATCCGCCTCCGACCACCGAACGGCGTGGCTCCTCCCCCGCCAGCTGGCCTCCCCGAGCCCAACAACCTCCAACAAACCGATCTGGAATCGGTGCAACAAATTTGGAGATAGGTCGATTCAAAGTTTTGAATCAATTCTGGAGTTATATGGTGAATATAAAAAATAATTTTGTCACGCTTTAAAACCATTGAAAATTTAAAATTGTATTGTAAAATTCATGATCTTTGCATACGAATATAGAACTAGGTGATTTTAGAGACATTGCGATCGTGAAGCCAAATACTACGTTCTAGAACAGATTGGGACTGATTCTGAACCTTTTTGAATTTTAGATCTGAAACGAGGTGAGATCTCTGATTTTTAAATAATTAATCAATTTAATTATTTTACTCGCTATGTAATGATTGTATGCATATAATTTAGATCGGCTATGTTTTGAAATTTTGGATGATGATTGATCTATTGGTTGGTGATGAATAATTATAGATCTGTATGTGTTGGTTAATTTAAAACAAATTATGTTCTCTATGTCAATATTTGGTGAATCGTGTATATTAAACAAATATAAAATATTATTTTGTCATTTTTATTGAATTGAATTAGTTCGTCAATTCAATATAAAATATTATGTTGTCATTTTTATTGAATTAGTTTGTCATTTCATATAAAATATTATTTTGTCATTTTATTGAATTGAATTAGTTATCAATTCAATATAAAATATTATGTTGTCATTTTTATTGAATTAGTTTGCCATTTCAATATAAAATATTATTTTGTCATTATTATTGAATTCAATTAGTTGTCAATTCAATATAAAATATTATGTTGTCATTTTTATTGAATTAGTTGTCAATTCAATATAAAATATTATGTTGTCATTTTTATTGAATTAGTTTGTCAATTCAATATAAAATATTATTTTGTCATTTTTATTGAATTGAATTAGTTTGTCAATTCAATTAAAAATATCATTTTGGTCATATTTGTTGAATGGAATTAGTTTGTCAATACAATTAAAAATATAATTTTGTCATGTTTTTTGAATTGAAACAGAATTGTCAATTCAATTAAAATATCACTTTGTTATATTATTGTATTGAATTAGAGTTGTCAATACAATTAAAAATATATCATTTTGTTTACATTATGAATTGAAATAGAATTGTCAATTTTAAAAAAATCTTGACTAAGTTATGAATTGAAATAGAATTGTCAATTCAATAAAATCTTGTTTATATTATGAATTGAAATAGAATTGTCAATCCAATGAAAAGACTACATTTTTTAATTTGCAAATTTAGATGCAAATAAATATCCAATTAAAAAGTTACATTTTTATTTGCATTCCTTGAGTCAAATAAAACATGAAATAATAAGTTACATTCTTATTTGCATTCCTTGATGCAAATAAAACACAAAATAAAAAATTACATTTTTATTTGCATTCCTTGATGCAAATAAAACATGAAATAAAAAGTTACATTTTTATTTGCATTCCTTGATGCAAATAAAACATGAAATAAAAAGTTACATTTTTATTTGCACTACTTGATGCAAATAAAACATGAAATTAAAAGTTACATTTTTATTTGCATTCTTTGACGCAAATAAAACATGAAACTAAAAGTTGAATTTTTATTTGCATTATTTGATGCAAATAAAACATGAATTAAAAAGATTACATTTTTGTTTGCATTTTAGATGCAAATAAAAGCCTAGTTTAAGAAGTTACATTTTTCATTTGCATTTTTGATGCAAATGAAAGAATAGAATAAAAGTTACATTTTTCATTTGCATTTTTGATGCAAATGAGAGAATAGAATAAAAGCTACAATTTTTCATTAGTACTTTTGTTACAAATAATAACATAGAAAAATGTTACATTTCCATTTGCATGTTAGTTGGAAATTAAAAGAATCTTATTTAAAAGTTACATCTTTGTCCACATTTTAGATGTAATAAAAAGTATAGTTGTAAATGTTACATTTTTATTGTCAAATTAGAGACAATAAAAATAATAAATCAAAAATGACATTTTTGTTGACATGTTAGTTGTAATTACAGGTGTAGAAATATATGTTATATTTTTATTGTCAAACTAGAGGCAATAAAAAAAAGCATACAATTAAAAAGTTATATTTTTATTTACATTTTAGAGTCAATAAAAAGGACGGGTTTTAATGTTACATTTTTATTGTCATTTTAGAGGCAATTAAAAGAATAGATTTAAATGTCACATTTTTATTATAAATTTAGATGCAATAAAAGTAGTAGAAATAAAAATCGTGTTTTTATTTCCATTTGGTTTCAACAAAAATGGGTGAACATTATAAATATAATTTTCAATGTAATGTAGATACCATTGGAAAAAATTAGTCATTAAAACATGATTTATTCCAAATCATCATTTTATCATGTTAGAAGAATTATGAAAATCATATATAAATCTCTAACATGAATATAGACTGTGTTTGGCTTGCTAGTGATTGTTTGAAGAGTAGTTGAAACCGCCAACGACTTATATATATATATATATATATATATATATATATATATATTAAGTAAATTAAACGAAATGCGCACGGTAGTTCACGTTTCGGCAATCGTAACTTCAAACGATTATACCAAAAGATCTAACCGTCAGATTTTCCCAAAACCGGAACCGTTAGGACCACTTTGGGAAGATCTTTCCTTTAATATGAATTTTCTTAAAATCCAATGGTTGGATTTCAAGATATGTGTAAATCAAATTTTTGTAAAAACAGCGCCAGGGCCGCCCATCGACCCGAAGCATCATTAAATAAATTTGGCTATTTTTATATAAATAGAAATAACAATTAATCGTTATTAAGTACCACAAATGATATGAAATGATTTTTAATTATATATATGCGAGGATCAGTTGAAAAGACCGAGTTATATCTCATTTCAAATGGTCATACGACGATCTAAATTGAAGATCTTGAAGATGGCAATTGAACACCGACGATCTTTGCATCGAAAGGATAACAACTGATGATTGGCATTGGCTAGATACCAATAAAGGGTTAAAGCAGTAGTTGTCCGGACGTACTTGTTGATCGTCCGGATATGCGAGCACCTCAATTCCGTATTGGACATACGGGACGAGGAATAAGGTGACTCCGGTTTCGTTCAGACCCAGAATGGACGTGTAAATGGATGTGTGTTCGACATTGAATTTCATGTTGTGTAATTAAATTGATATATATCAATATATATCTACGGTGGTGGAGAATTTATTCTCTTGCTTAACATCTTTCGTTGAGACGCATGAGCTCGAAGGTTACATATTGGTAGTTATCGATCACATGGTATGGACTGTCAATGTGACATGCCAAGATGCAATTGATTGAGGCTTTTGTTGAAAAGTAGAGCCTTGTGGATGATGATCAAAGCATAGCCTCTTTAGGCATAGCTTTGTGTATTACGTTACCGCGTGAGCCTCACACCTCGGTAGAGTCAAAAATGGGACATGGGAACGCAGGGAGTGCACACGTTTCTTTCTAGCTAGAAGTGGTGTTTGGGTTTTTACATTGCCCGGCATTTTTTACTTATGTGGTTGATGGAATGAGGAACCTCAGATATTTTTATTGGTCGCCAATGGCCAATATATAGGTCCAATAGGATCGGGGAGCGTGTTTTCAGGAATTGCCAATCCACTAAAGAATTTGTGGACTGGCCCTGCTGTATCCAAGGGTTCGCCAACATCTGAATCCTAAGACAATTCTAGAGTGTCTCGAAACGGTTAGGAAATCGTCCCTAGCCTTGACTTATGATGGAAACCCAACCTCCAATACGACATCACGGTTTTGATTGTATACCTATATATGGGGACATAGTATATGGTAGCTATGCTGTCTAGGATTGATACATTTACTTTGAAGTATTTTTGAAACATATTAGACAATAATAGTAATATTAAAAATATTATTTTCTACGTATTAAGCATTTTTGATTATTATAAGGTAAAACTCTATCCTCCAGTCTGCGTTGCATTGTGTGATGGGACATGAGTCTTGTAATGATTTCATTTTCTAAAAAGCATTGCGTTATTTTTGACTTAAAATTTATAACTCATATGCACTGGCAATCCAATGGAGTTAACCCGTTCGGCGTTAGCGGCGTGGTCTAGTGATTAGCCATATTATTAGTTTAGTAAGATTTGTCATACTAGTCCCATGACTGACTCGTAGTTTGTTTCACTTTGCAAACTCGGGTGCCCTCTTTCCACACGGGCAGCCAATTGATAGTTTTCAGGTAGGAATGTTTTCTGGACTAGAGCTTGTTGATGAAGATGTGGAAGGATTTTTTCTTTTTATCTTTTTATTTACTTCTTGAGACATTGAGACGGTATTGAGTATTGATGTATTTTGGGAGATTGAGACTTTATTTCTTCCCCTGCTTTAGACATCTATTTTGCTAACTGTATCATGTACTGTGTACTCTGATTATTTTGTGATGATGTTTGTGATGACTTTTCCATTTCCGCTGCAATGATTTTTATGTTATACTATTATCTGAGATCTTTTATTGTTTTAATTATGTTATACTCCTATGATTATCCTTACTTTCATATTACGGAAGTTTGGGTCGTCACATTTGCTATCAGAGCTAAAGGTTAACCTTAGCTACAGAGTATGACGTTTTTAGAACAATTCGTCTAGATAGAATCAGTAGTATTCTAAGACCAGTAGCTCATTAGAGAAAGGATTAGTAACTTACTAGAATGAGCACTGCAGAATAGCACATATTAATCAGTCATTACATCATTATCATCTTATCATATGTCTTTATTTTTAAAATCTTTCCTTTGAAATTTATCGTTTCTCTTAGTCTGACTCTTTCCTTGATGACACGGACTGATTGAGAAATGAGTACTAGAGCACATACTAGAGCACGAGGCCGAGGTGGTACAAGAGGACCCTCCAGAGATGAGACTCCTACAGCCCTAGAATAGGAACATGCCACTCCAGAAGTTGAGGCACCACTACCACCACCCCCACGTGCTTTTGATCTTGACAAACTGGCAAAGAAAATAAAGAATCTAGGAGGCATACATTATATAGGCCGAGAAATGGTGACAGAAGCACAAGCTTGGCTGAAGATAATGGAGAAGGTCTTGGGAGGATTATAGCTCGAGCATCATAGGAAACGATTTATGGCAACTTGGTTTCTAAAGAACCAGGCCCAGATTTGGTGGGAAACAGATATGGTTGGGGGTAATGAAGCTGTAAAAACCCGAATTTTAATAACATGTTAAAACCGTAAATCAAGGCAGAATTAAATTTTAAAATAAGAATCAATGGAAACGGGTTACGCCATTGCGTTCCTCTCGAAATTTTGCATGAAATAGAGTCCGAGTTTTTGAAAATCGGAGTTCGTATGACCAAGTTATGACCTCTAGAATTTTCAGAAATTTTCATAATCAAAGACAGCTCAAATTTTGAATTCGAAATTCGAATTCAAACCCCGCGGCAGGCAGGGCGGGAAAACTCCCGCCCATAGACCAGGTCGACTTGGGGGTCGACCATAGTGTCGACCTCCTAGGGACCAGGTCGACCATAGTGTCGACCTAGGGGTCGACCTGCCTCCCGAACCTATTTCCTGAACCAGATGCATTCTGATGTATTTAGACTTGTTTCGTGACCAGATTCGTCTGCCTAACCCTATATAAACAGCCCCCTAGCCTCATTCTCTGGACACCATTTCATTCTGTCCTTATGGTACCTCTGTGAAAATCAAAATAATAATATTTAAATTAAAAGAGACTACTTCTTCTTCTTCAAGACAACATTTAGGAATTGCAAATTGGGGGTTTCCAACTAGAACAAGACTAAACGAATAGAGATTCAACAACTGCAACAGCCGTTTCTAGAATCAAATCTCTGCACTCTAATTCTCGATCCGCACTCTGTAAGTTCTAGTTACTTTGAGATTGAAACTTGTTAAATTTGATAAGGACATGGAATAAAATGAAATTGGACCTAAGCTTGATTATCTATATGGATCTGTTCTTGTCTCTTCTTGAATATATGATTTTGGGATTATTTCTTATCGACTGAATCATGCCCATTCATGTTGTTGGACCTAGTTTATTATTCAAACGCTAGATTGTAACATAAATTTTTGGATCTTGACTTGTGGGAATATTTCTATTTGGGGCCTATTCATGTTGTAAATCAAATTCTTTCATGTCTATAAACCTTAATATGCCTATGAGACTGTGGACATAAGGTTTTGCCTATGCCTACGACTATGACGATGAACATAAGACTATGCATATGCCTATGACTAAGAACATAAGACTATGCCTATGACTGTGAACATAAGACTATGCCTATGACTATGACAAGGAAAATTGTGGCTAATCACCTATGACTCTTGACTATGAGAATTATTACCTATCATTATGAACATAAAGCCATTATATATGACCACGACTTTGAAACTATTACTGTTAATTGCCTACGACTATTTGCCTAGAACTATTTTTGATAATTATCCATGATTATTGTGATGAGTTGCTTATGATTCATAACTATGAGATTTCTGCCTATGTCTATTCGGGTTAATTGCCTAAGACTATTATAGTTGATTGTTCATGCCCACAACACTATAGTTGAAAACCATGTTATGCACCGAATTGGCATTTTGTTGGATCGTATACCTAGGGTGTGACTTGCTCGGTTTATTCGCTATTATGTACACCAAAACCATTGGATCCATTATCCTTGTATTTGGCTTGCTTTTTCATGCCTATTCTTTTATGTCAGCGCTTACCATGACTATCGCCTTATCCTGCTAGATTTGAAATCCTATATGACAATGATGTTGTAACCAATTATCTCAAGTTATATCATACTAGTCTTGTAACCCTTTTTATTGCTTTATGCTCGTCCCTTTTGCCTATCATAGTTTTGATGTTATTCCCTTTATTTTGAGATTTGGATTCATTTGTAGTATGGATCGATTCATGTTTACGTGCGATGGGAATACGATTTGGGTAGATTAGGCAAAACATGAATTGGTTACGAACATGAATTATGAACTTGATAATAGGCAAAACTTGGAACATGAACATTGATATAACTTGAATCTGGATGTGGACATGAAACTTATCCTTGAAACTTGACACGAACTCAATATCAATCTTGAACATGGACATGACACTAGAATGAAAATGAAAATGGCCAACTCGAGGTTGGGTTGAGTTTGCGGTGTAAATCTGCCTGGAACCGCCCGGCAAATCCAGTAGCTGCAAACAATAGGATCCAATGTGAGTAGTTGGTCATATCGCGCTTGAAACTCGAGGTTTGACTGAGTTGTGGTGTAAATCTGCCCGGAACCGCCCGGCATATCCAGTGACCACAACAATAGGTCTAATGTGAGAGGTTGAGGTGCATTAATGAATTAATGCCACATGATAGGGTTAAGTCATGAACATGAAAGACAACACTTAACCAATTTGACACGATGATTTGATATGGTTAAGTCATGAACCGCTTGAATATACTTAACCAATTTGACACGATGATTTGATAGGGTTAAGTCATGGACCACTTGAATATACTTAACCAATTTGACACGATGATTTGATAGGGTTAGGTCATGAACCACTTCAATATACTCAACCAATTGGACACGATGATTTGATAGGGTTAAGTCATGAACCGATTGAATATACTTAACCAACTTGACAGATGATTCGTAGGGCTAAGTCATGAACTTGAACGACAACACTTAGCAAATTTGACAAGACACATAGGCGGGTTAAGTCATGAACTTGAATGACAACACTTACCCAACTTGACATTCTAGACTGATGGGGTTAAGTCTCAAATTTAGATGACAACACTTAACCTACTGGACGGAAACCCTAATTGCGCGGTCCTTTTCAGCAGTAACCCACTAGATGTATCATGGTACCCTAGAACTAGGCAGGGTTGGGCACGATTACTGGGTTGATTATAATCGACCAGAACGACGGCTGAGTTGGTGCGCCATTGTAGGTTCAGGCGGACTATAGTCGTGCACATAGTCCAGAGTTGAAAAAGCAGGCGTTGGGCACCAGTAGGTTTACACTGTGCGTGCTTGATTCGTGTCAGTGGTTGGCACCATAGGGCTTGATATACCCTATGGTGGACCTAGCACAGGTGACTACATTTCGTGATTGGGCCGTATGACAAAGACATATGAATGAGCTAGGACTTGTGGGGAGCCGATCGATTAATAGATCGTTACGTGGAAAAAGGATGTTGTTCGTTAGGTAGCATAATCCCTAGTGGACTTAGGTGGCATAAACCCTAATCGAATCTTGAAAACGTTCAATAGGTAGCATAATCCTTAGTGGTCCTAGGTGGCATAAATCCTAGTTGAACACGCGATAGTTCATGGTAAGGAAGCCTAGCCAGAACAAGGGTGGCAGTCCAAACAATTTCAAGAATGGTGGCACTACGTTGAAGTGGTACAGAAACACGTAATGAAACCCGTACGATAAACGGCAAGGGACTATACATATACATGAAAAGGATGGTACGGGTTGGGGTACTAGTACAGTTGGTGCAGAGAATATAGGAAATCAAAGAAAATAGTGGAATGGTGAAGCTTAGAAATTTTGCGATGTTATACTTAATAGAAACCTTGCAATGTTATACTTGATTCAACGTGCCTGTAGTTTACCTTGTCATCATGCTTATGTTTACTTTCAGTTTATTCATGCCATATTATCTTCACCTGTTTTTATGCTGAAAGCCACTAGGACTTAATCAGTCTTTATGACTGACCTAGTTTGTTTCGCCTCGTTTTCTTTCGTTTCCACCCCAGGTTCGTAGGGTGGGAATATACCTTAGTTCGGATCTTACAAGCTCCTAGGCTCTTTCATGCACTGCTTGGATTTCTCTTGGCTATGGCTTGCTTTGCTGTTTTACTTGGGGAATGATTTATGACTATGGTTTTATGCTTCTTTACTATTGCAAGACAGATTTCGATGTAACAGATTTAATAGCATTTTGATGTAAAAGGCTTTAGACCTTTCTAGATTTTAAAGCAATGAAATTTGGTTCTTCTTCCACTGTTTTATATGTTCTGTCTTGTAATATTTCTATGTATGTTTACCTAGATAACGCTCCACCAAAGCTAGTGCAATCCCTTTGTGAGTGACCCTAGCGGAGGTGGGGTGTTACGTATGGTATCAGAGCAGAAGGTTACCACACTGGGAAAAAGTTTATAAAACCTTTTGAACTTATTTTCAAAACCATTTACAAAGAAGCATTTTTCGAGAAAAGTTTCGTTTTACGAAAGGCATATTCCCCAAATCCATATGCACTATCTTAAGTCTCTTCTCTCTTTCTTTTTCACCATAGTTTGCAGGCATGCGACACATGTCTGAGGGCAAAGTAGTGTCCAACCTCCATCCGTAGCCGCAGTAGTTTTACTTGCGACTAATCTTATCTCAAGCTTTGCAGTGTTGCCGTGCGATGGAAGTAGCTTTCGAGAAACTTGTCAACAAGCTATACAAGGATTGTAGGAACGAGGATAAAGAACACAAGCCTAAGGATGACAAACTTGTTGATAAGGTGTAATCCACGAAGAAGGAGAAGGTGAAAGGGAAGAGGTCAAAGTAAAAGAATAATAAAACCTATGATAAGAAAGAACATCGTTGGTATGCTAAAAAGGGACATGTAGTTAACTATAATAGGACAAGGACAAGGGCAAAGAACAAGATCTTCGAGAGGGCAATTGTATGCTCTCACTACTAGCATGCCTAAGAGAGGTGGTAACGTTTCCGTTAAAAGTTTAGCTTCTCTTTTCTATCATACTGTGGGAACTTTGTTTTTATACATCGCATCCTTATAATTCTGCCTCGATAGTTGAGTCTCTGCACCTTACTACTAGCGTAGTAGAGGATCCTATTTTTGTCTCAAATCCTGTTGGGGAATCGGCTCATTTATTCATGACTTGTTTGGATTTGAGAATGTTTATGCTAAGTATTGAGTTTAGAAGTAAAGCTTATGTTTTTGGGCTATGGGTTGATTCTAGGGATGGAGTGGTTGTCCAGAAATGGTACCATTCTCCAATATGAAAAGAGAGTAGTTAGACGCTTGACTTGCCTTGGTAATGCCCTCGAAGTCTAGTGTAACCCTTAGGGTTTTTCCATGTTTAGTTACCTAGAATCTCTTGATACATTTAATGATCTGCTCGAGTAGTGTTCGCCACTAAGGCGGATGGTTCATTTCGCTTATGCATGAGTAATAGAAAATCACCTTAGTAAGTACACTTGGCAACATGGTTGACATCTGTTTATTTGCAAGAGATAATCCTTCTGTGTGAAATACGCTATAAACGAGACCCAGGATTCACTATTGAATTTTGGAGAGCTTGCATGAAACCATGAGTATGCAGTTATGTTTTAGCCGAGTATACTAGAAGGAGGATACGGGAAAATGGGATGAGAGACAATAGTGAAATGAGTTCCAACTCATATTTTGGAAACAAGATTAAGAAATTATGAAGATAAAGGCGGACAAAGCACAATGGAGTTAAGCACAAGGAAATGCGACTTAGAGGATTGAAGACTAGATACGCGCATCATATCTCTTTTTAAGAGTATATCCTTGATCCCTCTTTTCCTGTAGAGCTTACTTGCATGCTATCTTTTATGTATATTGTAACACCCCACCTCCGTTAAGGACACTCACAAAGGGAATGCCTTAACATTGGTGGAGCGTTTTTGTAGACAGAACAGAAATTTACAAGATAGATAAAAAATACTTGAGAAATTATAACTTTATTACAGCGGAAAAAAAAAATCAGTTTGGTTACATCTTTACGAAAAACTCAAGTACATAAATATCAGTCTTGTTCAGAAAATCATCAGAGTACAAAACTTTAAAATCATAATCCCCACATAAGCTGCCATAAAGAGTCAAGCCATACTTTAACAATTTGAGTACTTCAAGCAGGAGAAATCCAGATCAAGCTAAAGTATTCCCTCCTTGGAAAACCAGGGGGGTGAAACGGAAGAAAAAGGGGTGAAAACATGCAAGGTCAGACATAAAGTCTGGCAAGTCCAGTAACTTTCAGCATATGACCAGATAATAATAATTATGACATGAAAATAAGCTGGATAAGAGATAACAGTAACAGGAACAGCAGATGTACTTAGGTTAAACAGAAGAAACAGAATAATATTACTTTTCATTTCTCTGCACTAACACTAGTATAACAGGATTAGGTGCCACCCTAATGTCTAAACTAAAATAGAAACGGGAACAGAATAATTTCCACAGAACAGAATGCTAGTAATGGGCCTTTACCACTCGAACAGAAACAGACAGAAACAGAATGCTAATAATGGGCCTTTACCACCCAAACAGAAGCAGACAGAAACAGAATGCTAATAATGGGCCTTTACCACCCGAACAGAAGGTGCAGAAATAGAAAGAGATTAATTCCTACGGAAATAGAATGTAGAATTAGGTGTACACTAGTAAATGGGCCTTTACCACCCGAACAGACGGTACCACGCAGAAACAGACAGGTGTTACCACCCAACCGAAACAGACGGTACCAACAAAAACAGACAGAACTAAGTGTACCCTAAAACCCTACCCTAAGCGATCGGCTCCCTAACACATAAATATTCTATGTCGGCTCCACAATAGGGTGTATCACTCCCTAAAGTGACAACCAGTTGGCACAAACCTATTTACAGATGTCACAGCGTCTTACATCCTCAGAGGCAGACCGGGATCCATGCACGCACATGACCAGGTTGGAACGCACCATCAACAACCATCGCCATTATCAGAATGAACCACTTAAATTAGTTCAGTAAGCGTGCCCGGCCCCTACCTACTGTTGGGTCAAAGTTTTGATATCAGAAAGGGTTACTGATTAATATGGGTCCCAAACAACAGATGACACAAGTAATTTCCCTCCTAACCTTGTGTCACCCAGACTAACAGATTTCAGATTAACTTGTTTACACGTTCAAACATACAGAGTTCAAATCAGCTAGTTAACAGATCAGACAAGTTTTCTGACTAACGGATCAGATATACGGATTTAATAGATTTACATATTTGTCTAACTTTGTAATTGGGCCTACAGATTCATGAAACGGTTTTGTTAAATTCATTAGTCCAATTGGTTTAACCCTACCCACCCAACACGATATAGACATCATATTTATCTCAGATTTGTATCAATTAAAAATTAACGCGCAGACCTCTCACATTAGACTGACAGTTTGCGGCCATTGGTTAGGCCGGTTGGTTCCGGGCAGGTTTCTGCCGCAAACTGAGTCTAACCTCGGATTTTCAAGCACGTTATGACTAACTTCTCACATTAGAACCTATTGTTTGTGGCCACTGGATGTACCGGGCGGTTCCGGGCAGAATTACGCTGCAAACTCATTCTAACCTCGAGTTAGCCATGTTTCATATTTAGCCAATGCATTCATTCACAAACTATGCTAATATCAGACTAGTCATGCTAATTTTAACAAATTAACTTCTGTACAAGTTACAGCAGATTATTCGGGATTCTATTAACAAGTTTTGCTCAATTTTAAATCGAGCCTACAGATATGCATACTCAAATTTCAATACTCAGTTTTCAACAGATTTAGCAGATGAACAAATCTAATAGATTAGGCAATATAACAGATCTAGCAGATTAGGCAATATAACGGATCTAGCAGATTAGGCAATATAACAGAACTAGCATATTATGCAATATAGAAGAACTAGCAGATTAGGAAATATAACAGAACTAGCAGATTAGGCAATATAACAGAACTAGTGGATTAGGCAATATAATAGAACTAGCAGATTAGGTAATATAACAGATTTAATCATTCCTTAAAGTTTCATAGACATATCTTGCCTAATTATAAATTTGGCCTAAGTTTGCATGCCTAAAATGATGATCATATACCCACGTTTGCATTGAATTTACATGGCACAGATTAGGGTCATAATTTACCATATATCCCAAATTTAGTTAAACTTGCCTAGTACAAAAGATTCACATATAAATTATACCAAATATAGCCATCGATTTCAATGCATGTCATATATTCAAAAATCTCCCACTTAGGTGTTATTCACATTTAATAGTTATCAAATCTTAATATAGATCTTCACACCTAAGTCATATTCTCTTTTTACCTCAAGTCATGAATCGTTATATAAACAATATGCCCAACAATCTAGAACTCTAAATTATAACAGATCTTAATTCAAAATATGCGTTATGTCCAATGTCTCAAGTCACATGTTAACATACAATGGTTCCTCTTCTTCCAATTCACTGAATATGCATAGATCTAAATCTAGTTTACAACATATGTCCTTTCAGTCACGGATTAGCCATGTCCAATTATGCCATCATTCATTATTTATCCCAAAGTTTAGCACTTGTGCGTTAATCTCTTATGAGATTTGGTGCAGGCTCATGGTAGCCTGGCTATAGAACAGAAAGAAGAAAGAGATACAGAATAAGATAGATCAGAACAGAACATACACAACCTCAAATTCTTATTTACAATCATGTCACAATTATAATTAAAGTTTATGTCGGAAAATAACTGTACTTGCCTTTCGTGGTTTTAAGAAAGGAAAATAAACTGTTGTTGTAGTTGTAAACTTTGATTTTGGATTTGATTTAGCTTTTAATTCTATTCAGGTTGGAAGAAGATGCATCAGTCCAAGTTTTGATTCCAGTAGAGTAGCGACGCCATTTCTATTTAATTAGAACAGAGGCGGAATATAGACAGAATGGAATTGTGTAGAGAAAATGAGGCTAGGGGCTGTTTATATTGGGTTAGGCAGATGAATCTAGTCACGAAACAAGTCTAAATATATAATAATGCATCTGGTTCAGGAAATAGGTTCAGGAGGCAGGTCGTCCCCCAGGTCGACACTATGGTCGACCTGGTCCCCCCAGGTCGACACTATGGTCGGTCTGGCCCCTGGGAGGTCGACACTATGGTCGCCCCCAGGTCGACCTGGTCCATGGGCAGGAATTTTCCAGCCCAGCCTGTTCTAGGATTTTGAATTCGAATTTGAATTCGAATTTTGAGCTGTTTTCGATTCTAAAATTCTCTGAAACTTCGGAGGGCCGTATCTCCCACATACGTACTCCATTTCTCGAAAACTCGGACTCGTTTCCAAGCAGAATTTCAAGACGAACGCAATGGCACGACCCGTTTCCCTTGATTCTTATTTTATAATTTAATTATTCTCTGATTTGTTACTTATACGTTCAAAGTAAATATGGGGTGTTACATTCTCCCATCCTTAAAGGATTTCGTCCCCGAAATCTTCAATTTAAGAAGAATGTGTCCTACCATCCAGTCATCCATCTACTCAACCATCATCCATAAGCATCCATTGTCCTTAGAAAACTTCTAATGTCGTACAAACATGTGCAAAAGTGTGTGTATATGTTCCTTATCTAATGCAAAGATCAGGCGGTCCACTGATTCAGTTGGCCTCCTTAATGCGAATTATGTCAGTGCCATGAATCCAACATGTATGCAATTTTCCTATTTGATCCATATCATTCCTATATGAGTGACAACCATTCATTCATAAGCAACATCCATGTGGTGAGTCAATAATTTTGCATCCACAGAAATTGAAAATGCTCACACATCCATATGCAGTATGAGAGTGTTTTCGAGCCGATCTAGCGCCTAGTGTGTGTATATGCATCGCATCCACTTGCAACCATCATACATAACATATCTCAAACACATGTTTACATCCATTAGTTTATACCTAAAGTTCGAAGATTCGATCGATAGGATACAGTCGAATGATGGAAGCGAGTACAGATAAAACAAAAACTTGGTTTCCATAGGCCTTGGTTAAGAGACAAACTCCCCTAAGTATCAACCACGAAGACAGAAATCAACATTAGATTAACACCCAGAGGATTACCCTCCTTAGACAAAGTCAAAACTGGAAATCTTAACCTTTTCAGAAATATCCAGATGCTTACAGACTACTAGTACAGATCAGATTATCAAATGATTCTTAGAAATCTAAGCATGATAAAACCCAGAATGTATGCGTCCTACTTGACGCCTAACACAGATATCTCTCAAACCCCAATCTATCACAAGCAGATGAGTCATAACCCTTATGGGTTTGAGCCTAAAGCGGAATCAGAAACAATACTAGTATCCAAGTACAGAGTATCGATTACAGAATCGAAATGCCAGAATAAGAAAAGAGTTTTAACTCAAAAATCAGATAAAGAAATTAAACCTCCTACAGAAAATTTTCCTATTTCTATCCTATCCACTAGCCTCGAAAGTGTTCGCCTGCCTTCCAGAAGTTGGTCCTGCCCTATGCCCTTGCCCTCGTTTCTTTGGACAGTCCCTAGTGAAGTATCCCATCTCACCACAGTTGAAGCAAGTTCCCTTTCTTTTTCTGCAATCCTTGTTCAGATGAGTCAAGCTTCCACAAGTAAAGCACTTTTTCTCCTTCTTATCTTCAGACTTTTAACCATTCTTTTGTGTTTCCTTTTTGGGTCATGCTTTCTTGTTCTGTGGTTCTTCCTTCTTTGCCTCTTTCTTGCCGTTGTCTTCCTCGTGCAGTAGTGCCATATCCACCAATCTCTCGTAAGTCGCTCCCATGGGTACATGGGTCATGGCTAGGCTGTGCAATGGCTCGTTCAATCCTTTAACAAAGAGGAGAGCCTTTTTATCCTGGGTATTGACTAAATTTAGTCTGAACCTAGCCAGTTGGTTGGACTGGTTGACGTATTCCTTGACTGTCATACTTCCTTGCTTAAGAGATAAGAACTTTTCCAGTTGTAGACTTTGTTCAGCTTGCGAGAGGAATTTCGTCTCAAACCTTATTCTGAAATCCATCCATGTTTCAACTGGCCTCTCGGCGTTAGTGACTTCTCACCAATAGGAAGCTTCGTCCTTGAGCAACCATACCGCCAATTGTACCTTCTGCCTATCGTCCACCTCGAAAATAATGAACAAATCCTCAGTTTCTTTGAGCCAATTCCTCGCTTCTACGAATGATTCAGTTCCCTTGAAATCCTTTCCACCCACGGCCCTAAAATCTTTACAGATCTTTGAAAAAGCAATTGCATGAGGAGGGGGCGGAGGAGGAGGAATCGCTGCAACTGGAGGAGGAATATCTGCTGGGCCTGCATCGTTGGCCTAGCCTCTAAGTACCTCCTAAACCAGCCAGGTATTGGCACGCCCTCTGGAAAGTTAAGATTCCCAGACATGCTGGAATGAAAGAAAAAGACTTAAAACGGAGAACTGAAAAGATAGATTAATGGCGTTTCTGGGGATTATTTTTTTCAAAATAAACATTATATTTGAAAATACTTCCTTTTAAATCCATTTTTGTAACACCCTACATCCGTTAGTGTCGCTCACAAAGGGAATGCACTCAGTTCTGTGGAGCATTTAGGGTAAAAGATGCAGATAAATTACAAGACAGACAGAAATTAAACAGCGGAAAATAAAACTTTGCTTTATTGATAAAATAATTTGTACAATGGTTTCTTTACAATATCAGAGTATCATCTGTCTTACAAAATAAAGAAGCATAAAAACAACATTTATATCCCCTAATTTTAGCAAGAGCCAGCCATAGCATCTGAAAAGAGAATCCAAGCAAACTTCGACAAATCTTCAAGCTGGGAAAGAGTGGCAGTCCAACTTAACCTGAGCTAAATTATTCCCTCCTTTACTACCTGGGGGGGGGGGGGAACGGAAGAAAAGAAGACGAAAGAAAAACAGAGTCAGACATAAAGCCTGAGTAAGTTCAGTAACTTCTAGCATGTGAACATGGAAAAACAAAACGACATGGATTAACTGAATACAAGATTACACCATGACGATAGGGTCAGCAAGATTAGACAAGATAATCACAAGATATGCTAAGATAAGATAAACTGGGTATGCTCTAATACTTTCGCCGCTTCGCTATTTCCTTGTTATACTGGTTTCTATATCTCTGCACTACCTAACTAGTGTTCCAACTAATAACGATAACGTGATCCCAATCCCTGTATTTTCCCTTGCCTTCGAGCATCCATTTATTATTTATTACCTAGATCTAATCTAGGGTTTTCTATCCAGTGCTTTCTAGATTCAACTTGTGTTTTACGCTGTCCGCTGAACGCTTCTCGGATTCAGGATTTATGCCACCTAGTTCAACTAGGGATTATGCTACCTGTCGAACGATGCCCCCAAGTCTAGGACACACTACCTAGAGTGGTATATGTTCCTATACTTCCCCACGCATGTATCGCGAATCGTTATCGCTTGCCTAGATGCACATGTCCTGTAATGTGCGGTCCGAGTCCTGTGATAGGGAAAATCAAGGAATACAGAACTCGGTCGGGAGCTTTCAGATATCTGTCGATGCAGATGCTAAGGTATGTTTTTATTCCAGTGGCTATGGTCCCACTTGACCCCTCCCTCAACTATTGAAAGGCACACCTTGTAAAATGAGAACTATAAGCCGGCCCCCGGTGCCCCACTATCCTACGGCCATCCGCAACCATAACTAGATAGCAAGTATATGGCCTTTTGGAGTTCTCCGCCTTTCCGCTTCACGCATCTCGATTGACTCAAGATGGATGGTAGACGACGAGTCGCTATCATAGGGCTACCGTTTGCTCGCAGAATCACGACAGTCCATCCTGGTCTTTAGGTTGTCGTGTATTGCAACTAAGGCGTACCCCTGGTTCTTCTACGCAGACCTTAACCCTTGTGTGCCTAGGAGGATCATCTACAGCCTCACAGAGGGATACCAAGAGTACCCTCACGTCCCCTCGAAGCCTCGGGCTTCGTAACCCAATTCGTTGGAGCCTTCTCTCTACTCAGACGGACATTCGCTTCTTCCCGTGTTATACTAAGAATTACTACTTAGTTTTACTAACTAAGATTTACCACTTAGTTTCCAGAATCGTTGTTTTCTAAGGTTTACTACTTAGTCTCCTTTCCCGTCAATTTGGATTGGTTAAGTGTCATTAGCCAATACAAGCTAACTTAACCCTTTTCATTTATCATGTTAAGCTGGTTAAGTGTCATTAGCAATTTACATTGACTTCACCCTACCACAAACCAAGTTATATTGGTTAAATATTTCTTATTACTTAACCCTACCCCTTCATCCTGTATTGGTTAAGTGTTCCTTTTTAACTTAACCTTGCCTGTCTGTTTTAACTAACATGTTATTAATGGTTAAGTATTATCCCTTCATTTTTTAGACTTAACCCCATTCCTTTATCACAACCTGATGGTTAAGTGTTCAGGTTTACTTAACCCTACGGTCTAGCCCAGCTAACCTATCAAATTGGCTAAGTGTATTAGATTTTACTTAACCCCAACGTGTTAATTTGGCTAAGTGTATTAAACTTTACTTAACCCCTACAAATCTTGTCTTGCTACCTTGAATTTGGTTAAGTGTCTCTATGGACTTAGCCCTCCCATTCTAGCTTAACTGTATTAAGTTGTCAGTCTGAACCTAACCCCACCCATCAGTTTAGTTATCACGTTGAACTGGTTAAGTGTCTTAGTTAACTTAACCCTACCTTTCTTGTTCTTGCTTTAACTAAATAAATTAAAGCCGCGAGCACTCACATTAGACAGATATTGTTGCGAATACTGGATGTGCCGGTTGGTTCCGGGCAGGTTTACATTGCAACTCAGTCTAACCTCGGGTTAGGCATATTCGTGTTTTCTAAGTTCAAAGGGTTTTTGATTATGTCTCAAATCAGGTTTTGAAAGTAACCATCCCAACCGTCGGATCAGTTAGGGATAGCCAGGGAGAGCAGGAAACTTGTATTTTCCAAACCCAAGCCTAGACACTATCCTCTTTGTCACCCTAGAATTTTCTGGTGTTTCATTAAATGAGATGTTGTTAATAAACCTTTAATTTGTCTAAATTTACATTTCTCACTTAGGACAAATTCTATAAGTAAATTAATCCTAATTTACTTATTTCCCAATTACTCTTTTAATGTAAATTGTCAATATTTATTCTTACGGCCCATTTTCCCCTCTATATCATGTTTACGCTTTTTGGTATGTAAACCATACCAAGTGGAGTGTCACTAACCATGATTTTGCTAATCCTGACAATTACTTCCAATTATGGCCAATTTCAATTTAATGCCAATATACTTTTCGAGCCAAATTAGCTAATCCAATTCTGATTTAACATTCTAATTCATGTCAAACTAGACTTATTACTCTAGTTCACAATTCATGTAAATGCTAGATTTACATGTCAATACTAGATTCAAATTACACAATCCTATAATTCCTGTCAAATTTATCCCATTTTCATTTCTATGAACATGCCATAATACATGTTCCAAATTTATGCCAATTTCCAAGTTTATAACTATGTTTTAGTAAATTTCATATTTTGCCCCAAATCGCATTCCCACCGTTCGTATAATCGTGTTTCAATCTAGATTATAGATAAGTCTAGATTCGTAGCAAATAGGGAATGAACCAAAGATTGCTATGAAAAGGATAGATATAACAACTGGCATAAAATGGTTTTGAATACCGACGTAGGTTCAAGAACATGGGTAGACCTAACTTAGTAGGTAAATTCCCAAGGTCTAAAACCAAGAATAGACAGAGTAGGTTCAAGAACATGGGTAGACCTAACTCAATAGGTAAATTCCCAAGGCCTAAAACCAAAGAAAACCAAGGACATGCAGAATAAATAATCGGGTTTAGACCCAATCTCATAATCACAGAACTTAAGCAACACTTTCCTAGTCATGAATCATAGGTGTTTAATCACAGACGTCCTTGTTATGTCATAGGCAATAGTTTATGTTTTCTATTCAAAGGCATAGGTTTAGTCAAGGAAATAATCCTCATAGTCACAGTCACAGTCACAGTCATAGGCAATGTTCGTAGTCATAGGCAATGTCCATAGTCATAGGCAATGTTCATAGTCATAGGCAATGTCCATAGTCATAGGCAATGTTCATAGTTCCAAGGCATATGGTTCCAAAGTCCATAGTTTCACAGTCACAGTCTTATTTGTCCTCGAATCATAACAGTTCTTAATTAGGTTCAAGAGTATAGGCACTGATTCGAATAGAGAGAGATTTGGCATATTCTTTTATTCTTTTAATTTCATGTCACGAATAAAAACAAAACGTTCAAATCTAAAAATAACTGACTTACAGAGATTAGATTAGAACAGAAAGATGGCGTTGCTAAGATTCGTAGAAAAACAGTCGTTGAAGTCGTCTGAACCTCCTCTTGAATCCTAGCTTGACTTGAACCTCTTCTTGAAAATCTTTTAGCAGCATTTCCTCGTCTTGGTTTATTTTATATATATATATATATATATATATATATTTTGGTGGAGGAGGAGAAGCCATGTCTAACAAGAATCTTTGCAGCATAATGGTAGAAAAGAATTGTGAATAGAGAAGAAGACCAGGGCTGTTTATATAGTGTTAGGCGGACGAACCTGGTCAGAAAACGTGACAAATACAGTAGAACGAACCAGGTGCAGAAAGCTGGAAAAAGCGGGCAGGTCGACACCCATGTCGACTGGGCAGTCGACATGGGGGGGGGGGGGGGGGGAGTCGACTGCGCAGTCGACACCCCTGTCGACTTGACCTAGGCGGGAATTTTCCCGCCCTATACCCTGTGTGTTTGAATTCGAATTTGGCCCTAGTTTAAACTGTTTTTAACTTGGAATTTTCTGAAAACTTTGATGGGCCATATCTTGGTCATACGGACTCCGATTCTCGAAAATTCGGACTCTATTTCGTGTATTTTTCCGAGAAGAACACAATGGCGAAGCCCATTTCCCTTGATTTCGAATTTAACTTTTAATTCTGCCTTCATTTGCGAATCTTAGTGTTACAGAATTACGGGGTGTTACATTCTCCCCCACTTAAAAGGATTTCGTCCCCGAAATCTCAAAGTTAGGAAGAATGTGTCCTACCATCCAATCACCCATCTACTCAACCATTCAATCACAGGCATTCATTTTTCTTAAAAGATTTCTAATGCCTTCATGTTCATATGCGTAATGTGTGTATATGTCTTTATCTACTGTAAAATCAGGCGGTCTACTGATTCAGTCGACCTTCTTAATGCGAGTCATGTCGGTGCCATGCGTCCAACCATGTATGCAAGCATCCCTAATTATGTATATACTATATGCGTGCATGGCCATTCATCCATATGCAACACCCATATGATAACATATTAACTTCAATTTACAAACAAATACATATTTGTAAATGCAATATGAAAGCGTCTAAACTGATCTAGTGCCTAGTACGTATGCATATGCATTCACAAGCAACCGTTAGCAACCACTTGCAACCATCAACCATAACATGTTTCAAATACATGTTTACATCCATTGGCTTCTACCTAAGGATCGAAGATACGACCTAGGAGATACTTTGGAAAGAGATAAACAATTTTTGCATAAAGCTCCTAAAACAAAGAAATCAAGGATGCACCCTCAAGGAAAAGGTATGATGATAGTACCTAGCATTCTTGAGCTTTACTCCACTGTATCTTAACTAATTTAACTTCACGATTGTGAAGTTCCGGATCTCCATTTCCAAAACAGATTTCAATCACGGTACCAGGTATACGTACTAAGATGATCAGAGGTCTCCCTCTTATCCTCCATGACATAACTATAAGAGTCGAAAGGTCACTACGCGCTCTTTGGAGTGCCTGCAACAACTATTCCTCTCTCGCGTAAACCATCCTAGTCGAACTTGACATTCCTCAAGTACAAGCCCCAAAGGCCTGAACCAATATCAAACAAGCACCCAAAAAATATCTCCTTTGAATTTAAACAATCTACGTGAGATATAAGCAAACTCGGTAGCTATTCTCAAATCCCTGCTAACCAAAAATAAACTGGTCGGACCACCAATTGGATTTGAAATTCTAGTGGGATCTTTCTACTATACAAGTGCTATGGTGCAGAGAATCAACTATGGAAGGGGGTATGACCAATTGTGAAGCGCTAAAACCGAAAGAGTACGGATAGGAAACTAAACTCTTCCAACAGAACTTTACTTCCTTTCTCTTAGGTGTGCTTGGTGATGAAAGTAGGTACTTGCCCTTCTGAAAATCTTGTTCCTCGTTGTTGCCCATGTCCTTAATTCTATGCCCTATCATACCCTAGTAAAGATACTTCCTCTTGTCTTTGGTTTTATAATTCCTTCCTCCTCTGTGAGCTAAATCTGCATCCATGAATTCCTTATCCTAGGGTTGTGCTCCCTAGCCAATCTCCTCATCCCCTTCCGTGTGTAGTCATGTTGACTAATCTCTCGAAAACTGCCTCCATCGTTCGGAAAACCATATAAGCTTCGAAAGAAAACTGCTCGTAGATGAAACAATTACGGCTATGGATGGAAGTCGGGCACTACTTTGCCCTTCGAGGAGGTTACCTCCCAGAAAGCCAGGAGCCCCAGAGACTCAAGAAAGAAGGAGACAAGAATTTAAACAGAGGAAGAGAAGATATAGCATATGGCTTCGAGGAATATGTCTTTAAAACAAAACTTTTCTTTTGAAAATGCTTCTTTAAAAACCATTTTGAAAAATAATTTTTCAAATCTTTTATCTGATCGGGTAACCTTCAGCTCTGATACCACGTGTAACACCCCACATCCGTTAGTTTCACTCACAAAGGGAATGCACTAAGTTCTGTGGAGCATTTAGGGTAAAAGATGCAGATAAATTACAAGACAGACAGAAATTAAACAGTAGAAAGTAAAACTTTGCTTTATTGATAAAATAGTTTGTACAATGGTTTCTTTACAATATCAGAGTATCATCTGTCTTACAAAAAAAAGAAGCATAAAAACAACATTTATATCCCCCGATTTTAGCAAGAGCCAGCCATAGCATCTGAAAAGAGAATCCAAGCAAACTTTGAGAAATCTTCAAGCTGGGAAAGAGTGGCAGTCCAACTTAACCTGAGCTAAACTATTCCCTCCTTTACTACCTGGGGGGAGGGAAACGGAAGAAAAGAAGACGAAAGAAAAACAGAGTCAGGCATAAAGCCTGAGTAAGTTCAGTAAGTTCAGTAAATTCTAGAATGTGAACATGGAAAAACAAAACGACATGAATTAACTGAATACAAGATTACACCATGACGATAGGGTCAGCAAGATTAGACAAGATAATCACAAGATATGCTAAGATAAGATAAACTGGATATGCTCTAATACTTTCTCCGCTTCGCTATTTCCTTGTTATACTAGTTTCTATATCTCTGCACCACCTAACTAGTGTTCCAACTAGTAATGATAACGTGATCCCAATCCCTGTATTTTCCCTTACTTTCGAGCACCCATTTATTATTTATTACCTAGATCTAATCTAGGGTTTTCTATCCAGTGCTTTCTAGACTCAACTTGAGTTTTACGCTGTCTGCTGAACGCTTCTCGGATTCAGGATTTATACCACCTAGTACAACTAGGGATTATGCTACCTGTCGAACGATGCCCCCAAGTCTAGGACACACTACCTAGAGTGGTATATGTTCCTATACTTCCCCACGCATGTATCGCAAATCATTATCGCTTGTCTAGATGCACATGTCCTGTAATGTGCGGTCCAAGTCCTGTGACAGGGCAAATCAAGGAATAAAGAACTCGGCCGGGAGCTTTCAGATATCTGCCGATGCAGAAGCTAAGGTCAATTTTTATTCCAGTGGCTATGGTCCCACTTGACCCCTCCCTCAACTAATGAAAGGCACACCTTGTAAAATGAGAACTATACGCCGGCCCCCGGTGCCCCACTATCCTATGGCCATCCGCAACCATAACTAGATAGCAAGTATATGGTCTTTTGGAGTTCTCCGCCTTTCCGCTTCACGCATCTCGATTGACTCAAGATGGATGGTAGACGACGAGTCTCTATGACAGGGCTATCGTTTGCTCGCCGAATCACGTCGGTCCATCCTGGTCTTTAGGTTGCCGTGTATTGCAACCAAGGCGTACCCCTGGTTCTTCTACGCAGACCTTAACCTCCGTGAGCCCAGGAGGATCATCTGCAGCCTCACAGAGGGATACCAAGAGTACCCTCACGTGCCCTCGAAGCCTCGGGCTTCGTAACCCAATTCATTGGAGCCTTCTTTCTACTCAGACGGACATTCGCTCCTTCCCGTGTTATACTAAGAATTACTACTTAGTTTTACTAACTAAGATTTACCACTTAGTTTCCAGAATCGTTGTTTTCAAAGGTTTACTACTTAGTCCCCTTTGCCGTCAATTTGGATTGGTTAAGTGTCATTAGCCAATACAAGCTAACTTAACCCTCTTCATTTATCCTGTTAAGCTGTTTAAGTGTCATTAGCAATTTACATTGACTTAACCCTACCACAAACCAAGTTATATTGGTTAAATATTTCTTATTACTTAACCCTACCCCTTCATCCTGTATTGGTTAAGTGTTGCTTTTTAACTTAACCTTGCCCGTCTGTTTTAACAAACATGTTATTAATGGTTAAGTATTATCCTTTCATTTTTTAGACTTAACCCCATTCCTTTATCACAACCTGATGGTAAGGTGTTTAGGTTTACTTAACCCTACGGTCTAGCCCAGCTAACATATCAAATTGGCTAAGTGTATTAGATTTTACTAAACCCCAACATGTTAATTTGGCTAAGTGTATTAAACTTTACTTAACCCCTACAA
This sequence comes from Allium sativum, assembly GCA_030737875.1. NCBI lineage: Eukaryota > Viridiplantae > Streptophyta > Magnoliopsida > Asparagales > Amaryllidaceae > Allium > Allium sativum. The sequence goes on from CM060926.1 coordinate 350,968,589, forward strand.
ATCTTGTCTTGCTACCTTGAATTTGGTTAAGTGTCTCTATGGACTTAGCCCTCCCAATCTAGCTTAATTGTGTTAAGTTGTCAGTCTGAACCTAACCCCACCCATCAGTTTAGTTATCACGTTGAACTGGTTAAGTGTCTTAGTTAACGTAACCCTACCTTTCTTGTTCTAGCTTTAAATAAATAAATTAAAGCCGCGACCACTCACATTAGACAGATATTGTTGCGAATACTGGATGTGCCGGTTGGTTCCGGGAAGGTTTACATCGCAACTCGGTCTAACCTCGGGTTAGGCATATTCGTGTTATCTAAGTTCAAAGGGTTTTTGATTAGTTCTCAAATCAGGTTTTGAAAGTAACCATCCCGTCCGTCAGATCAGTTAGGGATAGCTAGTGAGAGCAGGAAACTTGTATTTTTCCAAACCCAAGCCTAGACAGTATCCTCTTTGTCACCCTAGAACTTTCTGGTGTTTCATTAAAAGAGATGTTGTTAATAAACCTTTAATTTGTCTAAATTTACATTTCTCACTTAGGACAAATTCTATAAGTAAATTAATCCTAATTTACTTATTTATCAATTACTCTTTTAATGTAAATTGTCAATATTGATTCTTACGGCTCATTTTCCCCTCTATATCATGTTTATGCTTTTTGGTATGTATACCATACCAAATGAAGTGTCACTTACCATGACTTTGCTAATCCTGACAATTAGTCCCAATTATGGCCAATTTCAAGTTTATGCTAATATACTTTTCGAGCCAAATTAGCTGATCCAATTCTGATTTAACATTCTAATTCGTGTCAAACTAAACTTATTACTCTAGTTCACAATTCATGTAAATGCTAGATTTACATGTCAATACTCGATTCAAATTACACAATCCTATAAGTCCTGTCAAATTTATCCCATTTGCATTTCTATGAACATGCCATAATATATGTTCCCAATTTATGCCAATTTCCAAGTTTATAACTATGTTTTAGTAAATTTCATATTTTTCCCCAAATCGCATTCCCATCGTTCGTATAATTGTGTTTCAATCTAGATTATAGATAAATCTAGATTCGTAGAAAATAGGGAATGGACAAAAGATTGCTATGAAAAGGATAGGTATAACAACTGGCATAAAATGGTTTTGAATACCGACGTAGGTTAAAGAACATTGGTAGACCTAATTTAATAGGAAAATTCCCAAGGTCTAAAACCAAGAATAGACAGAGTAGGTTCAAGAACATGGGTAGACCTAACTTAATAGGTAAATTCCCAAGGCCTAAAACCAAAGAAAACCAAGGACAGGCAGAATAAATAATCGGGTTTAGACCCAATCTCATAATCACAAAACTTAAGCAACACTATCCCAGTCATGAATCATAGGTGTTTAATCACAGACATCCTTGTTATGTCATAGGCAATAGTTTATGTTTTCTAATCAAAGGCATAGGTTTAGTCAAGGAAATAATCCTCATAGTCACAGTCACAGTCATAGGCAATGTTCGTAGTCATAGGCAATGTCCATAGTCATAGGCAATGTTCATAGTCATAGGCAATGTCCATAGTCATAGGCAATGTTCATAGTTCCAAGGCATATGTTTCCAAAGTCCATAGTTTCACAGTCACAGTCTTATTTGTTCTCGAATCATAACAGTTCTTAATTAGGTTCAACAGTATAGGCACTGATTCGAATAGAGAGAGAGAGATTTGGCATATTCTTTTATTCTTTTAATTTCATGTCACGAATAAAAACAAAACATTCAAATCTAAAATTAACTGACTTACAGAGATTAGATTAGAACAGAAAGATGGCGTTGCTAAGATTCGTAGAAAAACAGTCGTTGAAGTCGTTTGAACCTCCTCTTGAATCCTAGCTTGACTTGAACCTCTTCTTGAAAATCTTTTAGCAGCATTTCCTCGTCTTGGTTTATTTTATATATATATAATTATTATATATATATATCTTGGAGGAGGAGGAGAAGCCATGTCTAACAAGAATCTTTGCAGCATAATGGTAGAAAAGAATTGTGAATAGAGAAGAAGACCAGGGCTGTTTATATAGTGTTAGGCGGACGAACTTGGTCAGAAACCGTGACCAAATACAGCAGAACGAACCTGGTCAGAAAACGTGACCAAATACAGCAGAACAAACCAGGTGTAGAAAGCTGGAAAAAGCGGGCAGATCGACACCCATGTCGACTGGGTAGTCGACATGGGGGGGGGGGAGTGGTGTCGACTGCGCAGTCGACACCACTATCGACTTGACTTGGGTGGGAATTTTCCCGCCCTGCGCCCTGTGTGTTTGAATTCGAATTTGGCCCTAGTTTAAACTGTTTTTGACTTGGAATTTTCTGAAAACTTTGACGGGCCATATCTTGGTCATACGGACTCCGATTCTCGAAAATTCAGACTCTATTTCGCGTATTTTTCCGAGACGAATGCAATGGCGCAGCCCATTTCTCTTGATTTTTATTTTAACTTTTAATTTTGCCTTGATTTGCGAATCTTAGTGTTACAGAATTACGGGGTGTTACATTTTTGAAAATAGTTTTCAAAAACTTATATCTAATCTGGTAACCTTCAGCTCTGATACCAAGTGTAACACCCCACTTACATTAAGGACACTCACAAAGGGAATGCCTTAACTTTGGTGGAGCATTTTAGTTGACAGAACAGAAATTTACAAGACAGATAAACAATACTTGAGAAATTATAACTTTATTACAGCGGAAAACAGAAATCAGTTTGGTTACATCTTTACTAAAAACTCAAGTACATAAATATCAGTCTTGTTCAGAAAATCATCAGAGTACAAAACTTTAAAATCATAATCCCCACAGAAGCTGCCATAAAGAGTTAAGCCGTACTTTAAGCATTCTGAGTACTTCAAGCAGGAGAAATCCGGATCAAGCTAAAGTATTCCCTCCTTGGAAAACCTTGGGGGGGGGGGGGGAACGGAACAAAAAGGGGCGAAATCAAGTAAGGTCAGACATAAATCTGGCAAGTCCAGTAACTTTCAGCATATGAATAGATAATAATAATTATGACACGATAATATGCTGGATAAGAGATAACAGTAACAAGAGAAGCAAATGTACTTATGTTAAACAGAAGAAACTGAATAATATTACTTTTCATTTCTCTGCACTAATACTAGTATAATAGGATCAGGTGTCACCCTAATGTCTAAACTGAAACAAAAACGGGAACATAATAATTTCCATAAAACAGAATGCTAGTAATGGGCCTTTACCACCCGAACAGAAACAGACTGAAACAGAATGCAAATAATGGGCCTTTACCACCCGAACAGAAACAGACAGAAACAAAATGCTAATAATGGGCCTTTACCACCCGAACATAAGGTAAAGAAGCAGATTAATCCCCACGGAAACAGAATGTAGAATTAGGTGTACACTAGTAAATGGGCCTTTACCACCAGAACAGACGGTACCATGCAGAAACAGACAGGTGTTACCACCCAACAGAAACATACGGTACCAACAGAAATAGGCAGAACTAAGTGTACCCTAAAATCCTACCCCAAGCGATCGGCTCCCTAACACATAAATACCCTGTGTCGGCTCCACAATAGGGTGTATCACTCCCTAAAGTGAGAACCAATTGGCACAGACCTATTTACAGATGTCACGACATCTTACATCCTCAGAGGCAGACCGGGATCCATGCACGCACATGACTCGGTTGGAACGCACCATCCACACCCCTCGCCAATTTCAGAATGAACCACTTATAATTAGTTCAGTAAGCGTGCCAGGAACCTACCTACTGTTGGGTCAAAGTTTTTATACCAGAAAGGGTTATTGACTAATTTGGGTCCCAAACAACAGATGACACAAGTAATTTCCCTCCTAACCTTGTGTCCCCCAGACTAACAGATTTCAGATTAACTTGTTTACAAGTTCAGACATACAGAGTTCAAATCAACTAGTTCACAGATCAGACAAGTTTTCAGACTAACGGATCAGATATACGGATTTAACAGATTTACAGATTTGTCTAACTTTGTAATTGGGCCTACAGATTCATGAAACGGTTTTGTTAAATTCATTAGTCCAATTGGTTTAACCCTACCCACCCAACACATTTTAGACATCATATTTATCACAGATTTGTATCAATTAAAAATTAACGCGCAGACCTCTCACATTAGACTGACAGTTTGCGGCCACTGGTTAGGCCGGTTGGTTCTGGGCAGGTTTCTGCCACAAACCGAGTCTAACCTCGGGTTTTCAAGTACGTTATGACTAACTTCTCACATTAGAACCTTTTGTTTGCGGCCATTGGATGTTCCGGGAGGTTCCGGGCAGAATTACGCCGCAAACTCATTCTAACCTCGAGTTAGCCATGTTTCATATTTAGCCAATGCATTCATTCACAGACTATGCTAATATCAGACTAATCATGCTTATCTTAACAAATAAACTTCTGTACAAGTTACAGTAGATTATTCGGGATTCTGTTAACAAGTTTTGCTCAATTTTAAATCGAGCCTACATATATTCATACTCAAATTTCAATACTCAGTTTTCAACAGATTTAGCAGATGAACAGATATAATAGTTTAGGCAATATAACAGATCTAGCAGATTAGGCAATATAACAGAACTAGCAGATTAGGCAATATAGCAGAACTAGCAGATTAGGCAATATAACAGAACTAGTAGATTAGGCATTATAACAGAACTAGTGGATTAGGCAATATAATATAACAGATTTAATAATTCCTTAAAGTTTCATAGATATATCTTGCCTAATTATAAATTTGGCCTAAGTTTGCATGCCTAAAATGATGATCATATACCCAAGTTTGCATTGAATTTACATGGCACAGATTAGGGTCATAATTTAACATATAACACATGTCCCAAATTTAGTTAAACTTGCCTAGTGCAAAAGATTCACATATAAATTATACCAAATATAGCCATCGATTTCAATGCATGTCATATATTCAAAAATCTCGTACTTAGGTGTTATTCACATTTAATAGTTATCAAATCTTAATATAGATCTTCACACCTAAGTCATACTCTCTTTTTATCTCAAGTCATGAATCGTTATATAAACAATATGCACAACAATCTAGAACTTTAAATTATAACAGATCTTAATTCAAAATATGCGTTATGTCCAATGTCTCAAGTCACATGTTAACATACAATGGTTCCTCTTCTTCCAATTCACTAAATATGCATAGATCTAAATCTAATTTACAACATATGTCCTTTCAGTCATGGATTAGCCATGTCCAATTACGCCATCATTCATTATTTGTCCCAAAGTTTATCGTTTGTGCGTTAATCTCTTATGAGATTTGGTGCAGGCTCGTGGTAGCCTGGCTATAGAACAGAAAGAAGAAAGAGATACAGAATAAGATAGATCAGAACAGAACATACACAACCTCAAATTCAGATTTACAATCATGTCACAATTATAATTAAAGTTTATATTGGAAAATAACTGTACTTGCCTTTCATGGTTTTAAGAAAGGAAAATAAACTATTGTTGTAGCTCTAAACTTTGATTTGAGATTTGGTTTAGCTTTTAATTCTATTCAGGTTGGAAGAAGATGCATCAGTCCAAGTTTTGATTCCAGTAGAGTAGCGACGCCATTTTTATTTAATTAGAACAGAGGAAGAATATAGACAGAATGGAATTGTGTAGAGAAAATGAGGCTAGGGGCTGTTTATATAGGGTTAGGCAAATGAATCTGGTCACGAAACAAGTCTAAATACATCAGAATGCATCTGGTTAAGGAAATAGGTTCAGGAGGCAGGTCGACCCCCAGGTCGACACTAAGGTTGACCTGGTCCCCCCAGGTCGACACTAAGGTCGACCTGGCCCTTGGGAGGTCGACACTATGGTTGACCCCCAGGGTTACCTGGTCCATGGGCAGGAATTTTCCTGCCCAGCCTGTTCTGGGATTTTGAATTCGAATTTTCGAGCTGTTTTCGATTTTGAAATTCTCTGAAACTTCGGAGGGTCGTATCTCCCTCATACGGACTCCGTTTCTCGAAAACTCGGACTCATTTCCAAGAAGAATTTCGAGATGAACGCAATGGCACAACCCGTTTCCCGTGATTCTTGTTTTATAATTTAATTATTCTCTGATTTGTTACTTAAACGTTCACAGAAAATACGGGGTGTTACATATATCCTCTCGGTCCTATTCTCAACCTTATTTCTGTTGCAAACCCTATAAGGAGTATGAGTCATCTGGTTGTGATATATGTTGGAGTTTGAGGATGTCCGTTGGGTTAACTAAACTTTTTGGGCTTTATAGTATATGGGTTGGTTTTATGAAGGGATTTCTTGCGACCTGAAAGGAGTTTATCATGCTTGGTTTCCTAGAATCATATATATTGGTCTTGGGCAGCTGTTTAGGGTACAAAGTTTTTTTTTACTTGCTTGTACCATTCGGCTATATACTTAGGTAGGAACAATTGGGTGAAACATGTTTTTGAGACATGTTATAATTGATGGTTGCAAGTGGTCGCAAGTGGTTGCTCGTGGTTGCATAACACACATTAGGCATTAGATCGACTCAAACACATTTTCATATTGCATATGCATGAGTATTTATACTTGTTTATGGATGAAATTAAATGTGTTATCATGTGGATTGTAACACCCCGTAATTTTATAACATTAAAATTCACAAATTAAAGTATACTTAATTTTTAGAAAAGAATTAAGTGAAATGGGTTGCGTAGAGAAATATATATATATTGATATATATATATATATATATAAAATAAATAAATAAATATGCGAAAAAGTTCAAAACAGTGAATTGGGAGGGAAATAACTGAACCGGCCCATTTTTGAGGTCGACCCGAGCACTGCTGGGTCGACTAGGGGTTAATCCAGGGTGTTTGGCTATCAACCCGTGGGCCGATTCGCTCAAATGCAGATTTTGCATTTGATTGGTTCTCATGGTTCAGGGTAAATCTAATGGTCGTAAATAACTTCCTACACCTATAAATACATCCTAATGCTAACCCTAATTAAAATAGAATAGTTACCGTCATACCATCGCCATGGAAATCAATGGAGCCGCCGCCAACTAAGAAAGAAGAAAAGCAAATTCAATTCTAATTCTCTAAACCCTAAAGCAAAGCAAAACTCTCTCTTTTCTTCTCTAAATTGTGAGTATGATGATCTTAACAAGATTATTATCATTTTAATTAGGTTGAGTTATGAATGGATTATGAGTAGATGATTTGAATTATCATATATGTTGTTGTAAACCCCTTTTGCTATCATGTATATTGTAAATCCAATGTTATGTGATGATGATATTTTATATGTTGTAAATCATGCTATGATGATGTTATGTATGTTGAAAGTTTCTATGCTAAGTTGTGATGAATCATACATGTTAAAAAGGCCATGATGTTACCATCTATGCTAGTTAGTTCATATTAATTAAATCATCATGTTTGGGTTTTGTAGATCTATACGACAAGTCACATATGCAAGTAAGATTGATTCGAAAAGTTATGAACATATACCAAGACAACTGTTATGACAACTAGAATTATGCAATGACATATGTGATACCTATGCTAGTTCACACCATCATTATGTTGCCTAAAAACCCCATATACAAATTTATGTATAGATTTGGGCTATGATCATATCATGTAAATTGAGACATTTAACAAGTTGACACCTTTTGATCCTTAACATGTGTAGTTTATGCAAGTTTCACCCCTATTATGATTAGATTTATTTTAATTGTCTATATGTTGTGATAATTTATCTTCGTGCTAGGTGTTAGACTATACAAGTATAGCCTATATTATACGCTAAATAAGCGAACGTATAAACGTGGGGTAGGGGTAATATTAAGGATTTAATATTAAAAAGTTGGGGTGCAATTGATATGATTTTGCATGCCATAAGTGGATGGCCATAATTGAGTCAATTATTGACATCATTAAAAGTTGACTTAATTAATAATTTGAATAGGGAATTATTAAAACTGGGGTAAAAGATTTTATGTGTTAATCAATGCTTAGCACACGAGGTTGGACTCGTTTGTGACGTAAACCTGCCCGGACCCGCCCGGCAAATCCAGTGGTCACAAATGTCTGTCCAATGTGAGAGGTCCTAGGCCTAAACTAAAGCATAACTGTTGTAAAGACACGAGGTTAGACTCTTTTATGGTGTAACAAACATGTTTAATTTCCGCTGCAATAAAATGAAGTTTTATATTTCCAAGTACTATTTATTATCTGTCTTGTTGTAATTTTTCTATTCTATATTCACTTATAACCTCCATGGAAGTTAATGCATTCCCTTTGTGAGTGACATTAATGGACGTGGGTTGTTACACGTGGTACCAGAGCTTAAGGTTACCAGAACAGATAAAAATACTTTAGAAAAGTAGTTATTTTTGGAAGAAGTGATTTCAAAAACATGTTTTAATGAGAAATTTAAAGATAAAAGTTATTAAGAAAAACATAATCCCCAATAGCCACATATCTTTATCTTTCGAATTCTCCATTTTGAATCTTTCCTTTTTCGTTTCAGCATGGTTGAAGATCTTAACTACCCGACGGTGTAACGATACCAGGATGGTATAGGAGGTTATTAGAGGCTAGGGCCGCTGCACGTCTAGCCAATGTTCCTCCACCACCAGTTGCACCCGTTCCTCCTCCTCCTCGCATATATACTTTTGTAAAGATGTGCAAGGAATTCAAGGCTATGTGTGGAAAACCATTTCAAGGGTCAGAAACGTTTGTGGAAGCTAGAGATTGGCTTAAGGAGGTGGAAGAATTGCTAGAAATCTTTGAAGTAGAAGAAGGGAGGAGAGTTTAATTAGCAGCTTGGTTTATGAAGGGAGAGGCCTCGTTTTGGTGGGAGGTCACTAATGGGGAGCGTCCTGTTGACTCTTGGGCGGATTTCAGACGTAGGTTCGAGGCGAAGTTTCTCTCAAGGGCGGAACAAAATCTATATATGGAAAGGTTCTTGACATTGAAGCAAGGAAGCTCATCAGTGAAAGAATATGTCAATAAATTTAATCAGTTAGCAAGGTTTGGCTTGGACTTAGTGAACACGCCGGAGAATAAGGCGCTGAGGTTCGTGAATGGCTTGAATGAACCATTGCAAGGTTTGGCTATGACCCACATCCCGATGGGGGCCACCTTTGAGAAGTTAGTAGAAATGGCGCTCATGCATGAGGAGAAAAGCGCTAAAGCTAATAAGGCACCCGAGAAGAAGGGGGATCAGAAGAAACCACAACAGCAAACCAAGAAGGGTTGAAAAGACAATAATTGCAAGGGAAAGAAGAAGTGCTTTAACTGTGGAACCCCAGCCCATCTCAGCAAGGATTGCCGAAATAAAAATAAGACGGTTTCTTTTCATTGTGGCGATGCGGGACATTTAGTGAAGGACTGCCCAAAGAAGGGGCAGAGGGCAGGAGCTACCTCGGGAGGACAGGTGCAGGCTCTTATGGCACCAGGGCAGGCTAGGGGACAAGTTCAGGCTCTCGCGGTCCCACCGCTGCAAGAACGAGGTAGAACCATTTCTGTTGAAAGCTTAGTTTTTCTGTTTGATCATCATGTCTGTACCTTATTCGATTCGGGCGCATCACATTCGTTTATCTCTACATCATTAGTTGAATCACTACACTTAAACACCAGTTTAGTGGAGAATCCCTTAGTTGTTTCAAATCCAATAGGGGTCTCAGCTTATTTGTCCATGATGTGTTTGGATTTGAAAATTTCCATACTTAGCGTTGAATTTAGATGTGATGCTTATGAGTTGGGCTTCACAGGCTATAGGCTAATTTTAGGAATGGATTGGTTATCCAGAAATGGGGTCGTTGTTGATTGTGAAAGGAGAGTAGTTAGGCTCGTAACTCGCCTTGACGACACTCTCGAAATCTTCTGTAATCCCATAAATTCGGTTATGCTAAGTTATCTAGAATCGCTTGACGCGTCTGAGGAAAATCTACGATCTGTTAGAGTGGTCCGAGAATATTCGGATGCGTTTGAGGAGGTGAAGGGCTTGCCTCCGAAGCGGGAGATAGATTTTCGAATATATCTTGTGGATAATGCAAAACTTGTATCTTTGCCAGTACGTCACATGGCTCCACGTGAAAGGAGGGAACTCGATAAGCAAGTGAAGGAGTTGCTTGAGAAGGGGTTCATAAGACGAAGTATATCGGAGTGGGGTGCTCCAGTAGTATTTTCCACGAAGGCGGAAGGGTCCCTTAGACTGTGTGTGGACTATAGGGAACTTAATAAAATTACTAAGAAGAACATTCACCCACTGCCGAGGATTGACGATCTCTTCGATCAGTTAGTTGGCGCCTCAGTGTTTTCGCAGTTGGACTTAGCCACTGGGTTCCGTCAGTTGAGAGTGGCTGAGGATAGCATAGACAAGACTGCCTTTAGGACTCTGGACGGTTTCTATGAATGGCTAGTGATGCCCTTCGGTTTGACAAACGCCCCAGCATATTTTGTTTATTTGATGAGTAGGGTGTTTAGGGAGTACCTTAACAAATTCGTGGTAGTCTTTGTAGATGACATCTTGATCTTTTCTAAGGATGAAGAATAGCATGCCCTACATCTTAGGGAAGCGTTGGAGACCCTACGAGCGCATAGCCTTAAGGCTAAATTTTCTAAGTGTCACTTCTGGAGGATGGAAGTACGGTTCTTAGGGCACATGGTTTCCAAAGAAGGGATAGCCGTGGATCCCGCGAAGGTGGTGGCCATCCAAGATTGGAAGGTCCCTAAAAATGCTACCGAAGTGAGAAGTTTCTTGGGGCTGGCTAGCTACTATAGGAAGTTTATCAAAGACTTCGCAAAGATATCAGCTCCATTGACACGCTTGACGAAGAAGAACCTAGTTTTCACATGGGACGTAGATTGTGATGATGCGTTCCAACGTTTGAAGAGAGCTTTGACTTCAGCCCCAGTCTTAGTATTGCCAAACAGGAGTAAGCCGTTTACCGTTTATACTGACGCTTGTGGGACAGGACTAGGCGCGGTCTTAATGCAGGAGGGCAGGGTAATAGCCAATGGTGGAAGGCAGTTGAGAGCACATGAGAAGAATTACCCCCACACATGACCTAGAATTGGCCGCTATTGTTTTCGCGCTTAAGTCTTGGCGTCATTATCTTCTATGCGAGAAGTTCGAATTATTCACTGACAACAATTCTTTAAAATACCTATTCTCTCAAAAGGACTTGAACTTAAGGCAGCAAAGGTGGATGGAGTTCTTAGCGTCCTACGACTTCGAAATAGCCTATACCCCTGGCAAGGGAAACGTGGTGGCAGGTGCCTTAAGTAGAAAAAGATTATCCTTAATTCCTTTGTTTGTTGAGCGGCGAAGTTTAGAATTCATTTCGATGTTTGACTTTAGACCTTCCGTTGACTTCGTACCCGGTTTGCTAGCATCCTTGGAGGTCAGACCTACGCTTTTGGGACGGATTGGCGAGGCACAGCGAGACGACCCGCAGTTGGTTGAGTTAGTAGAAAAACTCAAAGGAGGGGAGTCATCAAGCCATCTTCGTAGGTATACCCTAGACGATAAGGGTTGGTTACGTAGGGACGGTAGACTTTGTGTACCAAAAGACGATGACCTAAGGAAGACTATTCTTGACGAAGCACATCGTTCGAAGATGACCATTCATCCCGGCGGGGACAAGATGTACAAAGACATGAAGAGAGTTTACTTTTGGGTCGGCATGAAGAAAGACGTGGCAGAGTATGTCGCTAGATGCTTGGTGTGCCAACAAGTAAAGGCAGAGCAAAAGAAACCCGGTGGGTTGCTTCACCCATTGGAAGTTCCACTATGGAAGTGGGAAAGTGTCTCGATGGATTTTGTGGATGGATTACCGCGATCGAGGAAGGGTAATACGGGGATTTGGGTAATAGTAGATAGACTTACTAAGAGCGCCCATTTCATTCCCGTGAAGAGTAAGAGGACTGCTCCACGGTTAGCTTCTGTATATGTCAGAGAAATAGTTCGGTTGCACGGTGTTCCTTCTAGCATAGTGAGCGACCGCGATCCTATTTTCACTAGCGAATTTTGGTGAAGCTTACAAGAGGCGGTAGGGACTCAGTTATGTTTGAGCACCGCATATCATCCTCAAACGGACAGCCAGACCGAGAGGGTGAATCACATTCTAGAGGATCTGTTGAGGCTATGTATTCTAGACTTTGGGGGTACATGGGAAGAGAATCTTCCATTGGTTGAGTTCGCATATAATAATAGCTTTCAGTCCAGCATTGGTATGGCACCATTCGAAGCTCTTTATGGACGACCTTGTCGTTCACCTACATGTTGATGGGAATCTACGGATAAGATCTTACTTTGGCCCGATATGATTAGGGAGACTTCGGAGAAGATCGACTTGATTCGAAGGAGGATGAAAGCATCACAGGATAGGCAGAAATCTTATGTGGATAAAAGGAGGACAGATCTCGAGTTTGAAGTTGGGGACATGGTCTTTGTCAAAGTGTCCATTACGGAACGTTGTTCGCTTTGGGTCCGTTGGGAAATTAGCACCAAGGTTTGTAGGGCCGTTTCCTATTAAGGAGAAAATTGGACAGATGGCGTATAGAGTGGAGTTGCCCGAGAGACTTAGTGGTGTACACGACGTATTCCATGTGTCACATTTGAGGACGAGCTTGGACGAGACCGCGGAAGTGGTAGAGCCGAGCTTGCTTAGACAGGTGGAGATAGAGCGTGATGCGACAATTCGACGAGCTCCTACACGCATTCTTGGGTCGGAGATCAAGAGGTTGAGGAATCGGGAGGTCAGACTAGTCAAAGTGCAATGGGGAGATGATGAGAGCAACGCTACTTGGGAGACGGAAGAGAAGATGCGTTCACGATACCCTTTTCTTTTTGAGGGTATGTCCTTTAATTTCTCCTTTGTCGCTTAGCTTGTACTTATCTTATCTTTATTATATCCTCTCGCTAGTATCTTTGACCTTTAGTTAGGATAATCATATGGCTGAAACATATGTTTGAGGCATGTTATGTTTGGTGGATGCAAAGTGGATGCAAGTGTTTGCTAGTGGTTGGTCGTAGATGCACATACACACACTATTAGGCACCAGATCGGGTCAGTCACTTCATATTGCATATTGCATATATATGGATGTATTTAGTAAAATGGATGTATAATGGTTGTATTATCATATAGTTGCTGCATTCGGATGGATGGTTGTGCACGCATATAGAATTAGTATGTATCATTACGAATCTTTTGCATACATATTGGACGCATGGCACTATTATGAATTGCACTAAGGAGTTCGACTGAATCAGTAGACCGCCTAATTTTGCATTAGATATGGACATATACACACACTGTGCATATAAACATTAAAGCATTAGAAGTCTTTTAAGAACAATGGATGCTGGTGTTCGATGGTTGAGTAGATGGACGATTAGATGGTAGGATATACATTCTTTTTGACTTGGAGATTTCGGGGACGAAATCCTTTAAGGAGGGGAGAATGTAACACCCCGTAATTTTATAACATTAAAATTCACAAATTAAAGTATACTTAATTTTTAGAAAAGAATTAAGTGAAATGGGTTGCACAGAGAAATATATATATATTGATATATATATATATATATATATATAAATTAAATAAATAAATAAATAAATATGCGGAAAAGTTCAAAACAGCGAATTGGGAGGGGAAATAACCGAACCGGCCCATTTTTGAGGTCGACCCGAGCCTTGCTGGGTCGACTAGGGGTTAATCCAGGGTGTTTGGCTGTCAACCCGTGGGCTGATTCGCTCAAATGCAGATTTTGCATTTGATTGGTTCTCATGGTTCAGGGTTAATCTAATGGTCCTAAATAACTTCCTACACCTATAAATACATCCTAATGCTAACCCTAAACCTAATTAAAATAGAATAGTTACCGTCATACCATCGTCATGGAAATCAATGGGGCCGCCACCAACTAAGAAAGAAGAAAAGCAAATTCAATTCCAATTCTCTAAACCCTAAAGCAAAGCAAAACTATCTCTTTTCTTCTCTAAATTGTGAGTATGATGATCTTAACAAGATTATTATCATTTTAATTAGGTTGAGTTATGAATGGATTATGAGTAGATGATGTGAATTATCATATACGTTGTTGTAAACCCCTTTTGCTATCATGTATATTGTAAATCCAATGTTATATGATGATGATATATTATATGTTGTAAATCATGCTATGATGATGTTATGTACGTTGAAAGTTTCTATGCTAAGTTGTGATGAATCATACATGTTAAAAAGGCCATGATGTTACCATCTATGCTAGTTAGTTCATATTAATTAAATCATCTTGTTTGGGTTATGTTGATCTATATGACAAGTCACATATGCATGTTAGATTGATTAGAAAAGTTATGAACATATACCAAGACATCTATTATGACATCTAGAATTATGCTATGACATATGTGATATCCTATGCTAGTTCACACCATCATTATGTTGCCTAAAAACCCCATATGCAAGTTTATGTATAGATCTGGGCTATGACCATATCATGTAATTTGAGACATTTAACAAGTTGACCCCTTTTGATCCTTAACATGTGTAGTTTATGCAAGTTTCACCCCTATTATGATTATATTTATTTTAATTGTCTATATGTTGTGATAATTTATCTTTGTGCTAGGTGTTAGACTATACAAGTCTAGCCTATATTATGCGTTGAATAAGCGAACGTATAAACGTGGGGTAGGGGTAATATTAAGGATTTAATATTAAAAAGTTGGGGTGCAATTGATACGATTTTGCATGCCATAAGTGGATGGCCATAATTGAGTCAATTATGGACATCATCAAAAGTTGACTTAATTAATAATTTGAATAGGGAATTATTAAAACTGGGGTAAAAGATTTTAAGTGTTAATCAATGCTTAGGACACGAGGTTGGACTCGTTTGTGGCGTAAACCTGCCCGGACCCACCCGACAAATCGAGTGGTCACAAATGTCAGCCCAATGTGAGAGGTCCTAGGCCTAAACTAAAGCATAACGGTTGTAAAGACACGAGGTTAGACTCTTTTATGGTGTAAAACTGCCCGGACCAGCCCGGTAAATCCAGCTGCCATAAATGTCAATCTAATGTGAGATGTCTTTATGAGGTTATGGCCTGAATGAATTAAGAAATACTTAACCAGATAAACATGTAAGGTGGGACATGGGGGTTAAGTAGGTGTCTTGGGTGGCATGAGGAATCTAGGGGGTGCCCTTAGTGGCATGTGAAATACGATTAGTAAGAGTTAACCAAACACACATGTAAATGAACATGACTAAGAGGGTTAAGTGGGATATACTAGTGACAAGATTAGGTGGGTAGCTTGTGGGGGCCCATTTCGACCAGTATCCCAAACGTATCTTTGTGAGCTCGACCCAAGTCGAGGACGGGATACGCATGCTGGGTTTGACTGTAAGAGGCCAAAACGGGAAGCGGTGGCAACGCAAGTCCAACGGGTTTCATATGCGTGTGTGGACCCGGGCTGGTAGATAAGACGTTGTTGCATCGTGTAGGTATAAGCCGTGCATTCTCAAGTTGTATCGGGTTGCCACTTTAGGGGAGTGATACACCCCACTGTGGGGCCAGCACGGGTATCTACGAGTAGGGAGCCAATCGAAAGTGGGTAGTGGGGTACACCTAGTGGAGATAGGGGCAGACGACACCTATGTAGTCAGCTAGGGGTACGTAAGGCTATTTATAAAGTTTCTGTGTGAAGCAAGTGGGATCAAACAATAGGGTGACTGGTGTGGTGCAGTGTAGTAATGTGTGGTGCAATATAGTAATGTGCGGTGCAGTGTAGTAATCATTCGTTAGTAATTAGGTGTGCCATTACCGTTATCTTAAAAGCTATCTTAATCTTCCTAAGAGTTCATAGACATTTACTTGTCTTTTAGCTTATGCCTTAGTCTAGTTATTTTGATAATAGTATTGTTAGAATTATCATACTCGCCAGACTTTATGTCTGACCCCCTCTATTTCTATCCTTTTTCCCCCTCCGGGTCCTCAGGTTGGGCCCAGCTCTAGTGGAGTTTGATTGAATTGCTTCATCTCTCTTTGGAAAGCTTGGACCGTTGAAGTAAAGTCCAGCTTGTTATCTTTTTAATGGCTATTTATGTAATGGGATTATGTATTTTGTTTTTATGAAGATGGATATTGTACTTGGTTATGATCTATGGTTTTATGATGTAACAAACATGTTTAATTTCCGCTACAATAAAATGAAGTTTTAGATTTCCAAGTACTATTTATTATCTGTCTTGTTGTAATTTTTCTGTTCTATATTCACTTATAACCTCCATGGAAGATAATGCATTCCCTTTGTGAGTGACATTAATGGACGTGGGGTGTTACATGGATGTTGCATATGGATGGATGTTTGTGCACACATATAGTGTTTATGTGACTAGGACTATTTGCATACATGTTGGATTCATGGCACTAAGCATATTTTGCATTGAGAAGATCAATTAGGCCTGATCATTTGCATTAGATAAGGAACATATACACACACTTTCTGCATATGTTCATACAGCATTAGAAATCTCTCAAGGAAAATGGATGCCTGTGATTGATGAATGAGTAGATGGATGATTGGATGGTAGGACACATTCTTCTTAACTGGAAGATTTCGAGGACGAAATCCTTTAAGGAGGGGAGAATGTAACAACCCGAATTTTAATAACATGGTAAAACCGTAAATCAAGGCAGAATTAAATTTTAAAATAAGAATCAAGGGAAACGGGTTACGCCATTTCGTTCATCTCAAAATTTTACATGAAATAGAGTCTGAGTTTTTGAAAATCGGAGCTCGTTTGACCAAGCTATGACCTCTAGAAGTTTCAGAAATTTTCAGAATCAAAGACAGCTCGAATTTCGAATTCGAAATTCGAATTCAAACCCCGCACCAGGCAGGGCGGGAAAACTCCCGCCCATAGACCAGGTCGACCATAGTGTCGACCTCCCATGGACCAGGTCGACCATAGTGTCGACCTCCTAGGGACCAGGTCGACCATAGTGTCGACCTGGGGATCGACCTGCCTCCCGAACCTATTTCCTGAACCAGATGCATTCTGATGTATTTAGACTTGTTTCGTGACCAGATTCGTCTGCCTAACCCTATATAAACAGCCCCCTAGCCTCATTCTCTTGACACCATTTCATTCTGTCCTTATGTTACCTCAATGAAAATCAAAATAATAATATTTAAATTAAAAGAGACTACTTCTTCTTCTTCCAGACAACATCTAGGAATTGCAAATTGGGGGTTTTCAACTAGAACAAGACTAAACGAATAGAGATTCAACAACTGCAACAGCCATTTCTAGAATCAAATCTCTTCACTCTAATTCTCGATCCGCACTCTGTAAGTTCTAGTTACTTTGAGATTGAATCTTGTTAAATTTAATATGGACATGGAATAAAATGAAATTGGACCTAAGCTTGATTATCTATATGGATCTGTTCTTGTCTCTTCTTGAATCTATGATTTTGGGACTATTTCTTATCGACTGAATCATGCCCATTCATGTTGTTGGACCTAGTTTATTATTCAAACGCTAGATTGTAACATAAATTCTTGGATCTTGACTTGTGGGAATATTTCTATTTGGGTCCTATTCATGTTGTAAATCAAATTCTTTCATGTCTATAAACCTTAATATGCCTATGAGACTGTGGACATATGGTTTTGCCTATGCCTATGACTATGACGATGAACATAAGACTATGCTTATGCCTATGACTAAGAACATAAGACTATGCCTATGACTGTGAACATAAGACTATGCCTATGACTATGACAAGGAAAATTGTGGCTAATCACCTATGACTCTTGACTATGAGAATTTTTACCTATCATTATGAACATAAAGCCATTATCTATGACCATGACTTTGAAACTATTACTGTTAATTGCCTATGACTATTTACCCAGAACTATTTTTGATAATTATCCATGATTATTGTGAAGAGTCGCTTATGATTCATAACTATGAGATTTCTACCTATGTCTATTGGGGTTAATTGCCTAAGACTATTATAGTTGATTGTTCTTGCCCACAACACTATAGTTGAAAACCATGGTGTGCACCGAACTGGCATTTTGTTTGATCGTATACCTAGGGTGTGACTTGCTCGGTTTATTCGCTATTATGTACACCAAAACCATTGGATCCATTATCCTTGTATTTGGCTTGCTTTTGCATGCCTATTCTTTTATGTCAGCGTTTACCATGACTATCGCCTTATCCTGCTAGATTTGAAATCCTATATGACAATGATGTTGTAACCAATTATCTCAAGTTATATCATGCTAGTCTTGTAACCCTCTTTATCACTTTATGCTCGTCCCTTTTGCCTATCATAGTTTTGATGTTATACCCTTTATTTTGAAATTTGGATTCATTTGTAGTATGGATCGATTCATGTTTACGTGCGATGGGAATACGATTTGGGTAGATTAGGCAAAACATGAATTGGTTACGAACATGAATTATGAACTTGATAATAGGAAAAACTTGGAACATGAACATTGATATAACTTGAATCTGGATATGGACATGAAACTTATCCTTGAAACTTGACACGAACTCGATATGAATCTTGAACATCGACATGACACTAGAATGAACATGAAAATGGCCAACTCGAGGTTGGGTTGAGTTTGCAGTGTAAATCTGCACGTAAACGCCCATGCAGTGACTGTAAACAATAGGATCCAATGTGAGTAGTTCGTCATATCGCGCTTGAAACCCGAGGTTAGACTGAGTTGTGGTGTAAATCTGCCCGGAACCGCCTGGCATATCCAGTGACCACAACAACAGGTATCATATGAGAGGTTGAGGTGCATTAATGAATTAATGCCACATGATAGGGTTAAGTCATGAAAATGAAAGAAAACACTTATCCAATTTGACACGATGATTTGATAGGGTTAAGTCATGAACCGCTTGAATATACTTAACCAATTTGACACGATGATTTGATAGGGTTAAGTCATGAACCAATTGAATGTACTTAACCAATTTGACACGATGATTTGATAGTGTTAAGTCATGAACCGATTGAATATACTTAACCAATTAGACACGATGATTTGATAGGGTTAAGTCATGAACCGGTTGAATATACTTAACCAACTTGACAAATGATTCGTAGGGCTAAGTCATGAACTTGAATGACAATACTTAGCCAATTTGACATGACACGTAGGCGCGTTAAGTCACGAACTTGAATGAAAACACTTACCCAACTTGACATGCTAGAATGATGGGGTTAAGTCTCGAATTTAGATGACAACACATAACCTACTAGATGAAAACCCTAGTTGCGTGGTCCTTTTCAGCAGTAACCCACTAGATGTATCATGATACCCTGGAACTAGGCCGGATGGGGCACGATTACTGGGCTGATTGTAAGCGACCAGAATGACGGCTGAGTTGGTGCGCCATTATAGGTTCAGGTGGATTATGGTCGTGCACGTAGTCCGGAGTTGAAAAAGAAGGCATTGGGCACCAGTAGGTTTACAATGTGCGTGCTTGATTCGTGTCGGTGGTTGGCACCCTAGGGCTTGATACACCCTATGGGGGACCTAGCACATGTGACTACATTTCGTGATTGGGCCGTATGACATAGACACGTGAACGAGCTAGGACTTGTAGGGAGCCGATCGATTAATAGATCATTACGTGGAAAAAGGATGTTGTTTGTTAGGTAGCATAATCCCTAGTGGTCCTAGGTGGCATAAACCCTAATCGAATCTTGAAAACGTTCAATGGGTAGCATAATCCCTAGTGGTCCTAGGTAGCATAAACCCTAGTTGAAAACGCGATAGTTCATGATAAGGAAACCTAGCCAGAACAAAGGTGGCAGTCCAAACGATTTCAAGAATGGTGGCACTACATTGAAGTAGTATAGAAATACTTGATGAAACCCGTACAATATATGGCAAGGGACTGTACTTATACACGGAAAGGATGGTACGGGTTGGGGTACTAGTACAGTTGGTGCAGAGAATATATGAAATCAAAGAATATAGTGGAATGGTGAAGCTTAGAAATCTTGCAATGTTATACTTAATAGAAACCTTGCAATGTTATACTTGATTCATCGTGCCTGTAGTTTACCTTGTCATCATGCTTATGTTTACTTTCAGTTTATTCATGCCATATTATCTTAACCTGTTTTTATGCTGAAAGCCACTAGGACTTACTCAGTCTTTATGACTGACCTAGTTTGTTTCGCCTCTTTTTCTTTCGTTTCCCCCCCAGGTTCGCAGGTTGGGAATATAGCATAGTTCGGATCTTACAAGCTCCAAGGCTCTTTCATGCACTACTTGGATTTCTCTTGGTTATGGCTTGCTTTGCTGTTTTACTTGGGGAATGATTTATGACTATGGTTTTATGCTTCTTTACTATTGCAAGACAGATTTCGATGTAATGGATTTAATAGCATTTTGATGTAAAAGGCTTTAGACCTTTCTAGATTTTAAAGCAATGAAATTTGGTTCTTCTTCTGCTGTTTTATATGTTCTGTCTTGTAATATTTCTGTGTATGTTTACCTAGATAATGCTCCACCAAAGCTAGTGCATTCCCTTTGTGAGTGATCCTAGCGGAGGTGGGGTGTTATGGAAGCTGATGTAACTTGGGAGAAATTCAAAGAGCTATTCAATGAGAAGTTCATTCCAGATATGCCCCAGAGTTATTCCAAGACCCGCTACAGAAAAATAAGAAGTTTATCAATGGTCTGGCGAGTAGGTATCATAATAGGGTAACGACACACATCGAGCGTCCATTTGCTAAGGTGATCGAGATGGCATGCAGATATGAGGAGATAGACCAGAAGGATTCCCAGCAAGAGCGAGAAAGGAATCAAGCCAATAATAAGAAAAAGGAGTCGGATAAGAAACCTGAGACGGGCAGCTCTTCTACCGCCATGCCCTAAGAGAAGAAGAAAAGGGATAGGTCGAAGATTAATTGCTTCAATTGCCAGATTATAGGACATTTTGACTATGAGTGCCGAGCCCCAAAGAGGCCAAAAAGGAACGAGTTTTGACCGAGTCAGAGCGGTGGACAGAATCCCCGTGGCCCAAGAGAATGTTTTAACTACCACAAGCCTGGACACCTTATCAAGGATTTCCCTCTGCTCAAGAAATCTCAGGTGGCACATATCTATGACGGAGCAGCTGCACCAGCTTCTTCTGAAGGAGCACGTAAGCCTGATATTTTAGGGGGTACTCTTAAAATTAAGAATATTCCTATTACAGTTTTTCTTGACATGGGTGCATCTAGGAGTTTCATATCTGTTGACACGATAAAAATGCTTAAATTGGAACCCAGAAAACTTAAAGAACCGATTAGGCCTCATAGCCCGATAGGAGGCTCACTTATTCCCGATCAGTATTGTAGAGTGCTTGTTGCTTACTCTCACTTCCAGTTTCCTTTTGACTTGATCGTTATGAGTTTTTCTAGATACGATATCATACTTGGAATAGACCGGCTAACGAAGTATGAGGCTGAGTTATTATGCACTGAAAGAGTAGTCAGAATTAAAACCAAATTCAGAAATAAGATAACTATACCATGCCACGGCTCATCTACAGATAGGAAAGAATTCTGGTCTTTTCTAGAAGTTACTCCTGCTTCTATTGAGGATATTCCTATCGTCAGAGACTATGCAAATGTGTTCGAAGAAGTAGACAGCTTACCTCCGCGCAGAGAAATCGATTTTAGAATTGACTTAGTTCCGAATGCAAGGCCCATTGTACACCGCATTCGGTGAATGTCACTAAAAGAAAAAGAGGAGCTAAGCAGTCAAACCAAGCAGCTTTTTTGGAAGGGTCTAATCAAACCTAGCTTCTCGAGCTGGGGTGAAGCAGTAGTTTTCGTCCCAAAGTCAGACCAGGCTATGTGTGGACTACAGTGACCTTTATAAGAAGACTCTGAAAAATAAATACCCACTGCCCCGCATAGATGATCTGCTAGACCGCTTGAATGGAGCACGAGTATTTTCTAGGATGGACCTAGCTACAGGCTTCCACCAATTACGCATTGCCGAGGAATGTGTGCCTTTGATAGCTTTCAGAGGGCCAGATATATTTTATGAATAGCTAGTGATGCCCTTCGGCTTATGCAATGCTCTAGCATACTTCGTAGATCTGATGAATAGAGTCTTCCGCGATGTTTTAAATAAATTCGTGTAGGTGTTCATCGATGATATTCTAACCTTTTCTAAATCCACTACTGAACACGAAAAGCATCTGAAAGAAGTCTTGGAGATTTTGCGAAGAAATGTGCTGAAAGCCAAATTCTCCAAATGCATATTCTGGCAAGAAGAGGTGAAATTCCTTGGCCATGTTGTATCTAAGGAAGGCATCACAGTAGATCCAGGAAAGATCTCGGTCATCAAAGATTGGAAGCAGCCTACTACGCCCACTGAAGTCAGAAGTTTCTTAGATCTGGCTGGCTATTATCGGAAATTCATTAAGGATTTCTCAAAATTATCTTGTCCATTGACGAAGCTGACTAAGAAACACACCAAGTGCATTTGGACACCCAAATGTGAGGCAGCTTTCCAAGAGCTGAAACCGTAATTAATCACTGCTCCTGTGTTGACCATTATTGATGTCAATCAGGATTTGAAAGTCTAGACAGGCGCTTCTAGAGAAGGTTATCATTTTCATCTAATTAAACTTGTCAGAAATGACATTATTCTAATGTCAAATCTTATTTTAACATGTTATTCTTTTATCTATTTAATGTATTGCTGCGGTGCTAATGCAAAGAGACAAAGCTGTCGCATATGCTAGCCGCTAGTTAAAACCGCATGAAAAGAAGTACGCCACTCATGATCTTGGTCTTATGGCCATCGTATTTTCTTTAAAGATATGGTGGAATTATCTCTTGGGTGTGAAATTCGAGCTATATACTGACCGCAGATCCTTAAAGTATCTGTTCGCCCAAAGAGATTTGAACTTGAGGCAACATCGTTGGGTTGAATTCCTTGCACACTACGACCTGGACATCTTATATACTCCAGGGAAAGCCAATGTAGTGGTAGATGCCCTCAGCCGGAAGAATACGGCTAGCACCAACCTTATTCTTGCCAATCTTATTATTACTCTTACCTTGATCGATAAGATCTCTGCTCTTCAGAAAAAAGATGAATTTATTTAGAGAATCAACAAAAGAGTCAGGGTAGGCGAACCCATGAGTTTTCAGATTGATGACAAAGGGGTTCTGAGGCTATTGGGCCGAAATTGTGTTCCAAATCTTCCTGAGCCCAGAAAGGAAGTACTGGACGAATGTCACAAGACTAAGCTCAGCATTCACCCGGGAGTGAGCAAGATGTATCATGACCTCAAGCGCACATTTTGGTGGAGATCTATGAAGAGAGGCAATTATATATATGTTGCTAGATGTCACACCTGTCAGCAAGTCAAAAGCGATCAGCAAAAGCTAGCAAGTCTGTTGCAACCGCTAGGGGTTCCAAGTTGGAAATGGGACGAAATTTCTTTCGACTTTATTGATGGATTACCCCGGACTAGGAAAGGAAATGACAGTATATGGGTGATTGTAGATCGCCTCACAAAGACTTCCCATTTCATCCCTGTCAAATCCAATAGAACAGCTCGAAATTTGGCACAGCTTTATTTCAGAGAGACTGTCAGACTGCATGGGGTTCCCAGTAGCATTGTCAGTGACCGCAATCCGATATTTACTAGCAAATTCTGGGAGGCTTTCCAAGAAGAGCTAGGGATTAAGCTGAATACGAGCACTGCATATCACCCTTAGACAGATGGTCAGACTGAGAGGGTGAACCGCATATAGGAGGACTTGTTGCGAGCATGCATCCTAGATTTTGGTGGGTCATGGGAAGATCATTTGCACTTGGTTGAATTCTCTTATAATAACAGCTACCAAGCAAGCCAGTAGATGTTGCCATTTGAAGCTTTATATGGCAAGCCATGCAGATCACCCGCATGTTGGGTGGAACCCGGCAATCGATTAGTACTGGGTCCCGACATGATTCAAGAAGCATCAAACAAGGTTGATTTTATTAAGAAGTGATTACTTGTTGCATAAAGCCAACAGAAGTGCTATGCTGACACTCGAAGAAGGGATTTAGAATTCTCTGTCGGTGATCTTGCATACTTGAAGGTTTCCCCACTGAGAGGTGTGATTCGATTTGGGAAGACTTGGAAATTGGCGCCGAGATTCATTGGTCCATTTCCTATTCTCAAAAGGATTTGGAATCTCGCCTATAGGATGCAGTTGCCTGATTGGTTGCCAGGGGTTCGCGATGCATTTCATGTGTCCCAACTCCGGAAGCATGTTCATGATCCAGATTTAGTTGTGGAGGAAGCAGCCCAACGAGATTTGGAGTTTACCTTGGCCTTAGCAGTGAGAAGGGAAATAGTGAAAATTGTGGGCAAAGAAACTTGAGTGCTTAGGAAAAAGAGGATACACTTAGTCAAGGTGCAGTGGAGCAGGGATCCTAGAGACTGTTCGTTGGAGACCGAGGATAGCATCAAACAGGCCTATCCCAAGTGCAGAGTTGATATCTCCGAGTAGCTCTTGTGTTGAGGTACATTTACAATACCTTACATTTTCCGTTTTGGTTCCTACTTTACTACTATTTACTTTTCGAGGACGAAAAGCTTTTAAGTGTGGGAGATTGTAACAACCCGGAAAATCCGAACCAATTTCAAAATTTTATTTTGGCTATTTCAGTAGATTTTGAATAGTAAAAATAATTTATTTTAAATAATAATGATTAAAAATTCATTTTAATCGAGGTTGGAGCAAATATATTTATTTTCATTTTAAAAGGAATCAGAAATAGTACGGTAGTTTGAAAAGTCAAACTTGAACTTTGACTGAATGTACGAGATTCAAAATCTAACGGATTCTAGTGAAACAAAAAATATCTAAATCTGTTTCAAAATATCTTTCCAATGAATCTGAAAAATCAAAATTACATAGCGGGAGTCGAAAGTTATGGCCATATGAATATTCAGAATGGTCGCTATAGTATAATTTATAGCCCGTATAAAAGGCCATTTTTCAAACGACCTCTGTTTTCAACAAAATCACTTTTTTTGATCTGGAATGTCAAATTATTGCTAAGTTAAATTTTCTGGAATTTTTTGAATTAATATGTGAGCGTGGCAAACGAAAATTTGTTTTGTTCATTTCAGTCAAGTATGATCGACTTGAAAATGGCCATTTTTCAAACAGTCTCAGAATTCGACGAAATTAATTTTGTTGAGACCATATCGTCAAAAAAAGCCAAAAATAATATTTTTGGAATTTTCTGAGTTCGTGAGTGACTCCAGTAGATTTAAATATACGATCGAATTAATTTATTAAAGGATTTAAATATTAAATTAAAGATTTCAAGCCACAGATAGTTGTTTGGGCTGACGAGACCTAGCCCATTGGATCTGGAACGCGTGCTATTGTGTCGGGTCAACTCTGGTAGGACTGAAATCAGAGTTGTTAAGACTGTATGGATTTAATCATAAAATTTACATTAAAATATTATAAATAATAGAAAATCCATTTTCAAATCTCTAACACTTTTCACCATCGTTCTATACCGCCTCCACTATCGTTCAGTGGCCATGGGAGCACGAAATTTTCCCCCACAATAACTCCTCTTCTTCTCGAATTCCCTCCCTTCTTTAGACATTTTTCAAGGCCTTCGAACAACCTTTCCATCCCCACTGACCACGTCAGAAACCGCGCCCTATAGCGCGAGAACCGATCACTGATACCCCCGCCGCATCGGCCTCCGCCTTGTCCGCCTCCGACCATCGAACGACGCTGCTCCTCCGCCACCAGCTCGCCTCCCCAAGCCTGACAAACTCCAATAAAACAATCTGGAATCAGTGCAACGAATTTGGTGATAGATCGATTCAATGTTTTGAATCAATTCTAGAGTTATACGGTGAATATAATAAATAATTTTGTTACGCATTAAAACCGTTGCAAATTAAATTAAGTTGTAAAATTCATGACCTTTGCATACGAATACAGAATTGGGTGATTTCAGAGACATTGCGATCGTGAAGCCAAATACTACGTTCTAGAACTGATTGGGACTGGTTCTGAACCTTTTTGAATTTTAGATCTGAATTTTGAAACGAGATGAGATTTCTGATTTTTAAATAATTAATCAATTTAATTATTTTACTCGTTATGTAATGATTGTATGTATTTGATTTAGATCGGCTATGTTCTGAAATGTTGGATGATGATTGATCTATTGGTTGGTGATGAATAATTATAGATCCGTATGTGTTGGTTAAATTAAAACAAATTATTTTCTCTATGTAAATATTTGGTGAATCGTGTATATTAAACAAATATAAAATATTATTTTGTCATTTTTATTGAATTGAATTAGTTTGTCAATTCAATATTGTAATGACCCGTATTTTTAGCGATATAATAATTAATTTATTTAATTATTTAAATGGTGATTAAAAGGATTTCATGGTCGTTGAATTAAATAATGGTGAATATTTAATTAAAATAATAAATTAAATAATATATTTAATTCTGAAATAATCAGAATTGGCCGAAATGGCGATATGGTGTGAACTGGATAATTGTGATATTTAATTCAGTTTCGAGTTGAATTATATTAACGAATATATTATATAAAGGATGTTTGAATGTATAATTTTATTATAATTAAAATCGAGCTCGAAATGGCGCGGTAGTTCGCGATTTGGCGATTTGAACTTCAATTGAATGTACAGTATTCGTTTTAAGCCAGATTTCTATGAAACAAGAAACGTTAGGAGCTGGTGAAGTATATTTTTCTAGTGGAAGAGAAAAATCGATATTTCAACGTGAGATTTTGATTTATGTCCAAATCAAATGTTAGAAAAGTCACTGTGGAATTCCCTTATAATTTGTAACGATTTATTTATATTTTAAAAAGGAATTTCGTTATTAATCGAATATCGATTTAATTGGGATTTTAAATATCGAGCTGGAAATTCATATAGGAATATTATAGAGCTATTTGATATTCTATTGTGAATAAATATAATAATATTTATTTATAAATATTTAATTTAATTGTTTATATATTTAAAAGGGTTATTTAGGGCTATAAAAATAGCCAGTTTTGCAAACGACCTCATAATTCGATGAACTAATTTTATTGGATCCGCAATATTAAATTATTGTTAGATTTCAATTTTCGTGATTTTTGAAGTCAGCATGTGGCCGTACCGATTTTTAAGGTGAAAAACAGTCGATATTCTGACAGTTAAAAAGATGTCGTGTGAGCATACGGAGTCGGAATTCGACGAAACCAGTTTCGTTGGGACCGCAATGTCAAACTCTAGCTGCATGTCGATTTTCATGATTTTTGGGTATCGTGTGTGATCGCACGAATTTTTAGAAAGCAAAAATAAATATAAATAAAATGTAACACCCCTTAATTCTATTAATATTAATATTCACAAATTAAATAATAACTAATCTCAGACGTGAGAATTGTGGGAAATGGGTTACGACATTGTGTTCGTCTCGGAATTCTGGTCGAAATAGAGTCCGAGTTTGCGTGAATTGGACTTCGTATGAAGAAGTTATGGCTATTGGATGTTTCAGAAAATTCAAAACAGATTTCAGAAAATTTAAAATTCAAATTCGAAGTCAAACAGGCTAGGCGCGAAAATTATCACCCAGTACCCCAGGTCGACTGGGGAGTCGACTGGGCAGTCGACCCCCCCTCCCAGGTCGATTGGGGAGTCGACCTGCGTGTCGACCTGGGTGTCGACCTGGTCAGGCGGCTAGGGCTTTGACTGAGCCCAATCTTGAGCTGCTGATGTGTCTTTATGGCTGAGTTGGCAGGTTAAACGGTTCAGTTTAGTTCTGAGTTGATCTGACGGTCTAAATAAATCCTAAACTCTATAAATACCTAGGTAGTCTCTCACCCTAATTCATATGAAAAATAGAATAGCTACCGTCATACCGCCGCCATGGAACTCAGTCTAGCCGCCGCCAACTAAGAAGTAAGAAAAGCTAATCAAATTCTAATTCTACTCAACTCTAAAGCAAATCAATACTCTCTTTTCTTCTCTAATTGTGAGTATGATGATCTTAACAAGATTATTATTAAATTAATAAGATTAAGTTATGAATGGATCATGAGTAGATGATGTGAATTGTCATATATGTTGTTGTAAACCTTATACTATCATGTATGTTATAAATCCTATGCTATGTGGTGATGATATCCTATATGTTGTAAATCATGCTATGATGATGTTATGTATGTTGAGAGTTTCTATGCTAAGTTGTGATGAATCATACATGTTAAAAAGCCATGATGTTACTATCTATGCTAATTAGTTCATGTTAATAAAATCATTATGTTTGGGTTATGTTGATCTATATGACAAATCACATATGCAAGTTTAGGTTGATTAGTAAAAGTTATGAACATATGCCATGACGTCTATTATGACATCTAGAATTATGCTATGGCATATGTGAAATTCTAAGCTAATTCACACCGCCATTATGTTACATAAAACCCCATAAGCAAGTTTGTACATAAATTTGGGTTATGATCATATCATGTAGATTGTGACATTTAACAAGTTGACACATTTAGATCCTTAACATGTATAGTTTATGCAAGTTTCACCCCTATTATGATTGGATTATTTTATTTGTTCATATGTTGTGATAATTTATATTTGTGCTATGAGTTTGACTATTTGAGTCTAACGTATATTCTGCGTTGAATAAGCGAATGTACAAACAGGGGGTAGGGGTAATATTAAGGATTTAATATAAAGAAGTTGGGGTGCAATTGATATGATTTTGCATGCCATGAATGGATGGCCATAATTGAGTCAAATATGGACATCATTAAAAGTGGACTTAATTAAAAATTTGTATAGGGAATTATTAAAACTGGGGTAAAAGATTATAAGTGATAATCAAAGCTTAGGACACGAGGTTGGACTCGTTTGTGACGTAAACCTGCCCGGACCCGCCCGGACCCGCCCGGCAAACCCAATGGTCACAAATGTCAGCCCAATGTGAGAGGTCCTAGGCCTAAACTAAAGCATAACCGTTGTAAAGACACGAGGTTAGACTCTTTTATGGTGTAAGACTGCCCGGACCCGCCCGGCAAATCCAACTGCCATAAATGCCAGTCTAATGTGAGAGATCTTTATGAGGTTATGGCCTGAATGAATTAAGAAATACTTAACCAGATAAACATGAAAGGTGGGACATGGGGGTTAAGTAGGTGCCTTGGGTGGCATGAGGAATCTAGTGGGTGCCCTTAGTGGCATGTGAAATACGATTAGCAAGACTTAACCAAACACACATGTAAATGAACATGACTAAGAGGGTTAAGTGGGATATACTAGTGATGACAAGCATAGGTGGGTAGCTTGTGGGGGCCCATTTCAACCAGTAACCCAAACGTATCTTTGTGGGCTCGACCCAAGTCGAGGACGGGGCACACATACTGGGTTTGACTATAAGAGGCCAAAACAGGGAGCGGTGGCAACGCAAGTCCAATGCGTTTCATATGCGTTTGTGGACCCGGGCTGGTAGGTAAGACGTTGTTGCATCGTGTAGGTATAAGCTGTGCATTCTCAAGTTGTATCGGGTTGCCACTTTAGGGGAGTGATACACCCCACTGTGGGGCAAGCACGGGTATCTACGAGTAGGGAGCCGATCGCAAGTGGGTAGTGGGGTACACCTAGTGGAGATAGGGGCAGACGACACCTATGTAGTTAGCTGGGGGTACGCAAGGCTATTTATATAGTTTCTGTGTGAAGCAAGTGGGATCAACCTTTAGGGTGACTGGTGCGGTGCAGTGTAGTAATGTGCGGTGCAGTGTTGTAATTATTCGTTAGTAATTAGGTGTGCCTTTAACGCTATCTTTAACGTTATCTTTATCTGCTCATTCCATAGCTAATAGTTCTTAAACATTTACTTGTCTTCCAGCTTATGCCTTAGTCTAGTTATTTTGATAGTAGTATTGTTAGAATTATCATACCCGCCAGACTTTATGTCTGACCCCCTCCATTTCTATCCTTTTTCCCCCGCCAAGTCCTCAGGTTAGGCCCAGCTCTAGTGGAGTTTGATTGGATTGCTTATTCTCTCTCTTGGAAAGCTTGGACCGTTGAAGTAAAGTCCAGCTTGTTATCTTCTTTAATGGCTATTTATGTAATGGGGTTATGTATTTTGTTTTATCAAGATGGATAATGTACTTGACTCTGATCTATGGTTTTATGATGTAACAAACATGTTTAATTTCCGCTGCAATAAAATGAAGTTTTAGATTTCCAAGTACTACTTATTATATGTCTTGTTGTAATTTTTTTGTTCTATATTCACTTAAAACCTCCATGGAAGTTAATGCATTCCCTTTGTGAGTGACATTAATGGACGTGGGGTGTTACACGTGGTATCAAAGCTTAAGTTTACCAGAACAGATAAAAAAATTTAGAAAAATTATTTTTCTAAAGTATTTTTGGAAGAAGTGCTTTCAAAAACATGTTTTAATGAGTAATTTGAAGAGGAAAGTTTTTTTTTAAGAAAAACAAAATCCCCAATAGCCATATCTTTATCTTTCGAATTTTCCATTTTGAATCTTTCCTTTTTCGTTTCAGCATGGCTAAAGATCTTAACCTTCCGGATGGTGTAATGATACCAGGATGGTATAGGAGGTTATTAGAGGCTAGGGCCGCCGCAGGTCCGGCCAATGTTCCTCCACCACCAGTTGCACCCGTTCCTCCTCCTCCTCGCGTAGATACTTTTGCAAAGACGTGCAAGGAATTTAAGGCTATGGATGGAAAACCTTTTCAAGGGTCAGAAACGTTTGCGGAAGTTAGAGATTGGCTTAGGGAGGTGGAAGAATTGCTAGAAATCTATGAAGTAGAAGAAGGGAGGAAAGTCAAATTAGCAGCTTGGTTAATGAAGGGAGAGGCCTCGTTTTGGTGGGAGGTCACTAATGGGAAGCGTCCTGTTGATTCTTAGGCGGATTTCAGACGTGGATTTGAGTTGAAGTTTCTCTCAAGGGCAGAAGAGAATTTATATTTAGAAAGGTTCTTGACATTAAAGCAAGGAAGCTCATCAGTAAAAGAATATGTCAACAAATTTAATCAATTAGCAAGGTTTGGCTTGGACTTAATGAACAAGCTGGAGAAGAATGCTCTGAAGTTCGTTAATGGATTGAATGAACCTTTGCAAGGGTTGGCTATGACCCACATCCCCATGGGGGCCACCTTTGAGAAGCTAGTAGACATGGCACTCATGCACGAGGAGAAAGGCACTAAAGCTGATAAGGCACCCGAGAAGAAAGGGGATCAGAAAAACCACAAAAACAAGACAAGAAGGGTGGTAAAGACAATAATGGCAAGGGAAAGAAGAAATGCTTTAACTGTGGGACACCAGGCCATCTCATTAAGGATTGCCGAAAGAAAAAGAAGACTGGCTGTTTTCACTGTGGCGAAGAGGGACATCTAGTGAAGGACTGCCCAAAGAAGAGGCAGAGGGCACGAGCTACCTCGGGAGGACAGGTGCAGACTCTTATGGCACCAGGGCAGGCAAGGGGACAAGTTCAGGCTCTCGCGGTCCCACCGCTGCAAGAACGAGGTAGAACCATTTCTTTTGAAAGCTTAGTTTTTCTGTTTGATCATCCTGTCCGTACCTTATTCGATTCGGGCGCATCGCATTCATTTATCTCTACATCATTAGTTGAATCACTGCACTTAAACACCAGTTTAGTAGAGGATCCCTTAGTTGTTTCGAATCCAATAGGGGGCTCAGCCTATTTGTCCATGATGTGTTTGGACTTGAAAATTTCTATACTTAGCGTTGAGTTTAGATGTGATGCTTATGTGTTGGGCTTCACGGGCTATGGGCTAATTTTAGGAATGGATTGGTTATCCAGAAATGGGGCCGTTCTTGATTGTGAGAGGAGAGTAGTTAGGCTTATGACTCGCCTTGGCAACACTCTCGAAATCTTTTGTAGTCCCATAAATTCCGTTATGCTAAGTTATCTAGAATCGCTTGATGCATCTGAAGAAAATCTACAATCTGTTATAGTGGTCCGAGAATGTTCGGATGTGTTTGAGGAGATGAAGGACTTACCTCCGAAGCGGGAGATAGATTTTCGAATATATCTTGTGGATAATGCAAAACAAATATCTTTGCCAGTGTGCCACATGACTCCACATGAAAGGAGGGAACTCGATAAGCAAGTGAAGGAGTTGCTTGAGAAGGGGTTCATAAGACGTAATATATCAGAGTGGGGTGCTCCCGTAGTATTTTCCACGAAGGCGGATGGGTCCCTTGGACTTTGTGTGGACTATAGAGAACTTAATAAGCTTACTAAGAAGAACAGACACCAACTGTCGAGGGTTGACGATCTCTTCGATCAGTTAGTTAGCGCCTTAGTGTTTTCGCTGTTGGACTTAGCCACTGGTTTCCATCAGTTGAGAGTCGTTGAGGATAGCATAGACAAGACTGCCTTTAGGACTTCGGACGGTTTCTATAAGTGACTAGTGATGCCCTTCGGTTTGACAAACGCCCCCGCATACTTTATTGATTTGATGAGTAGGGTGTTTAGGGAGTACCTTAACAAATTCGTGGTGGTCTTTGTAGACGACATCCTGATCTTTTCTAAGGATGAAGAAGAGCATGCCCTACATCTTAGGGAAGTGTTGAAGACCCTACGAGCGCATAATCTTAAAGCCAAATTTTCTAAGTGTCACTTCTGGAGGATGGAAGTACGATTCCTAGGGCTCGTGGTTTCCAAGGAAGGGATAGCTGTGGATCCCGCGACGGTAGTAGCCATCCAAGATTGGAAGGTCCCTAAAAATGCTACCGAAGTAAGAAGTTTCTAAGGGTTGGCTGGCTACTATAGGAAGTTTATCAAAGACTTCGCAAAGATATCAGCTCCATTGACACGCTTGACGAAGAAGAACCTAGTTTTCACATGGGACGTAGATTGTGATGATGCGTTCTAACGTTTGAAGAGAGCTTTGACTTCAGCCCCAGTCTTAGTACTACTAGATGGGAGTAAGTCATTTACTGTTTATATGGACGCTTGTGGGACAGGACTAGGGGCAGTCCTAATGCAAGAGGGCAGGGTAATAACCTATGATGGAAGGCAGTTGAGAGCGCATGAGAAAAATTACCCTACACATGACCTAGAGATGGCCGCTATTGTTTTCTCTCTTAAGTCTTAGCGTCATTATCTTCTTGGCGAGAGATTCGAATTATTCACTGACCATAAATCTTTAAAATACCTTTTCTCTCAAAAGAACTTGAACATAAGGCGGCAAAGGTGGATGGAGTTTTTAGCGTCCTACGATTTCAAGATAGCATATACCCCTAGCAAGGGTAACGTGGTGGCAGATGCCTTAAGTAGAAAAAGATTATCCTTAAGTCCTTTGTTTGTTGAGCGGTGAAACATAGAATTCATTTCGATGTTTGACTTTAGACCTTCCGTTGACTTTGTACCCGGTTTGCTAGCATCCTTGGAGGTCAGACCTACACTTTTGGGACGGATTGGAGAGGCACAGCGAGATGACCCACAGTTGGTTGAGTTAGTAGAAAAGCTCAAAGGAGGGGAGTCATCAAGCCATCTCCGTAGGTATACCCTAGATGATAAGGGTTGGTTACGTAGGGATGGTAGACTTTGTGTACCAAAAGACGATGAGCTAAGGAAGACTATTCTTGACGAAGCGCATCATTCGAAGATGACCATTCATCCCGGCGGGGACAAGATGTACAAAGACATGAAGCGAGTTTACTTTTGGGCCGGTATGAAGAGGGACGTGGCCGAGTATGTTGCTAGATGCTTGGTGTGCCCACAAGTAAAAGCGGAGCAAAAGAAACCCGGTGGGTTGCTTCACCCATTGGAGGTTCCACTATGGAAAAGGGAAACCGTCTCGACGGATTTTGTGGATGGATTACCAAGATCAAGGAAGGGTAATACGGGATTTTGGGTTATAATAGACAGACTTACTAAGAGCGCCTATTTCATTCCCATGAAGAGTAAGAGGATCTTTTGAGGCTATGTATACTAGACTTTGGGGGTACATGGGAAGAGCATCTTCCATTGGTGGAGTTCACATATAATAACAGCTTTCAGTCTAGCATTGGCATGGCACCTTTCAAAGCTCTCTATGGACGACCTTGTCGTTAACCTACATGTTGGTGGGAATCTACAGATAAGATCTTACTTGGACCCGATATGATTAGAGAGACTTCGGAGAAGATCGACTTGATTCGAAGGAGGATGAAAGCAGCGCAAGATAGGCAGAAATCTTATGCAGATAAGAGGAGGACAGATCTTGAGTTTGAAGATGGGGACATGGTCTTTATCAAAGTGTCTCCACTACGGAACGTTGTTCGCTTTGGGTCCGTTTGGAAATTAGCACCAAGGTTCATAGGGCCATTTCCTATTAAGGAAAAGATTGGACAGGTGGCGTATAGAGTGGAGCTGCCTGAGAGACTTATTGGTGTACACGACGTATTCCATGTGTCACATTTGAGGAAGTTCTTGCATGAGACCGCGGAAGTGGTAGAGCCGAGCTAGCTTAGAGAGGTGGGGATCGAGCGTGATGCGACGATTCGACGAGCTCCTACACGCATTCTTGGATCAGAAATCAAGAAGCCGAGGAATCGAGAGGTCAGACTAGTCAAAGTACAATGGGGAGATGACGGGAGCAACGCTACTTGGGAGGCAGAAGAGAAGATGCGTTCACGATACCCTTTTCTTTTTGAGGGTATGTCCTTTAATTTCTCCTTTATCGCTTATCTTGTACTTATCTTACCTTTAGAGTATCCTCTCGCTAGTATTCTTGACCTTTAGTTAGGATAATCCTATGGTTGAAACATGTGTTTTAGACATGTTATGTATGATGGATGCAAAGTGGATGCAAGTGTTTGCTAGTGGTTGCTCGTGGACGCATATACACACACAATTAGGCACTAGATCGGCTCAGTCACTTCATATTGCATATTGCATATATATGGCTGTATTTAGTAAAATGGATGTATGATGATTGTTTATCATATGGATGCTGCATTCAGATGATGATCGTGCACGCATATAGAGATAATATGTAGCATTAGGGAACTTTTGCATACATAATGGACGCATGGCACTATCATGATTTGCATTAAGGAGGTCAACTGAATCAGTGGACCGCCTAATTTTGCATTAGATATGGACATATACACACACTGTGCATTTAAACATGAAAGCACTAGAAGTCTATAAGGACAATGGATGCATATGGTTGATGGTTGAGTGATGGACGATTGGATTTTAGGATATACATTCTTCTTAACTTGAAGATTTCAGGGTCGAAATCCTGTAAGGAGGGGAGAATATAACACCCCGTAATTCTATTAATATTAATATTCACAAATTAAAGAATAACTAATCTCAGACGTGAGAATTGTGGGAAACGAGTTGAGCCATTGTGTTCATCTCGGAATTATGGTGGAAATAGAGTCCGAGTTTGCGTGAATTGGACTTTGTATGAAGATGTTATGGCCATCGGAAGTTTCAGAAAATTCAAAATAGATTTCAGAAAAATTCAAATTCAAATTCGAAGTCAAACAGGCTAGGCGGGAAAATTCCCGCCCAGCACCCCAGGTCGACTGGGGAGTCGACCTGGGTGTCGACCTGGGTGTCGACCTGGTCAGGCGGCTAGGGTTTTGATGGGCTGCTGATGTGTCTTTAGGGCTGAGTTGGCAAATTAAATGGTTCAGTTTAGTTCTGAGTTGATCTGATGGTCTAAATAAATCCTAAACTCTGTAAATACCTAGGTAGTCTCTCACCCTAATTCATATGAAAAATAGAATAGCTACTGTCATACTACCGCCATGGAACTCAGTCTAGCCGCCGCCAACTAAGAAAGAAGAAAAGCTAATAATATTCTAATTCTACTCAACTCTAAAGCAAATCAAGACCCTCTTTTCTTCTCTAATTGTGAGTATGACGATCTTAACAAGATTATTATTAAATTAATTAGATTAAGTTATGAATGGATCATGAGTAGATGATGTGAATTGTCATATATGTTGTTGTAAACCTTATACTATCATGTATGTTATAAATCCTATGCTATGTGGTGATGATATCCTATATGTTGTAAATCATGCTATGATGATGTTATGTATGTTGAGAGTTTCTATGCTAAGTTGTGATGAATCATACATGTTAAAAAGCCATGATTTTACTATCTATGCTAATTAGTTCATGTTAATCAAATCATTATGTTTGGGCTATGTTGATCTATATGACAAATCACATATGCAAGTTTAGGTTGATTAGTAAAAGTTATGAACATATGCCATGACGTCTATTATGACATCTAGAATTATGCTATGACATATGTGAAATTCTATGCTAGTTCACACCGCCATTATGTTGCATAAAACCCCATATGCAAGTTTATACATAAATTTGGGTTATGATCATATCATGTGACATTTAACAAGTTGACACCTTTAGATCCTTAACATGTGTAGTTTATGCAAGTTTCACCGCTATTATGATTGGATTATTTTATTTGTCCATATATTGTGATAATTTATCTTTGTGCCATGAGTTAGACTATTCGAGTCTAATGTATATTCTGCGTTGAATAAGCGAACGTACAAACGTGGGGTAGGGGTAATATTAAGGATTTAATATAAAGAAGTTGGGGTGCAATTGAAATGATTTTGCATGCCATGAATGGATGGCCATAATTGATTCAATTATGGACATCATTAAAAGTGGACTTAATTAAAAATTTGTATAGGGAATTATTAAAACTGGGGTAAAAGATTATAAGTTATAATCAATGCTTAGGACACGAGGTTGGACTCGTTTGTGACGTAAACCAGCCCGGACCCGCCCGGCAAATCCAGTGGTCACAAATGTCAGCCCAATGTGAGAGGTCCTAGGCTTAAACTAAAGCATAACAGTTGTAAAGACACGAGGTTAGACTCTTTTATGGTGTAAGACTGCCCGGACCCGCCCGGCAAATCCAGCTGCCATAAATGCCAATCTAATGTGAGAGGTCTTTATGAGGTTATGGCCTGAATGAATTAAGAAATACTTAACCAGATAAACATGAAAGGTGGGACATGGGGGTTAAGTAGGTGCCTTGGGTGGCATGAGGAATCTAGTGGGTGCCCTTAGTGGCATTTGAAATACGATTAGCAAGACTTAACCAAAAACACATGTAAATGAACATGACTAAGAGGGTTAAGTGGGATATACTAGTGGTGACAAGCTTAGGTGGGTAGCTTGTCGGGGCCCATTTCAACCAGTAACCCAAACGTATCTTTGTGGGCTCGACCCAAGTCGAGGACGGGACACGCATACTGGGTTTGACTATAAGAGGCCAAAATGGAGAGCGGTGGCAACGCAAGTCCAACGGGTTTCATATGCGTGTGTGGACCCAGGCTGGTAGGTAAGACGTTGTTGCGTCGTGTAGGTATAAGCCGTGCATTATCAAGTTGTATCGGGTTGCCACTTTAGGGGAGTGATACACCCCACTATGGGGCCAGCACGGGTATCTACGAGTAGGAAGCCGATCGCAAGTGGGTAGTGGGGTACACCTAGTGGAGATAGGGGCAGACGGCACCTATGTAGTTAGCTAGGGGTACGCAAGGCTATTTATATAGTATCTGTGTGAAGCAAGTGGGATCAACCTTTAGGGTGACTGGTGCGGTGCAGTGTAGTAATGTGCGGTGCAGTGTAGTAATTATTCGTTAGTAATTAGGTGTGCCTTTAACGCTATCTTTAACGTTATCTTAAACATTATCTTTATCTGCACATTCCATACCTAATAATTCATAGACATTTACTTGTCTTCCAGCTTATGCCTTAGTCTAGTTATTTTGATAGTAGTATTGTTAAAATTATCATACTCGCCAGACTTTATGTTTGACCCCCTCCATTTCTATCCTTTTTCCCCCGCCAGGTCCTTAGGTTGGGCCCAGCTCTAGTGGAGTTTGATTGGATTGCTTATTCTCTCTCTTGGAAAGCTTGGACCGTTGAAGTAAAGTCCAGCTTGTTATCTTCTTTAATGGCTATTTATGTAATGGGGTTATGTATTTTTTTTATCAAGATGGATAATTTACTTGACTCTGATCTATGGTTTTATGATGTAACAAACATGTTTAATTTCCGCTGCAATAAAATGTATTTTTAGATTTCCAAGTACTACTTATTATCTGTCTTGTTGCAATTTTTCTGTTCTATATTCACTTAAAACCTCCATGGAAGTTAATGCATTCCCTTTGTGAGTGACATTAAAGGACGTGGGGTGTTACATAAAATATCTAAATAATATGTGTGAACATTTGAGGTGCCATATCCTTCAATTTTTCAACCACACAAGAAATCTCATCCCCGTATAAAACATCCTCTTGGCCGCCACACAGTTCAGAGAAAAACGTGAGAAAGATTAATCCTCAAAAATCAAAATCAATTGGAATAAATATCCTAAATTCATGAAAACAAATTTGTAGACATCAACAAAGCAAGAGCTCGGCGTTGGTACGGGTTTTGTGAAGCTCGATCAAAGTCTGGGTTTGGGGTTTTTCCACGGCGTCGGCTAGGGTTAGGGATTTCGAGATATTGATGCATCGATTTATGGTTTCATTATGGTTTTCATCTATATCGGGGAGAGTAGCATCATTGGTGAGATTTTTGAGGGAATCCGTGATTTTAACTATCAATCGAAAGTCTGAGCATCAGGGAAAATGATGTTCGATGCATATGAGTCCCTGAGTTCGAGTGGGTTGAAGATGGTACGGGTTTAACGAGATTTTGATGCTGAGAATATTGCTGAAACTAGTTTGATTTTTAATAAAGTATGGTGAGTGCTTTGATTTTTTGAAGATCGGCTGTGGGGTAAACAAATAATGGAGGAACGATCTGTGTTTTGGGAAGAAGAAGGGGCGTGGACTGTGTAACGTGGGCCTGGCGGTGTTGATGGGCCGGGTGGGAAAAAACAAAAGGTTAAAGCCCATAAAAAAAATTTACCAGTTTTATTTTTAATTTAAATTAGTTCAACTTTAAAAATGTATATCTTTGTCATACTTAATCAGAAATTCGAACGATTGGATCCGTTAGGATCATATGGACGAGCACTCCACAATGAAACTGACTGGAAGTCCATTGGAGCTCATTTGAATTTATGGCAAAATAAATTGTTTGATTCAAATCAAACAACAGTTTAACGTTCTTTAATGATGAACTGCCAATGTGAGTAAAACTCACCAACTCTGAACAGTTCTATTATTATAACGTATATTTAGAACTGATAAATGATGACTAATTGCTGTGTGCTGACCGTTTGGTTGAATTTTATATGTATTAGTTGAAATTATAGAAAACGATATATATATAAATCGTTAATCGAATATTGATTCAGTTTATCAGAATATTTTATACTTGTGTTGTTTAACATCTGTGATGCAGGGAAACGGGTTGGTGGGGTCCAACTGGACTCCTCATCATTTATTTTACTGTTTTTCATATATTATAATATATGATGTGATATAAAATCTGTTGTTGTTTACGTGTGTTTGAAAGATATCGATCATGGTTATTTGGTATTTTAAATACCATGAAAAATAATGGGATGTAAAAAGGGGATTTTCAAAGTATATTTTGAAATTAAATTAGATATATAAAAATCAATGGATTTTATATATGAAAGGAAAAAGGGATTTTATAAAAGGAAATAATTATAAAATCAAAAGAGTTAGAAAGGAAAATATATTTGTAAAACAAATATAAAGGAAAATATTCGTAAAACAAATATAAAAGAGAAATGTTTGCAAACCATTTACAAATAAAATTAAAAAGGGATATGTGTAAAACATTTATAAATAGAATAAAGGAATATTTACTTAGAAAATAAATAGAATAAAGGAATATTCACTTAGAAAATAAATAGAATAAAGGAATATTTATTTGGAAAATAAATAGAGTAAATGAAATGGAGTTAATCGAATTTAGTATTTGAAGGAGTTAATCGAATTTAGTTAATCAAAATGGAGTTAAACAAAAATTAGAAAGTGACTAGAGATTAATAAGTTGAATGGTTTCCTAAGTAACGATCTGATGTTGGTTTCGGCCTTTGGGGTTTATACTTAGGAAGTTGTTCTCTTGTTAGTTTATAGTTAGAGTCTGATAGATGTGGAAGAATAGTGATACGTAATTAAGCCATGGAAATGTTTTCCATTGTTAATAACGTATATTTTCTAAACATACAAGATGAGGATATATATATATATATATATATATTTGATGATTGAACGATATAATTTCTATCTGGAAATAATATCGTTATTTGCACACGTGTTTTTCTTTGATAGTTAACTTACCGACTATAGAAGTTTTTGACCATTTTAACGTTGTTAATATGGAGAGAGCAGTTGGATAATTATCCAAAGAACCACTCTGTATTGGCATAAGCGTTGCGAATCATTTATGCCAAATATAAATGAAGACGGAGTAAAGTGCAAGGGCTGTTGTATAAGTCTTAGATGACAATTGCCTAAGATGGATGTACTGAATAGTGCCTTCGGTTTGTCCAGTCCCTGGACTACTTGTATGGAAGAAGGTCTGACAAAGTATATCTAATAAATCGCGTAAGTTGTTCTATTCAAACGTATTCACGTTTGATGGCGGAGGAATTCGTTTCTCTTAGCTGTATACCCGTGTTATTTTTGGATAAATCAATTTGTGATTTGGCGGGTGTGACGATGTGACATTCTAAGTGAATGAAGATATGGCATGAAAAATATAGGCGTAGCTTCTAGCCTCACATCCGGTAAATGACAGAAATCGGGCAGCCATCATGGCTATGTAGGTCGCACCTATTAGGGTGTATAATCACCTAATCTAGAGTTTCATTTACTTCTATAAATCTATTGTTGATGTTGTCCCGTTCGGGAAACGGTTGCTGATCTCAACCGTTGGTGATATACATTCGATACACTTAAGCGAAATTAGTGGTCGGTCATGTGTGGCCGGGTTGCAAGATGTTCTTGTTGAACCCAGTGTATTCCTCTCTAGAGGTACACTAGCGAAAGGTGGTTCCATACCTTGTCATAGTTGGAAATCCATTACCCAATACGTGCTTGCAGTTTTGATTATATACTATATATGTAGAACGTGAGATGGAAGCGTTTCTGCTAGATGATTATTATATTGTGGTTGATAGACATTATTATAATATCAAAAGGTTTTTGATATAAAGATATTTTGGATTCTCATAAAGTAAAAACCCGTTCCGTTATACGGCATGGTCTTATGAGATATCGTTTACTTGTTCGAACTGTTTTAAACTGTTTTACTCATACCAGTCCCATGAATGACCCGGAGTTTATTTTGTTTTGTTTTCCCTAAACTCTTGGGTGCCCAATTTTGTACGGACAGTCAAGTAGTCAGGATTTACGGATACTTGAAGAGCTGGAGCAGGAGTCTTCAGGATTATATGGCTATTATTATTCCACTGTGTTGTAAGTGTTGTACTTTGATAATGATGTGTATACATATACTGATTTTATTTCAAGGATATATTATCTATTATATGTTATTCGTTCCGCTATGAGATTCGTGTTACTCTGATGTTGTGTTCTTCTTCTTCTTCTTTTCTAAGTTCTATCTTATCTTTACTCACCCTCTAATTTCTTTCATTAACCATCCGGTATTTTCGACTCTTGATATTCGATATGTGTTGTATATCGGATAATCAAGGTCGCCTTTTTCCGGGTCGTTAC
Organism: Allium sativum; assembly: GCA_030737875.1. Classification (NCBI taxonomy): domain Eukaryota; kingdom Viridiplantae; phylum Streptophyta; class Magnoliopsida; order Asparagales; family Amaryllidaceae; genus Allium; species Allium sativum. Next base: position 351,010,433 of record CM060926.1, read on the forward strand.
AAATATAAAATATTATATTGTCATTTTTATTGAATTAGTTTGTCATTTCAATATAAAATATTATTTTGTCATTTTTATTGAATTGAATTAGTTGTCAATTCAATATAAAATATTATGTTATCATTTTTATTGAATTAGTTTGTCATTTCAATATAAAATATTATTTTGTCATTTTTATTGAACTGAATTAGCTGTCAATTCAATACAAAATATTATGTTGTCATTTTTATTGAATTAGTTGTCAATTCAATATAAAATATTATGTTGTCATTTTCATTGAATTAGTTTGTCAATATAATATAAAATATTAAGTTGTCATTCTTATTGAATTAGTTTGTCAATTCAATATAAAATATTATTTTGTCATTTTTATTGAATTGAATTAGTTTGTCAATTCAATTAGAAATGTTATTTTGGTCATATTTGTTGAATGGAATTAGTTTGTCAATACAATTAAAAATATTATTTTGTCATGTTTATTGAATTGAAACAGAATTGTCAATTCAATTAAAAATATCACTTTGTTATATTATTGAATTGAATTAGAGTTGTCAACAAAATTAAAAATATATCATTTTGCTAACATTATGAATTGAAATAGAATTGTCAATTAAAAAAAATCTTGTTTAAATTATGAATTGAAATAGAATTGTCAATTCAATAAAATCTTGTTTTTATTATGAATTGAAATAGAATTGTCAATTCAATAAAATCTTGTTCATATTATGAATTGAAATAGAATTGTCAATCCAATGAAAAGATTACATTTTTTAATTTGCAAATTTAGATGCAAATAAATATACAATAAAAAGTTATATTTTTATTTGCATTCTTTAATGCAAATAAAACATGAAATAAAAAGTTACATTTTTATTTGCATTCCTTGATGAAAATAAAACATGAAATAAAAAGTTACATTTTTATTTGCATTCCTTGATGCAAATAAAACATGAAATTAAAAGTTACATTTTTATTTGCATTCTTTGATGCAAATAAAACATGAAATTAAAAGTTGAATTTTTAGTTGCATTCTTTGATGCAAATAAAACATGAAATAGAAAGGTTACATTCTTGTTTGCATTTTAGATGCAAATAAAAGCCTAGTTTAAGAAGTTACATTTTTCATTTTCATTTTTGATGCAAATGAAAGAATAGAATAGAAGTTACATTTTTCATTTGCATTTTTGATGCAAATGAAAGAATAGAATAAAAGCTACAATTTTTCATTAGTAATTTTGATACAAAAAAAAAACAAAGAAAAAATGTACATTTACATTTACATGTTAGTTGGAAATAAAAAGAACGAATTTAAAAGTTACATCTTTATCCACATTTTAGATGTAATAAAAAGTATAGTTTTGAATTTTATATTTTAATTGTCAAATTAGAGACAATAAAAACAATAAATCAAAAACGACATTTTTGTTGACATGTTAGTTGTAATTAAAGGAGTAGAAATATATGTTATATTTTTATTATCAAACTTGAGGCAATAAAAAAAAGCATACAATTAAAAAGTTATATTTTTATTTATATTTTAGATTCAATAAAAAGGACAGGTTTTAATGTTACATTTTTATTGTCATTTTAGAGACAATAAAAAGAATAGATTTAAATGTCACATTTTTATTATAAATTTAGATGCAATAAAAGTAATAGAAATAAAAATTGTGTTTTTATTTCCATTTGGTTTCAACAAAAGGGGTGAACATTATAAATATATTTTCGATGTAATTTAGATACCATTGGAAATAATTAGTCATTAAAACATGATTCAATCCAAATCATCATTTTATCATGTCAGAAGAATAATGAAAATCATATATAAATCTCTAACATGAATATAGACTGTGTTTGGCTTGCTTGTGATTGTTTGAAAAGTTGTTGAAACCACCAACGATTTTTATATATATATATATATATATATTAATTAAATTAAACGAATCGCGCATGGTAGTTCGCGTTTCAATAATTGTAACTTCAAACGATTATACCAAAAGATCTATGTAATGACCCAAAATTCTGGTCCAATTTGAGCTGGCCAAATAACACAAGTCCAACCCCAATTACACAAGAAAATCAGAACACTAATAGAAAGAAAACAGAGGGTGAGGAAAGATAAGATAGAAACTTAGAATAGAAGAAGAAGAAGAAGAAGAACACAATATCAGAGTAACACGAACCTCACAGCGGAACAAATAACATATAATACATATAACATAACTTGAAATATACATCTGTACTTGAATATACATCATTATCAGAGTACAACACTTACAACACAGCGGAAATAACTATAGCTATATAATCCTGAAGCCTCCTGCTCCAAGCTCTTCCAGTATATTTGTAAATCCCGAATACTTGACTGCCCGTACAAATTTAGGCACCCAAGAGTTTAGGGAAACAAACAAATAAACCCCGGGTCAGTCATGGGACATGTGTGAGTAAAACAGCTTAAAACGGTTTGAACAAGTAAATGATATCTCATAAGACCACGCCGTATAACGGAACGGGTTTTTCCCTTATGAGAATAGAAATTTTCTTTATATCAAAAACCCTTTTGATATTATAATAATGTCTATCAAACACAATATAATAGTCATCTAGCAGAAACGCTTTCATCTCACGTTCTACATATATAGTATACAACCAAAACCGCAAGCACATATTGGGTAATGGATTTCCAACTATGACAAGGTATGGAACCACCTTTCGCTAGTGTACCTCTAAAGAGTAATGCACTGGGTTCAACAAGAACATCTTGCAACCCGGCCACACATGACTGACCACTCATTTCGCTTGAGTGTATCGAATTTATCATCAACAGTTGGGATCAGTAACCATTTCCCGAATGGGACAGCATCAATAATAGATTTTTAGAAATAAATGAAACTCTAGATCAGGTTATTATACACCCTAATAGGTGCGACCTACATAGCCATGCTGCCTGCCCGATTTCTGTCATTTACCGGATGTGAGGCTGGAAGCTACGCTTTGTCATCACATCAGATTCACTTCGAATGCCACATCGTCAAATCCATCAGATCACTGATTGACGCCCTCAACAATACATTATGTGTTAGCAAAAATAAGTTTCCTTCTCCGCTTCCACTCTTGGTATGGTTGGAGAAATCAACATACGTGATCGTTTGGAAATACTCTGTCAGACATTCATCCGTACAAGTCATCCAGGAACAGGATGAATCGAAGGTACTATTCAGTATATCCATCTTAGACACTGTTATCTTAGACTTATACGATAGCCCTTGCACTTTACTCCATCTTCAATTATCTTTGGCATATATGATTCACAACGCTTATGCCAATACAGAGTGGTTCTTTGGATAATAATCCAATAGGTCTCTCCATATTAACAACGTTAAAATGGTCAAAACATCGATAGTCTGTGATTTAACTATCAAAGAAAAATAGGTGTGCAAACAACGATATTATTTCCAGATGGAAATTCTATCAATCAATCATCAATCATATATATATATATATATATATATATATATATATATATTCATATCTTCCTTATTTTCTACGTTTAGAAAATATACGTTATTAACACTGGAAAACATTTCCATTTTTACTCCATATTTAAAATTTCAATATTTGATTACGTTTCTGATTCTATTTGGAAAACATTCCAAATATTCTTTACTTGGATTTAAACAGATGTTTAAATCAACATCGCGACGACAACTCAAACTACTATACTTTTCTACTAAAATCACTTAACCACTTTCATTCTCGAACCTTAACCATTTCTAAATTAAAAACGAAGTCAATCAAGTTGGGGTATAACTACCTCTCCAACCTTAACTAAACAACATTTCAAATCTCGAAATAGTGTAAGTTCATCTTTTAACTCTTACTGGATTAACTCTTATTCGAATAACTTATCCGAATAACTTATATTTGATTTGCTTACTTTCGAATACTTATATTCAATAATCTCTTTTTTCAAGTAAATCTTATTCGATTTAACTCTTGTCGAATAACTAGATTCGATCAACTCACTTCGAATATTTCTGATTTGATTATCTTACTTTGAATATCTACTATTCGATTTTCTCATTTCAACTCTATTCGAATAAACTAAATTCGATCAACTCCATTTGAATAACTCTAGCTCGATTTAACTCTATTAAATAAATTCTAGTTCGATATAACTCTATAGATTTATTTTAACTGATTAACACTAACTATTTAGCTCTAACTGGTTTACCCTAATGGTTTTACTCTAACTGGTTTAACTCTAACTGATTTACTCTAATAGTTTTACTCTAACTGGTTAACTCATTCGAATAACTAATATTCGATTAACTCTATTCAACTAACTCGACTCGACTAACCCCTTTCGAATAGCTAATTCGATTTACTAACTTTCGAATACCATTTTCGATTTGACTCCTTTCGAATACCATATTCGATTTAACTCCTTTCGAATACTATATTCGATTTAACTCCTTTCGAATACCATATTCAATTTAACTCCTTTCGAATACCATATTCGATTTAACTCCTTTATTCGCTTTATAAAGATTTCCTATTTAACAACATTTATTCATTTTAAAGATTTACTTTTAGTAACGGTTCTCCACTTTAAAATGATTTCCTTCTTATAACAGTTTCCTTTTTATAATGTTTTCCCATTTTCTAAATATCTCCTATTTATAAATATTCCAATTTATAAATATTTCTTATTTATAAATATTCCATTTATAAATATTTTATTTTCAAATATCACTTTGAAAATATTCCCTTATCAACATTTCGGTATGTTATGGTATTCAACATATCAAATCACATCATATATCACAATATATGAAAAACAGTAAAATAAATGTTGAGGAACCCCGTTGGGTTCCTCCAACCTGTTTCCCTGCATCACAGATATTAAACAATATAGATAACATCACTTTCAGTTCCATATGATATATTCTGTTAAACACAATCAATATAGAAATTCAACTAACTGACTAGCAGTTCAATCAAACAGTCAACACACAGTCAATCATCCAATATTTAACAGTTCTAAAAATAAAACATGATATTATAAACTGTTCAGAGTTAGTGAGATTTACTCACTTTGGCAGTTCATCGTTAAAGAACGATAAACTGTTGTTTGATTTGAATCAAACAGTTTATTTCTCCATAAATTCAAACGAGCTCCACTCCACTCCCAGTCAGTCCCATTGGGTAGTGTCCGTCCATACGATCCTGACGGATCTTGTTTCATCAGATTCCGATAACATATGACAAAGATATCAACTAAATAAGTTTATGTACACATTATATAATTTAAATTGACTGATTTAATCTATTAGGGCCCATTCTTTTCTAACCTAGCCCATTCACGTTTTAAACCCACCCGTCCACTACCTTTTTTCCCCAAAACAATCGGCCTCCAGTAAAACTCCATCCATTACCGCTCATTCCTTCTCCAAAATCCCTCTCCTCCCAACACCGTTCGACCAGAGTATTAGTACCGAACTTTTTGTTCCTCGAATCCTTCCAGACTACCACTACCAGTGCGGTTTCACACTACGAACCCAACGCCACCCACTACTCGACCCAGTTCGCCCCTTGTTGCCATCGATCCTTAACCCAAGTTCGCACTGTCCTATTTCGAGCATCAGAAACTTTCGACGCAACCCATGAAAATGGCATAGAAATGAAGAGGATGTTTCGGTGAATCCGAACAAACGTATTTTGAGATTAATAGATTTTTCTTTCCACTTTACTTTGATTTCTAATGAGGATGTTTCACGTTTAAAACAAGAATGATGGAGGCACAAGAAATTGACCAACGAGTGAGATTACGTCTTAAGAAGGGGTTATATAGGATAAAATGTGCCTTGTTGGAAGAGGCTTATCCATTCAATCCTTTTTAATTATTTGTACATCACTTATATTTTCCTTCTAAAAATCCGTGTGCTCGCACACGATACCTTAAAATCACGAAACTGGACATGCAACTACAGTTTGACATTACGGTCCCAACGAAACTGGTTTCGTCGAATTCCGAATTCGTACGCTCACACAGCGTATTTTTAACCATCGAAATATTGACTATTTATCACATTAAAATCACGTACGTCCACACACTGACTTCAAAAATCACAGAAATTGAAATCTAGCAATAATTTAATATTGCGGATCCAACAAAATTAGTTTCGTCGAATTCTGAGGTCGTTTGCAAAACTGGCTATTTTTAAAGCACTGGATGACCCATTTAAATATATAAATATATTTAAATATAATTCAACTTAATATTCAAAAATAAATATTATCGTCTATATTCACAGTGGAATACCATACAGCTCAAAATAAATCCTATATGGATTTCTAACTCAATATTTCAATCTGGGTCAACCTGATATTCGATTTATATTGAAATTCCCTTTTAAAATATAAGTAATTCCTTCATAAATTATAAAGGAATTCCACAGTGAGTTTTCTAAAATTTAATGTGAACATAAATCAAAATCTACATGATGAAATCCAGATTTTTCTTTTCCACTAGAAAGGTATACTCCACCAGCTCCACACGTTTCTTGTTTCACAGAAATCCAGCTTAAAACGAACCCTGTATATTCAGTTGAAGTTCGAATCGCCAATTTACGAACTTCATTGCCATTTCAAGCTCGATTTTAATTATAATATAATTAATCGTTCAAACTGTCGTTAATATAATATATTCGTTATTCAAATTCAATTCCAAGCTGAATTAAATATCAAAGATGATCCGGTTCACACCATATCGCCATTTCAGCCAATTCTGATTATTTCAAAATTAAATATATTATTTAATTTATTATTTTAATTAAATATTCATCATTATTTAATTCCACGACCATTTAATTCTCTACATCACTATTTATATAATTAAATAAATTAATTATAATACCTCTGCCAATGCGGGTCATTACAATCTTCCCCACTTAAAATAATTTCGTCCTCGAAATTGCTAAGGTAGAGAACAACCCTATCGACTGGTTAGAACATATTTGTTCACTTCTTAACTTCAGTTTCAACTGAACCAATTTAATTTCAATTAAATATTAATTAATTCTTATCAATGAAAATTTTTAAAAATCCTGAAAATTTTCTAACACCTTAACTTTTCGAAAAATTTCGCCAGCACTTTCTTTGTACAGCCCTATCCGTAAAACTCCAACTTCCCTCTCTAGGCCATCTCTAACCCAAAAGAAAATCAAACAGCCAAGTGGCTTGCCAATTCGGCTCATAAATCTGATATCCAATAGAAATATAAACTTGTACCTTTTTGTAACGACCCGCATTCTACGCATCATAGGATCGTAGAATATTTATTTCTTTCACATACGAAGTCCTGTGGTCATGCAAGTTTGGGAGACGACTATTGGGGTCATTTCCCATGTTCTTGATTTTTCCCGATTTTTAAATGACCATTTAACCCCTAGTTGGCACTGTTTTGGCCATAACTTCTGACTGGAAAGGAATTTTGACCTAAAACCACTTCCATTGGCTCCGGATGATGGTTTACAATTCCGTAGAGTGGTCACATTAGCCAAATGGACTCACCCTTTGGGAGATATGGCTGAAACAAATTTCAAATGGTGAAAAACAACTTAATTGGGCTTAACCGTGTGATTAACAACTAGGCCCAATGGGGGGTTTCGGGATTAGGGTAAGGAGGAGGTTGAAAACAGTTAGAGAATGATTTTATTCTCATTTCCCAGCCACCACTTTCTTTCTAGCAACCCTAGCAATGGCCTCCAACACCCAAATCACCTTCTAATCACTTTCTAATCAAGTTTTGGCTTAATCTACATCAAATTAAGGAGAGGAAACACGAAAGCAAGGCTAGAGATGCTGTTAGACATTAGAATTCACCCAAATCAATGAGGTTTCAGTTCTGTGAATTTCAATTGTGGCCAAGGTGAGTGATTAGCATCGTTTTGGCACTAATTACAGTTAATTAAGGGTAATTAGTGAAGATTAGCGTATTTATGCACTAATAAATTCTGGAAAAATGTTTATAAATTCTTAAATAATATTTTATGCCGCTGTTAGGAATTTGGTTCGATTTGATTAAGTTTCGTTAACCCTATGATTAGTTTTATTTAATCATGCTTAAGGGAAAATGGGATTTTGGGTATATTTGATCCATTTTAACATGTAAATTCATTGTTTTGGTGTCTGTGGTTAGTTTGCTATGTTGCTACGACTGTTTGGGATGATCTGTGACTGATTAGTATAGTTAGATTTGTCGAAAACGTCGTCGAATGGCGTAAACAAGTTGCTGGAAAAAGTTGCAGAAAGTTGTGCAGGGTTTCGGATCGGATCAGATATGGGCTCGGATCGGATTGGAGACCTGGGCAAGGAACCCGACCCGAACTGGAGTCCGGCACAAACGAGGCTAGGCAAAAAGGAAGGCCATGTTGGTTAAGCTGGGGATCGGACCGACTTGGAGACGAAGGGCTCGGATCGGAACTTGACACTTGGGTGAACTGGCAAGAAGGAAGGTCACGCTAATTGAACTGGAATCGGATCAGATGAAGAAGGAGGGATCGGATCGGAGCACGTGAAGAACGAGGGAGTGGATCGGAGCGGAAGCACGAACTGGAAGGGAGATGGCACCCGTCCCGACCCGAAGGGAGACACCCGACCCGAACCGACGCGATGGGGTGGACCCAAACCGAAACACTATCAGAGGAAGACCATGCACTAACGCAACGCTGTGGACTAGACCTGAACCGATGGCTTGAAAGGAACCCTACTCGACCCAGTATTGACCAATAACCCGAGATGCAAAGGTAGTCCAATATGGGAAGTTAGAGCTCAGGATCCAGTTGGGAACCGATGAGTTCACTTCATGATTGGACTTTGCTGCGGGACGTGTGCTAAGGGGCAGTCGATGTTTATGACTTTGGATCACTATGTATGGGAAGTATGTGAATAGATTCAGGGCTGAAATGGCCTAGGTACGACTAAAGGGCTATAAACCAATGAAGTGGGGTCATTTGTAAAGATTTGGTCATGACTCCATGTGGTAAGCTTGGTAGTAGCAGTAGTTGTACAAGTTGAACTCCGTCACTACTTCAATGGGTCGAGTGATTGACAGTGGTGGACATCGTATGCTTTACGCACTGAGTGAGAGATGTGAGGATGGTTGCTATGGTTGATTTGTGTAATGACCCACATTTGGCAGGGGTATTATGACTAATTTATTTAATTATATCAATGGTGGTATAGTGAATTAAGTGGTCGTGGAATTAAATAATGATGAATATTTAATTAAAATAATATACTTAATTCTGAGATAATCTGAATTGGCTGAAATGACGATATAGTGTGAACTGGATCATGCGTGATATTTAATTCAGTTTAGAATTGAATTAGTATAACGAATATATTATTTGAATGACAGTTTGAACATATAATTATATTATAATTAAAATCGAGCTTGAAATGGCGCGGCAGTTCGCTATTTGGTGATTCGAACTTCAACTGAATGTACAGGATTCGTTTTAAGCCGGATTTCTGTGAAACAAGAAACGTGTGGAGCTGGTGGAATATATCTTTCTAGTGGAAGAGAAAAATCGGGATTTCATCATGTAGATTTTGAGATATGTCCAAATCAAATTTCAAAATAGTCGCTATAGAATCGTTTATCGGCCATAACGGTTATTTCAAAATAACTAGATAACAGGCGTGAATTTAGACAAGGTTCTTTTGAGACATAGTGATAATTTAATTTTTAGAATTTTATGGTAATTTTTAATTAAATTAAATAAGCAACTTTTTATTTGAAGTATTTCGCACCCTGAAATCAACATTTTGAAGTTTCAAAAATGAGTCCATCTACTGGTATTATTATATTTCTGGGATCATGGCACATTGATCGTCATGGTGGTATATTTAATCCTGTCGATGGCCGTTCGTAATTAACGAAGTTTTTAAAACATGATGACCAAAATGTTATAACGTCAGATAATTTAATCCCTTCTTTTTAGTGATCAATAGAAGTCCACCCTTCGTTCTTCTCAACCATACCTTCCCTCGTTCTAACGTGGCCAAACTTTCACCGAGGCTTTGAAGCTAACCGTTCGTATATAACCGATTTCCTATTTTTTTCCTTAAGACCTAAACTAGTTTCTCCTGAACGAAACAAACGAGCCGCCACGAGAAAACACAGCAGGAAACTAACTCAAATAAAAATCCGAAAGACCCAGTCTCGAACGAACACTAAAAAGGCGGAGCTGCTGTACGACGCTTTTGGGGGATCGCTGGGTGAAGTCACGGCGGTTGTTAGGGGTTGAAGAGGCTCGTTTGAGAAGGTATGGTGACGTCCGTTTGAACATTTCTAAAGAGAAAGAAGGGAGGAGTTCGAATTAAATTGGGGAGATCGACACCATTTTCTAGCCGATGTCTTGACTTTAGCATCTGACGGCACGGCACTGAAATGGTCCGTGAGTTGGAGCTTTTTGGGTGGAAAAGGAGGATCCAAGGGAACCAAAGGAACCAAAGGGTGGAGCTTGCGTGATGACAGTTGAAGGTTGTTTGTAGATGTAGTGTGAGTTTTGTTGTTCATGGGCTGTGGGATTGTTCAGTTATTTGCGTGAGGGGATACTTTATGTAGCAGGGTGGAGCTGGACGTTTTGAACGTGGTGAGGACTGTTAATCAGACTGTTGGGGCATTGGAACTTGCTACATGGAGGGAAAACAATAAAGTGATGAACAGAATGAAGAAGCTAAAGGAAATAATATCCTTTCATGTATATACTGAAAGGTTATATGGGGTACTTGTGTAAGGCATCACCGTGCTTGGAGTTGTGAAGCAAGTAGAAGGGGACGTAGCAGTATTTAAAACAAAGGATGAGCATGGAAACGAACGTGTGAATGGTGACCAGTATTCCTAAATGAAAGACCAAAGTGTTAGGAATGGTGTTGTTAGTTGAATTATTTTTTCCATGGGAGCAGTGGTGTGTTTTGGTGATCGGGGAGAAGGGGATATAGTAAGGTTTACGGACAGTGAAGGGATGCGCGTTGAAGAGCACGTGGGCTTGGGGGTTTTTGCTTTTGTTGGGTGGGCCGGATATAAAGAGTAAGTCTCACTTTCCTTTTTAAAAATGAATATTTAGTTCAACTAAATTTAAATAAAGTATTAACTTTAAATTTTCATATCTTTCTCGTACGTTGACGGAATTCAGCAAAACAAGATCCGTTGGGATCGCATGGATGAACACTACACGATGACACTGACTGGAAGTCCACCCGAGCTCGTTACAATTTATAGTGAAATAAATTGTCCGTTTGAATCAAGCGACAATTATCGTTATTGACGATGATAGTCCAATGTGAGTAAATCTCACTAACTCTGAACAGTTTATAATTTCATGTTGTATTTTTAGAACTGTTAGATGTTGACCGATTTACTGTATGTTGATTGTTTGATTGAACTGCTAGTCAGTTAGTTAAATTTCTATATTGATTCTGTTTAACAGAATATATCATATGGAACTAAAAGTGATGTTATCTATATTGTTTAACATCTGTGATGCAGGGAAACAGGTTGGAGGAATCCGACTGGATTCCTCAACATTTATTTTACTGTTTTCATATATTGTGATATATGATGTGTTATATAATCTGTTATGGATTATGTGTGTTGGAATGATGTTGATCATTGTTATTCGATATTGTAAATATCATAAGAAACCCTGTGATGTAAAAAGGAAGTATTTCAATGTATATTGAAATAAAGGAATTTTATAAAATCACAGGATTTTATAAAAGGAATTATTTATAAAACGAACACGGTTTTATAAAAGGGATATTTATTTAGAAAATAAATAGAAAAGGAATATTTATTTAGAAAATAAATAGAAGTTATAAATAGGATATATTTGTAACGGTAAATAGAAGTTATAAATAGGATATATTTGTAACGGTAAATAGAAGTTATAAATAGGAAATATTTGTAACGGTAAATAGAAGTTATAAATAGGAAATATTTGTAACGGTAAATAGAAGTTATAAATAGGATATATTTGTAACGGTAAGTAGACGTTATAAAAAGGAAATAGTTGTAACGGAAAACGTTGTATCAAAAGGAGCTAATCGATGTTAGTAAATCGATTAGAGATAAAGTAAAAGAAGTTAATCGATGTTAGTTAATCGATTAGTGTTAAAGTAAAAGAAGTTAATCGATGTTAGTTAATCGATTAGTGTTAAAGTAAAAGAAGTTAATCGATGTTAGTTTAATCGATTAGAGTTTAAAGCAAAAGAGTTAATCGAATATAGTTATTCGAATAGAAGCGAAAGAGTTAATCGAATATAGTTATTCGAATAGAAGCGAATGAGTTAATCGAATATAGTTATTCGAATAGAACCAAAAGAGTTAATCGAATATAGTTATTCGAATAGAAGTGAATGAGTTAATCGAATATAGTTATTCGAAAGGAGTTAAGTGAAATGGGTAAATCAATAGTGTTAGTCCAATAGAGTAAATTGATAAGGGTTAATCGAATAGAGTTAAGTGAAAAGAGTCAATCGAATATAGCTATTCGAAGGAGGGTTAAGTAAGGAAGTTTGTTAAGGAATATAAAGTGAACTTTGACTATTTCAAAGTTAGAAATGTTGTTCAGTTAAGGTCTGAGAGGTAGTTCTACCCCAACTTGATTGGCTTCGTTTTTAACTAAGGAATAGTTAAGGTTCGGTAGTAAAGGAAATGGTTTGAATTGGCATCGCGATGGTTTGTTTAAACATCTGTCTAAGTCCAATGAAGAAGCTTTGGAAATGTTTTCCAAATAAGGAACCCGAAATGTTTTCTAATAAAGAAGACAAGAAATGGAAATGTTTTCCATTGTTAATAACGTATATTTTCCAAATGTAGAAAATAAGAAATATTGAATATAGGGAAACAGGAGATAAGTAAAATTAATGAATTAAAGAGATAAATGTTGAATGATGTTTGATCGATATAAATTTCCATTTGGAAATGATATCGTTGTTTGCACACCTGTTTTTATTCGATAGTTAAATCACAGACTATCGAAGTTTTGACCATTTTAACGTTGTTAATATGGAGAGACCGGTTGGATTATTATCCAAAGAACCACTCTGTATTGGCATAAGCGTTGCGAATCATATATGCCAAAGATAATTGAAGACGAAGTTATGCAAGGGCTATCCTGTTTACAGAATAGTGCCTTCGGTTCATCCTGTTCCTGGATGACTTGTATGGACGGAGGTCTGACAGAGTATGTCCAGACGATCACGTATATTGATTTCTCCAACTGTACCAAGAGTGAAAGCGGAGAAGGAAACTTTTTTAGCTAACACATAATGTATTGTTGTAGACGTCAATCGGTGATTTGATGGATTTGACGATGTGACATTCAAAGTGAATCTGGTATGATGAAAGCGTAGCTTCTAGCCTCATCATCCGGTAAATGACAGAAATCGGGCAGGCAGCATGGCTAAGTCGGTCGCACCGAAGTAGGGTGTATAATCACCTGATGTAGAGTTTCATTCATTTCTAAAAATCTATTGTTGATGCTGTCCCATTCGGGAAACGGTTGCTGATCCCAACTGTTGGTGATATACATTCGATACACTCAAGCGAAATGAGTGGTCGGTCATGTGTGGCCGGGTTGCAAGATGTTCTTGATGTTCTTGTTGAACCCAGTGTATTCCTCTCTAGAGGTACACGAGCGAAAGGTGGATCCATACCTTGTCATAGTTGGAAACCCATTACCCAATACGTGCTTGCGGTTTTGATTGTATACTATATATGTAGAACGTGAGATGAAAGCGTTTCTACTAGATGATTATTATAGTTGTGGTTGATAGACATTATTATAATATCAAAAGGTTTTTGATATAAAGATATTTGGATTCTCATAAGGGAAAAACCCGTTCCGTTATGCGGCGTGGTCTTATGAGATATCATTTACCTGTATAACTATTTTTAAACTGTTTTACTCATACCAGTCCCATGACTGACCCGGAGTTTACTTTGTTGTTTTCCCTAAACTCTTGGGTGCCTAAATTTGTACGGGCAGTCAAGTAGTCGGGATTTTACAGATACACTGGAAGAGCTTGGAGCAGGAGGCTTCAGGATCATATAGCTATAGTTTATTTCCGCCGTGTTGTAAGTGCTGTACTTTGATAATGATATGTATATTCAAGTACCAAGTTTGTATTTCAAAGTTATGTTATGAAATATATTTATTCGTTCCGCTGTGAGATTCGTGTTACTCTGATGTTGTGTTCTTCTTCTTCTTCTATTCTAAGTTTCTATCTTATCTTCCCTCACCCTCTAATTTCTTTCACTAATTACCAGGATTTCTTCGATGTTTTGGTTATCGACGTCGCGTTATGTCGATAACCAAAGTCGCCGAAAATCCGGGTCGTTACAGTTGGTATCAGAGCTTAAGTTAAGAATTACTTGGCACTGTGGCGTGACTCGGTAGAGATAGGGTTAGCAATACCCTAGATTGAGTTTGAGTGTATATATACGAGTGAACGTATTTGTTATTGATATAAAAATTTGTTTTATATTGTGGAGATTCATTGGTTGAGTCGTTTATGAGTTCTGGTCGATCAGTTTGATCCACTGTATCGGTAGGAGTTACTAAACACTTGAATACGATGAACCATCATGGTATGTTTTGAAAGAGGGTAAATTAAAATAAGTTTACCCAAGGTATATCTTGACATAGAGAAGATATATATATCAAAATTTTAATATAGTGTATATATTGGTTGTTATTATAATCGAGTAAGATTATAAGTAAAATGGTTATGTAAATAACCAATCAGAATTCATATAAGTGAAATACGTGAAATCAGATGAGTTAGACCTGAAATTTAAACCAGAAATTGAAGTTGAGACTCTGGAGTATTGGATAAGTGTTTGTAAATGGATTTGGATGAAGAATAAGAAAAATTTAAGATCCTGGGAGATTTTAAATTGTTTTATAAACAGTTTGAATTATATTTTGAAATGAATTTCAAAGTGGAAATGTTTAGAAATGGTTTTATAGTATTGAACTCACTTCGATCGCTGGAAAATAGATTCTGATGATGACAGCTGCATCATCAGTATTCATTTTCGAGTTGTAAGTGACGAATTACTACCAAAGATACTATTTTGAATTTGTTTTGGGAAAGACAAGTGGTGTTGAATTTCAAAATGGGATTTATAAAATAGAATTTGAACTTTTAAATAGATTTGAAATAAAACGAGAAGTTCCTTTATAAACGAAGTTTATAAATGAAGTGAAAAGAATTATCATTGGATAATCCAGAAATAAAAATACAAGTGTGAAGTTGAAAGGGGAATCTATTTTCAAAAGGTAGAAATATCGATTTCAAAAGGAATTGAAACCGAGACTTATTTAAAAGAATTCGAATAAAGGAAGTTCAAACATAGGGTTCGAATATAGAAATTCAAAGGGAGTTTGAATATATGAAATTCAATGGAAGTGATATAGAATTTGAATATAGAAATTCAAATGGCGTTTGGATATAGAAAATATAAGAGATTTCAAATATAGGATTTGAATATCGAAATTGAAAATGAAATTTGAATGTAGAGGATTCAAATAGAATTGAAAAGGAAATTTGAATAAAGAAGATTCAAATAGAATTGAAGTTGAAATTTGAATATAGAAATTCAAATGGAGTTTGAAAAGAGATTTGAAATGAAATTCAAGTATGGAATTTGAATAAGAGATTTGAAATGAAATTCAAGTATAGAATTTGAATAAGAGAATTGAAATGGAATTTGAATGTAGAGGATTCAGATAGAATTGAAATGGAATTCAATTAGTTGATAAACAAGTTAACCTATATTTGAACATGTATATTCAAATATGAAGGTGAAATGGGCAAACCAGTAATTTGAAAATCACTTAACGAACTAAGTTAAAACGATTGGATTAAGTTGAAATGAATTAGAAATGTATGAATATATATGAGGTAGGTATGGATAATGCAAGAGTTATAAATCGAATGCTCGACGAAAAGGTATGTATTTAATTCATATATGAGATTTTATGCGTCGTATCGGCTAGTCGCTTGGCTTTTCTTTTTCTTTTGGATTGGTGAGGGCCATGGGAGGCTATTTGAAATATCCCGATGCTCCTAGTACAAAGGAGGTTATGGCGAATTTTTTCAGGAATTTAAGGAGTTAGAATATTTTTTGATAATTAGAAATCAACGTATCGATATACATAGAAGTCGATAAGGAAACGAACTTAGAAATAGAATAGTAAAATCAAAAAAGGAAGTCTAGAATAAAATCTAGTAAGAATAGAAAGAGGGAGCGTATACGTGTTTAAAAGTGAATCAGCAGTTGTATGGTATTGATTTTTCGAGTAAGTAGTCATATCTGTTTTGACGTTATAAATGTTATTCAGTCAAGGTCTGAGAGGTAGTTATACCCCAACTTGATTGATTTCATTATTAACAGATAAACAGTAAGATTTCAGGCTCGAAGTTCAATGTTGAATAAGAGTTAGTTGAATATAGTATTTGAGTTGTCGTAACGATGTTTTACACAACATCCGTTTTAACCCAAATAAGTGTAAGCTTGGAAATATAATATAGAATATTTCCTAAGTATAGAAGAAAAAAAACGAGATCGAAAAGAGATAAGTAATTGGAATATTTTCCAATTATAAATAGCATATATTTTCTAAAGTTTAGAAAATAAAGGAAGGCGATATTCGGAAATGTTTTCCAAATAACATAAAAGGCCAATATGGTTATTGCAAATATTTGGTTAACAAATATTGATAAAGACATAGAGAAATGATTTAACTAATGGAATATTGATTATGGGCTCAGTTGAATTTCAAAAAGGAAAATTTGATTTTTGAAAAGAGTAAACTGTTTAAAAATTCCCAGGGAAAGACTGTTTAAATTAAAAACAAATTTAACAGAAATTTGTGAAAGCAGATTTGAATTAAAGTAAATTCAGTTAAGTGGTAACTGAAGTTGAATTGAAATCGAATAAGATTGGATTTGTGAAATTAGAATCCGAAATGGTATTGGATTGAGGAGTTAAGGAATTGAAAATCAAGAGTTGAACTTGAGTTAAAATGGGATTTGGCTTGGATATAAGCGAATGGCTGTGTTGGAGATAAAAGCTGATTTGGAGTTGGATTGGCATGACATTGGTATATGCTGAATTGATAACAGGTAGAAAGGATATAATGATATGCCCGACAAAAAGGTACATGTTTATATTTCACATGGTATGAGATTTTGATGAGCCGAATTGGCAAGCCGCTTGGCTGTTTGATTTTCTTTTGGGATGGAGATGGCCTAGAGAGGCGAGTTGAAGTTTGACGTATTGACTAGTACAAAGGAGGTGCTGACGAAATTTTTTGAAAAATTGAAGTGTTAGAAAATTTTCAGGAATTTTGAAAATTTTCGTTGTTAAGAATTAATTAATAATTTAATTGAAATTAAATTCGTTCAGTTGAAACTGAAGTTAAGAAGTGAACAAATATGTTCAACCAGTCGATAGGGTCGTCCTCTACCTTTTAGCAATTTCGAGGACGAAATTATTTTTAAGTGGGGAAGATTGTAATGACCCACATTTGGCAGGGGTATTATGATTAATTTATTTAATTATATCAATGGTGGTATAGTGAATTAAGTGGTCGTGGAATTAAATAATGATGAATATTTAATTAAAATAATATACTTAATTCTGAGATAATCTGAATTGGCTGAAATGACGATATAGTGTGAACTGGATCATGCGTGATATTTAATTCAGTTTAGAATTGAATTAGAATAACGAATATATTATTTGAATGACAGTTTGAACATATAATTATATTATAATTAAAATCGAGCTTGAAATGGCGCGGCAGTTCGCTATTTGGTGATTCGAACTTCAACTAAATGTACAGGATTCGTTTTAAGCCGGATTTCTGTGAAACAAGAAACGTGTGGAGCTGGTGGAATATATCTTTCTAGTGGAAGAGAAAAATCGGGATTTCATCATGTAGATTTTGAGATATGTCCAAATCAAATTTCAAAATAGTCGCTATAGAATCGTTTATCGGCCATAACGGTTATTTCAAAATAACTAGATAACAGGCGTGAATTTAGACAAGGTTCTTTTGAGACATAGTGATAATTTAATTTTTAGAATTTTATGGTAATTTTTAATTAAATTAAATAAGCAACTTTTTATTTGAAGTATTTCGCACCCTGAAATCAACATTTTGAAGTTTCAAAATATGAGTCCATCTACTGGTATTATTATATTTCTGGGATCATGGCACATTGATCGTCATGGTGGTATATTTAATCCTGTCGATGGTCGTTCGTAATTAACGAAGTTTTTAAAACATGATGACCAAAATGTTATAACGTCAGATAATTTAATCCCTTCTTTTTAGTGATCAATAGAAGTCCACCCTTCGTTCTTCTCAACCATACCTTCCCTCGTTCTAACGTGGCCAAACTTTCACCGAGGCTTTGAAGCTAACCGTTCGTATATAACCGATTTCCTATTTTTTTCCTTAAGACCTAAACTAGTTTCTCCTGAACGAAACAAACGAGCCACCACGAGAAAACACAGCAGGAAACTAACTCAAATAAAAATCCGAAAGACCCAGTCTCGAACGAACACTAAAAAGGCGGAGCTGCTGTACGACGCTTTTGGGGGATCGCTGGGTGAAGTCATGGCGGTTGTTAGGGGTTGAAGAGGCTCGTTTGAGAAGGTATGGTGACGTCCGTTTGAACATTTCTGAAGAGAAAGAAGGGAGGAGTTCGAATTAAATTGGGGAGATCGACACCATTTTCTAGCCGATGTCTTGACTGTAGCTTCTGACGGCACGGCACCGAAATGGTCTGTGAGTTGGAGCTTTTTGGGTGGAAAAGGAGGATCCAAGGGAACCAAAGGAACCAAAGGGTGGAGCTTGCGTGATGACAGTTGAAGGTTGTTTGGAGATGTAGTGTGAGTTTTGTTGTTCATGGGCTGTGGGATTGTTCAGTTATTTGCGTGAGGGGATACTTTATGTAGCAGGGTGGAGCTGGACGTTTTGAACGTGGTGAGGACTGTTAATCAGACTGTTGGGGCATTGGAACTTGCTACATGGAGGGAAAACAATAAAGTGATGAACAGAATGAAGAAGCTAAAGGAAATAATATCCTTTCATGTATATACTGAAAGGTTATATGGGGTACTTGTGTAAGGCATCACCGTGCTTGGAGTTGTGAAGCAAGTAGAAGGGGACGTAGCAGTATTTAAAACAAAGGATGAGCATGGAAACGAACGTGTGAATGGTGACCAGTATTCCTAAATGAAAGACCAAAGTGTTAGGAATGGTGTTGTTAGTTGAATTATTTTTTCCATGGGAGCAGTGGTGTGTTTTGGTGATCGGGGAGAAGGGGATATAGTAAGGTTTACGGACAGTGAAGGGATGCGCGTTGAAGAGCACGTGGGCTTAGGGGTTTTTGCTTTTGTTGGGTGGGCCGGATATAAAGAGTAAGTCTCACTTTCCTTTTTAAAAATGAATATTTAGTTCAACTAAATTTAAATAAAGTATTAACTTTAAATTTTCATATCTTTCTCGTACGTTGACGGAATTCAGCAAAACAAGATCCGTTGGGATCGCATGGATGAACACTACACGATGACACTGACTGGAAGTCCACCCGAGCTCGTTACAATTTATAGTGAAATAAATTGTCCGTTTGAATCAAGCGACAATTATCGTTATTGACGATGATAGTCCAATGTGAGTAAATCTCACTAACTCTGAACAGTTTATAATTTCATGTTGTATTTTTAGAACTGTTAGATGTTGACCGATTTACTGTATGTTGATTGTTTGATTGAACTGCTAGTCAGTTAGTTAAATTTCTATATTGATTCTGTTTAACAGAATATATCATATGGAACTGAAAGTGATGTTATCTATATTGTTTAACATCTGTGATGCAGGGAAACAGGTTGGAGGAATCCGACTGGATTCCTCAACATTTATTTTACTGTTTTCATATATTGTGATATATGATGTGTTATATAATCTGTTATGGATTATGTGTGTTGGAATGATGTTGATCATTGTTATTCGATATTGTAAATATCATAAGAAACCCTGTGATGTAAAAAGGAAGTATTTCAATGTATATTGAAATAAAGGAATTTTATAAAATCACAGGATTTTATAAAAGGAATTATTTATAAAACGAACACGGTTTTATAAAAGGGATATTTATTTAGAAAATAAATAGAAAAGGAATATTTATTTAGAAAATAAATAGAAGTTATAAATAGGATATATTTGTAACGGTAAATAGAAGTTATAAATAGGATATATTTGTAACGGTAAATAGAAGTTATAAATAGGAAATATTTGTAACGGTAAATAGAAGTTATAAATAGGAAATATTTGTAACGGTAAATAGAAGTTATAAATAGGATATATTTGTAACGGTAAGTAGACGTTATAAAAAGGAAATAGTTGTAACGGAAAACGTAGTATCAAAAGGAGCTAATCGATGTTAGTAAATCGATTAGAGATAAAGTAAAAGAAGTTAATCGATGTTAGTTAATCGATTAGTGTTAAAGTAAAAGAAGTTAATCGATGTTAGTTAATCGATTAGTGTTAAAGTAAAAGAAGTTAATCGATGTTAGTTAATCGATTAGTGTTAAAGTAAAAGAAGTTAATCGATGTTAGTTAATCGATTAGTGTTAAAGTAAAAGAAGTTAATCGATGTTAGTTTAATCGATTAGAGTTTAAAGCAAAAGAGTTAATCGAATATAGTTATTCGAATAGAAGCGAAAGAGTTAATCGAATATAGTTATTCGAATAGAAGCGAATGAGTTAATCGAATATAGTTATTCGAATAGAAGCAAAAGAGTTAATCGAATATAGTTATTCGAATAGAAGTGAATGAGTTAATCGAATATAGTTATTCGAAAGGAGTTAAGTGAAATGGGTAAATCAATAGTGTTAGTCCAATAGAGTAAATTGATAAGGGTTAATCGAATAGAGTTAAGTGAAAAGAGTCAATCGAATATAGCTATTCGAAGGAGGGTTAAGTAAGGAAGTTTGTTAAGGAATATAAAGTGAACTTTGACTATTTCAAAGTTAGAAATGTTGTTCAGTTAAGGTCTGAGAGGTAGTTCTACCCCAACTTGATTGGCTTCGTTTTTAACTAAGGAATAGTTAAGGTTCGGTAGTAAAGGAAATGGTTTGAATTGGCATCGCGATGGTTTGTTTAAACATCTGTCTAAGTCCAATGAAGAAGCTTTGGAAATGTTTTCCAAATAAGGAACCCGAAATGTTTTCTAATAAAGAAGACAAGAAATGGAAATGTTTTCCATTGTTAATAACGTATATTTTCCAAATGTAGAAAATAAGAAATATTGAATATAGGGAAACAGGAGATAAGTAAAATTAATGAATTAAAGAGATAAATGTTGAATGATGTTTGATCGATATAAATTTCCATTTGGAAATGATATCGTTGTTTGCACACCTGTTTTTATTCGATAGTTAAATCACAGACTATCGAAGTTTTGACCATTTTAACGTTGTTAATATGGAGAGACCGGTTGGATTATTATCCAAAGAACCACTCTGTATTGGCATAAGCGTTGCGAATCATATATGCCAAAGATAATTGAAGACGAAGTTATGCAAGGGCTATCCTGTTTACAGAATAGTGCCTTCGGTTCATCCTGTTCCTGGATGACTTGTATGGACGGAGGTCTGACAGAGTATGTCCAGACGATCACGTATATTGATTTCTCCAACTGTACCAAGAGTGAAAGCGGAGAAGGAAACTTTTTTAGCTAACACATAATGTATTGTTGTAGACGTCAATCGGTGATTTGATGGATTTGACGATGTGACATTCAAAGTGAATCTGGTATGATGAAAGCGTAGCTTCTAGCCTCATCATCCGGTAAATGACAGAAATCGGGCAGGCAGCATGGCTAAGTCGGTCGCACCGAAGTAGGGTGTATAATCACCTGATCTAGAGTTTCATTCATTTCTAAAAATCTATTGTTGATGCTGTCCCATTCGGGAAACGGTTGCTGATCCCAACTGTTGGTGATATACATTCGATACACTCAAGCGAAATGAGTGGTCGGTCATGTGTGGCCGGGTTGCAAGATGTTCTTGTTGAACCCAGTGTATTCCTCTCTAGAGGTACACGAGCGAAAGGTGGATCCATACCTTGTCATAGTTGGAAACCCATTACCCAATACGTGCTTGCGGTTTTGATTGTATACTATATATGTAGAACGTGAGATGAAAGCGTTTCTACTAGATGATTATTATAGTTGTGGTTGATAGACATTATTATAATATCAAAAGGTTTTTGATATAAAGATATTTGGATTCTCATAAGGGAAAAACCCGTTCCGTTATGCGGCGTGGTCTTATGAGATATCATTTACCTGTATAACTGTTTTTAAACTGTTTTACTCATACCAGTCCCATGACTGACCCGGAGTTTACTTTGTTGTTTTCCCTAAACTCTTGGGTGCCTAAATTTGTACAGGCAGTCAAGTAGTCGGGATTTTACAGATACACTGGAAGAGCTTGGAGCAGGAGGCTTCAGGATCATATAGCTATAGTTTATTTCCGCCGTGTTGTAAGTGCTGTACTTTGATAATGATATGTATATTCAAGTACCAAGTTTGTATTTCAAAGTTATGTTATGAAATATATTTATTCGTTCCGCTGTGAGATTCGTGTTACTCTGATGTTGTGTTCTTCTTCTTCTTCTATTCTAAGTTTCTATCTTATCTTCCCTCACCCTCTAATTTCTTTCACTAATTACCAGGATTTCTTCGATGTTTTGGTTATCGACGTCGCGTTATGTCGATAACCAAAGTCGCCGAAAATCCGGGTCGTTACAATTTGTTTGCTATCATTATGATATGCACACCCCCACCCCCGTATTCTTACACTATTTATTATGGCACCTTAGAGTATTGTATGGTATGTGGTACTAACTCTTTGGTTGCAGGTCCAGATTCAGGTATGGTTTAGTATACCTGTTATTGTTCTGTTTAGATGCTTATCGCTCATACCAGGCTTTATGTCTGACCCAGAGTTTTATATCTCCTCTTATTACTCTGGGTGCTCACACGAGCAGACTAGAAACAGGTTAGCGGGTGATGCACGGGTAGATGATCTGGAGACGAGCAGGAGGCTTCCACTTAATATATATAGTATTCTCCCTGTGTTGTTGAAGATCACTTCTTGGGCATTGGTGGTGCATCTTCTACTATAGCTTTCTTTTGTTTAGAGACAGTAAATTTGGAAAGTTGTAATAAGCTGTATTTGGATTTCCGCTGCTCTGATGTTGATGTTGATTTTAGTTATCAGCTTATGCACTGTCTCACCTGTTTTATGTCAAGTATGTTATTATTATATTTTATTCCATGCTCTGTGAGACATTCTACAGGTTCCTCGTTTAGTTAATTCCCTTCTTTCCTTTCTTCTGACGACCGTCCCATGCTAGTCAGGCATGTGTACAACGCACTTTCGGAGGAAATGCAGGTTGGTGCGGGGTGGGCCGTCACACTTGGTATCAGAGCTCTAGGTTGCGTAGTTAACCTAGGGAAGTTATCAGGGAGAGATAATATACATATACGAGAGAGCGTATTTGTGATTATTTTGGTTTTTTTTTAAATCTATATATATACTATTAGTAGTATAAGAATGAAGTCGTGCTGCACTAGCACCATTATGGGTCGTTAATCGTTTCCTTTTTCAGATTGACGAAGAGCCGATATGTTAGAGGTACCGGTAGAGGGGCCAATAATGGGAATGCTACTGACATGAGGACGATGTTTACTGACCTCATGAGAGAGATGCTTAGGGATGTACAGAGGGCAGCTCCCAATAGGGGAAATGGTGGTGGTCCAATAGTGCAGGCGCCGAGGGTCGACTTCGCCAAGCTAAATAAGGATTATACTAGCCTTGGTGGGAAGCCGTTTCATGGAACGGAGTCGGCTACAGATGTTCAGGACTGGTTGGATAGTTGCGAACGTATCTTCGAGGATTTGGGCATTGAGGATGCGATGAAGAGAAAGCTAGCATCCCGTTAGCTGCAAGGGCGGGCAATGAATTGTTGGAATGCTATAAAGGAAGCTACTCCCGAAGATCAGATTATTTGGGAGCAGTTTAAGGCTCGCTTTAGCGAGAAGTTTATTCCAGCTGCTCAGAAGTCAGTGTTGTTTAAGAAATTCTTGCAGCTCAAGTAGAATGGCAGAGCTGTCTCGGAGTATATTGCTGAATTCGACACTTTGTCAAAATATGGGTTATCTCTTATTGATACTGCTGAGAAGAAGAATGAGAAATTCATAACTAGTTTGGATCAGTACTTGGGGGAAAGGCTTATTAACCACATCGATGAGACGTTTGAATCGATTGTGGGGAAAGCATTGAGATCAGAAAGCCTCTACCCTAAGCTGAAGACTGAGGTTGCATCCGCAGATGAGCCAAAGCCACAAGCAAGTGGTGGAGGCAAGGGTGGTTCCAAGAATAAGAAAAAGCAGAATCAGACTAATGATGGCCAGAAGAAAAGGAATAAGCAAGATGTTGAGTGCTTCAGCTGTGGTAAGAAGGGCCATTATGCTGCTAATTGTCGGGCCAAGCCAGCGGACAGGAAGTGCTTCAACTGTGGCCAAATGGGACATCACAAGGACAAGTGTCCGCAACCCCCCAAAGAAAAGCAAATGGTGAAAGCCTATGCCCTTAATGCTATTCCTTCTTCGTCGAATGCCCCAACTGCGGCGGAGAAGGGAAAGAACGTCGTCATTCAAGGTATGCTTTTTGTTTATGATGTTCCTGTTAGAGTTTCGTTTGATACCGGGGCTTCCAGTTCTTTCATATCTAGTGACCTGGTAGATAGGTTGGGATTGGAGCCCGAGATTGTCGATAGACCTTTAGTAGTGACGAACCTGATTGGTGGTTCGACTAGCCTTAGCATGATTTTTCATAATGTGGTCTTATCGAGTCATGGATGCATGTTTGTTTGTGATTGCTTTGTTTTGGGCTTTATTGGGTTTGGCATTATTTTGGGAGTAGATTGGATCCAAAGGTACGGGGTGGTGGTGGACTGTGAGGGCTTTTTGGTGACAGCTAGAGCGGATGATGGGCGGAGGATAGTGTTTGGTGGTCTACCCAGTGAGGGGGTATTGGCTAGTTTTCTAAACTTCCTCGACATTCCACATAGTGAGTTGTCAGGTTTGCCCGTGGTTTGCCAGTATCCAGATGTTTTCGAAGAAGTGACCAGGCTTCCACCACACCGAGAGATTGAGTTCCGTATTGATTTGGTAAAAGATGCCAGATCTATAGTGATGCCACTTCGTCGTATGGCACCAAGAGAGCAGCGAGAGCTCGAGGTGCAAGTCAGCGATCTTTTGAAGAAGGGATTTATCAGAAGGAGTGTTTCTGAATGGGGAGCACCAGTTGTATTTGCTACCAAGGCGGATGGTTCCCTTCGTTTGTGTATAGACTACCGCGAGTTGAATAAAGTGACGAGGAAGAATAAGTATCCTCTACCACGGATAGATGATTTGTTCGATCTGTTGAGTGGCGCGAGAGTATTTTCTCAGTTGGATCTCGCGACAGGTTTTCATCAGCTTAGAGTGGAAGCTGAGAGTATAGCTAAAACGGCATTTCGGACGCCGTCTGGATTTTATGAGTGGTTGGTCATGCTATACGGGCTGACCAATGCCCCAGCATATTTTGTGGATCTTATGAATAGGGTATTCAGAGATCAGTTGAATAAGTTTGTCGTTGTGTTCGTTGATGATATTTTGGTCTACTCGAGGACAGAGGAAGAACACAAGGGACATCTAAGAATAGTGATGGAGGTGTTGAGAAAACACCAATTGAAAGCAAAGTTCTCTAAGTGTCACTTCTGGAAGAGGGAAGTGAGGTTCTTGGGCCATGTTGTATCAGAGAATGGTATTGCCGTGGACCCGACGAAGGTGGCTACGGTACAGGATTGGCCTACGCCCAAGAATGCAACAGATGTAAGAAGTTACTTGGGGTTAGCTGAATATTATCGTAAGTTTATCCAAGGTTTCTCCAAGATAGCAGCACCATTGACCCAGTTGACTAAGAAGAATCAAGCTTTTGTCTGGGATGAAAGGTGCGAGAATGCATTCAAGAGTCTAAAGGATAAGTTGACGTGCGCACCAGTGTTAGTCATTCCTAAGGGGAATGAAGAGATGACGGTATACACGGATGCCTTTGGCACCGGACTGGGTGTTGTATTGATGCAAGGCGGTAGGGTTGTAGCTTATGCAAGCCAGCAATTGAAACCGCACGAGAGAAGATACCCTACCCATGATTTGGAATTGGAAGCGATCGTGTTCTCGTTGAAGATGTGGAGACACTATCTCTTGGGAGAAAGATTTGAGCTGTTTACAGATCATAAGTCGTTGAAGTATCTCTTCTCCCAGAAGGATCTAAATCTCCGGCAACAAAGGTGGTTAGAATTCTTGGCTTCCTATGATTTTGACATCGCATATACACCGGGAAAGGGGAATGCGGTGGCTGATGCATTGAGTAGGAGACATGCCAGTTTAGGGGCTATGTTTCTAGAATGGAAGCAACTGGAGTATATCGCGGGGTTTGATTTCAGACCAAAGTGCGAATTGAATCCAGAAATGTTAGCAAGTTTTACGGTCAGACCCACTTTGATTGAGTGGATAGGCTCTAGTCAGAGGGACGATCCTAACCTATTGGAAATCATCTCCAAGTTAGAGATGGGTATCGACGAGGAGATGAACAAGTATGGGCTTGAACGAGATGGATCGCTTAGAAAGAATGGAAAGCTTGTTGTACCTAATGTCAATGGATTGAGAGATGAAGTGCTTAGAGAATGTCATCACTCAAAACTGACTATACACCCTGGTGGTAACAAGATGTATCGAGACATGAACAAACCTACTACTGGGAAGGGATGAAAAGAGACATTGGGAGGTTTATATCCAAATGCATGAATTGCCAGCTAGTTAAAGCTGAGCAAAAGAAGCCTAGTGGGTTGTTACAGCCATTAGAATTTCCCGAATGGAAATGGGAGCAAGTCTCGATGGATTTCATCGATGGTTTACTAAGGACTAGATCGGGACATGATAGCATTTGGGTAATCGTGGATCGATTGACTAAGAGTGCAAGATTCATATCAGTCAAATCGACTAGAACGGCAGCTAAGTTAGCAGAATTGTATATGAAGTGGGTAGTGAGATTTCATGGAGTATCTAAAAGCATTGTGAGTGACCGAGACCCGTTGTTCACTAGTGGGTTTTGGAAGAGCTTACAAGAGGCTCTAGGGTCGGAATTACATCTCAGTACCGCATATCATCCTCGGACCGACGGTCAGACGGAGAGGGTGAATCGTATTTTGGAAGATCTCTTGAGAGCATGTATATTGGATTTTGGTGGATCATGGGATGACCATTTGCATCTAGTAGAGTTTGCATATAATAATAGCTACCAATCCAGTATCGGTATGGCTCCGTTTGAAGCTTTGTACGGAAGACCGTGCAACTCACCATTATGTTGGATAGAGACTGGCGAGAAGTTTATGCTTGGACTAGATGTGGTGAGCGAAACTTCAGAATCAAGATCATTCGACAACGAATGAAGGCTGCCCAAGATAGGCAGAAGAGTTATGCTGATAAGAGGAGAAGAGACTTAAAATTCTCCGTTGATGACTTGGTGTTTGTCAAGATTTCTCCGTTGAAGAGCGTGGTACGATTTGGCGGGAGAGGCAAGTTAGCACCAAGATTTGTTGGCGCATTCCCTGTTCTTGAACCAGTCGGTAATTTGGCATATAGAATTGACTTACTAGAGAAGATGGCGGGATTTCACAACGTATTTCATGTTTCCCAACTAAGGAAGTTCGTTCACGACCTAGATATGACTATTTCACCTTATCAGTTAGAGGACTTCGAAGTAGAACCCGAGGCGGTTGGGAACCGCAAGCCGGCCCGTATTGTCGAGCATGACATGAAGCAACTTCGAAGGACGGCGGTGAAGTTAGTCAAGGTTCAGTGGGGCGAGGAAGAGAATGATTGTACTTGGGAGACAAAGGAGAATATTAGGAAGACATACCCAGAACTCTTTGCCTGGTAAGATTTTGACTTCGATTTAGTTTTCCGCATGCTAGGATATGCTTGTTTGCTTGTTTTGCATGTTTGATTGTTGTATGTGGTTGTTAGGCATGCGGGATCCTTTGTATGTTTTGGGTTAAGGAATTTCGGGGACGAAATTTCTTATGGGGGGAGAGTGTAATGACCCGCATTCTACGCATCATAGGATCGTATAATATTTATTTCTTTCACATACGAAGTCGTGTGGTCATGCAACATTGGGAGACGACTATTGGGGTCATTTCCCATGTTAATGATTTTTCCCAATTTTTAAATGACCATTTTACCCCTAGTTGGCACTGTTTTGGCCATAACTTTTGACTGGAAAGGAATTTTGACCGGAAACCACTTCCATTGGCTCCGGATGACGGTTTACAATTCCGTGGAGTGGTCACATTAGCCAAACGGACTCACCGTTTGGGAGATATGGCTGAAACAAGTTTCAGATGGTGAAAAACAGCTTAATTGGGCTTATCCGGGTGATTAACAGCTAGGCCCAATGGGGGGTTTCGGGATTAGTGTAAGGAGGAGGCTGAAAACAGTTAGAGAACGAATTTATTCTCATTTTCCAGCCGCCACTTTCTTTCTTGCAGCCCTAGCAATGGCCTCAAACACTCAAATCACCTTCTAATCACCTTCTAATCAAGTTTTGGCTTAATCTACATCAAATTAAGGAGAGGAAACACGAAAACAAGGCTAGAGCTGCTGTTAGACGTTAGAATTCACCGAAATCGGCGAGGTTTCAGTTCTGAGAAATTCATTTGTGGCCAAGGTGAGTGATTAGTATCGTTTTGGCACTAATTACAGTTAATTAAGGGTAATTAGTGAAGATTAACGAATTTATACACTAATAAATTCTGGAAAAATGTTTAGAAATTCTTAAATAATATTTTATGCCGCTGTTAGGAATTTGGTTCGATTTGATTAAGTTTCGTTAAACCTATGATTAGTTTTATTTAATTATGCTTAAGGGAAAAATTGGATTTTGAGTATATTTGATCCATTTTGACGTGCAAATTCATTGTTTTTGTATTTGTGGTTAGTTTGCTATGTTGCTATGACTGTTTGGGATGATTTGTCATTGATTAGTATAGTTAGATTTGTCGAAAACGTCGTCGAATGGCGTAAACAAGTTGCTGAAAAAAGTTGCAGAAAGTTGTGCAGGATTTCAGATCGGATCGGATATGGGCTCGGATCAGATTGGAGACCAGGGCAAGGAACCCGACCCGAACTGGAGTCTGGCACAAACGAGGCTAGGCAAAAAGGAAGGTCATGTTGGTTAAGCTGGGGATCGGACCGACTTGGAGACGAAGGGCTTGAATCGGAACTTAACACCTGGGAGAACTGGCAAGAAGGAAGGTCACGCCAATTGAACAGGGATCGGATCGAATGAAGAAGGAGGGATCAGATCGGAGCACGTGAAGAACGAGGGAGCGGATCGGAGCGGAAGTACGAACTGGAAGGGAGATGGCACCCAACCCGACCCGAAGGGAGACACCCGACCCGAACCAATGCGATGGGGTGGACCCGAACCGAACCGCTATCAGCGGAAGACCATGCACCAACGCAACGCTGTGGACTCGACCCAAACCGATGGCTTGAAAGGAACCGACCCGACCCAGTATTGACAAATAACCCGAGATGCAAAGGTAGTCCAATATGGGAAGTTAGAGCTCAGGATCCAGTTGGGAACCGATGAGTTCACTTCATGATTGAGCTTTGCTGCGGGACGTGTGCCAAGGGGCAGTCGATGTTTATGACTTTGGATCACTATGTATGGGAAGTATGTGAACGGATTCAGGGCTGAAATGGCCTAGGTACGACTAAAGGGCTATAAACCAATGAAGTGGAGTCATTTGTAAAGATTTGGTCATGACTCAATGTGGTAAGCTTGGTAGTAGCAGTAGTTGTACAAGTTGAACTCCGTCACTACTTCAATGGGTCTAGTGATTGACAGTGGTGGACATCGTATGCTTTGCGCACTGAGTGAGAGATGTGAGGATGGTTGCTATGGTTGATTTGTTTGCTATCATTATGGCATGCACATCCCACCCCCTTATTCTTACACTATTTATTATGGCACCTTAGAGTATTGTACGGTATGTGGTACTAACTCTTTGGTTGCAGGTCCAGGTTCAGGTATGGTTTAGTATACCTGTTATTGTTCTGTTTAGATGCTTATCGCTCATACCAGGCTTTATGTCTGACCCAGAGTTTTATGTCTCCTCTTATTACTCTGGGTGCTCACACGAGCAGACTAGAGACAGGTTAGCGGGTGATGCACGGGTAGATGATCCGGAGACGAGCAGGAGGCTTCCACGTAATATATATAGTATTCTCCCTATGTTGTTGAAGATCACTGCTTGGGCATTGGTGTTGTATCTTCTACTTTAGCTTTCTTTTGTTTAGAGACATTAAATTTGGAAAGTTGTAATAAGCTGTATTTGGATTTCCGCTGCTCTAATGTTGATGTTGATTTTAGTTATCAGCTTATGCACTGTCTCACCTGTTTTATGTCAAGTATGTTATTATTATATTTTATTCCATGCGCTGTGAGACATTCTACAGGTTCCTCATTTAGTTAATTCCCTTCTTTACATTCTTCTGACGACCGTCCCGTGCTAGTCGGGCATGTGTACAACGCACTTTCGGAGGAAATGCAGGTTGGTGCGGGGCGGGCCGTCACACTTTTTGTCGGCATATCCTTATATCCTTTCCACTTGTTATCAATTCAGCGGAAACAAGGGTCATCCCAATCAAATTCCAATCTGCTTTTATCCACAACACAACCATTCCCTTATATCCGAGCCAAATATCATTTCAACTTGAGTTTCTTCTCGATTCCCAACTCTTAACTTGATTATCACATTACACTTCAAATTTGAATCCCACAATCCAATTTGTCTTGATATCATTCTAATTCAATCTCAGTTACCACTTTACTGGCTTTACTTTAATTCAAATTTGCTTTCATAAATTTCTATTAAATTTTCTTTTAATTCAGACAATCTTTCCCTTGGAGTTTTTAAATAGTTTACTCTTTTCAAAAAATTAAATTTTCCTTTTGAACATGTCACTGAGCCCTTAATTAATATTCCATTATTTAAATCACTTCTCTATTTCTTTATCAATATTTGTTAACCAAATATTTTCAATAACCATATTTGCCTTTTATGTTATTTTGAAAACATTTCCGAATATCGCCTTCCTTTATTTTCTAAACTTTAGAAAATATATGCTATTTATAATTTGAAAATATTCCAATTACTTACCTCTTTTTCCATCTTGTTTATTTCTATACTTAGGAAATATTTATTATTCTATTTCCAAGTTTGCACTTATTTGGGTTAAAACGGATGTTGTGTAAAACATCGTTACGACAACCCAAATACTATATTCAACTAACTCTTATTCAACATTGATCTTCGAGCCTAAGATCTTATTATTTATTTGTTAATAATGAAACCAATCAAGTTGGGGTATAACTACCTCTCAGACCTTGACAGAATAACATTTATAACGTCAAAACAGATATGACTACTTACTCGAATAATCAATACCATACAATTACTTATTCACTTTTAAACCCGTATACACTTTCTCTTTCTATTCTTACAAGATTTTATTCCTAGTCTCCCTTTTTGATTTTACTATTCTATTTCTAAGTTTGTTTCCTTATCGACTTCTAT
Organism: Allium sativum; assembly: GCA_030737875.1. Classification (NCBI taxonomy): domain Eukaryota; kingdom Viridiplantae; phylum Streptophyta; class Magnoliopsida; order Asparagales; family Amaryllidaceae; genus Allium; species Allium sativum. Next base: position 351,042,293 of record CM060926.1, read on the forward strand.
ATATATATATCGATACGTTGATTTCTAACTATCAAATTATCTTAAAAATATTCTGACTCCTTAAATTCCCGAAAAAATTCGCCATAACCTCCTTTTTACCAGGAGCATCGGGATATTTCGAATAGCCTCCCATGGCCTTCACCAATCCAAAAGAAAAAGAAAAGGCCAAGCAGCTAGCCGATACGGCGTATAAAATCTCATATACGAATTAAATACATACATTTTCTTCGAGCATTCTATTTATATACCTTCATATGTTATCCATACCTATCTCATGTATATTTATACCTGCCCAATATATTTTAACTATACCTGATCGTTTTAATTCAATTCGTTGATTAATTTGTTAATTAACTCTTTATTCTATTTCACTTTTATATTTGAACATGACATGTTCAAATATATTTTAACTTGCATGTGAACTAATTTGAATCCAAAATTCAAATTTAAGTTCTATATTCGATTTTGAATATCCATTTACAAATCCAATTCACCTTTCAAAGTTCAACTTCAAATTCAAAACTCGATTAACTAATTCCTCTTCGACTTAGTTAATTCTATTCAATTTTTATTCAAATTTTATATCACTTCAATTATTCAAATCTATATATCAAATTCTATTATTCAAATTCTATATATTCAAATCCTATATATTCAAATTCTATATTTTAATTCCATTCAAATTCTATATTATAAATTCCATTTGAATTCTATATTCAAATTCCATTTGAATTTCTATATTCAAATTCCATTTCACTTTCGATATTCAAATCCTATATTTGAATTCCTTTATATTTTCTATATTCAAATTCTATATTTGAATTCCATTTGAATTTCTATATTCAAACCCCATTTGAATTTCTATATTCAATTCTACTTCAATTTCATTGAATTTCATATATTCAAACTCCCTTTGAATTTCTATATTCAATTCCATTTGAATTCTCTTTATTCAAATTCTATATTCAATTCTATATTATAAATCCCATTTTGAAATTCAACACAACTTGTCTATCCCAAAACAAATTCAAAACAGTATCTCTGGTAGTAATTTGTCACTAACAACTCAAAAATGAATATCGATGATGCAGCTGTCATCATCGGAATCTATTTTCCAGCGATCGAAGTGAGTTCAATACTATAAAACCATTTCTAAACATTTCCAATTTGAAATTCATTTCAAAATATAATTCACACTGCTTGTAAAACCATTTAAAAACTCCCAAGATCTTAAATTTTCCTTATTTTTAATCCAAATCCGTTTACTAACACTTATCCAATTCTCCAGAGTTTTAACTCAATTTCTGGTTTAAATTTCAGATTTAACTCATCTGATTTCACGTATTTCACTTATATGAATTCTGATTGGTTATTTACATAACCATTTAATTTATAATGTTACTCGATTATAATATCAACCAATATATCCAATATGTATCAAACATACTTTGGGTAAAATTATTTTCATTTACCCTCTTTTCAAAACATATCGTGTCGACCCATCGTATTCAAGTGTTTAGTAACTCCTACCGATACAGTGGATCAAACTGATCGACCAGAACTCATAAACTACTCAACCAATAAATATCCACAATATAAAATTATTTTTATATCATCTACAAATACGTTCACTCGTATATACACACTCAAACTCAATCTAGGGTATTAATAACCCTATCTCTACCGAGTCATGCCACAGAGCCAAGGTAATTCACTTAACTTAAGCTTTGATACCAACTGTAATGACCCATTTAAATACATAAATATAATTAAATTTAATATTTAAAAATAAATATTATCATCTATATTCACAGTGGAATACCATACAGCACAAAATAAATCCTATATGGATTTCTAACTCGATATTTCAATATGGGTCAACCCGATATTCGATTTATATTGAAATTCCCTTTTAAAATATAAATAATTCCTTTATAAATTATAAAGGAATTCCACAGCGACTTTTCTGAAATTTGATTTGGAAATAAATCAAAATCTACACGACGAAATCCCGAATTTTCTCTTCCACTAGAAAGATATACTCCACCAGCTCCACACGTTTATTGTTTCACAGAAATCCGGCTTAAAACGAATCCTGTATATTCAGTTGAAGTTCGAATCGCCAATTTACGAACTGCAGCGCCATTTCAAGCTTGATTTTAATTATAATATAATTATACGTTCAAACTGTCGTTTATATAATATATTCGTTATTCAAATTCAATTCCAAGCTGAATTAAATATCACAGATGATCCGGTTCACACCATATCACCATTTCAGCCAATTCTGATTATTACAGAAGTAAATATATTATTTAATTTATTATTTTAATTAAATATTCATCATTATTTAATTCCACGACCATTTAATTCTCTATATCACTGTTTATATAATTAAATAAATTAATTATAATACCTCTGCCAATGCGGGTCATTACAATCTAACCGTCGGATTTTCCCAAAACTAGAACCATTAGGACCGCTTCCGGAAGATCTTTCCATTGGTATAAATTTTGTTAAAATCCAGCGGTTAGATTCCAAGATATGTGTAAATTAGATTTTGGTAAAAACAGCGCCAGGGAACACTAATCGACCCGAAGTGTCGTTATATAAATTTGGCTATTCTTATATAAATAAAATTAGCAATTAATTGTTATTAAATACCAGTAATGATATGAAATGATTTTTAATTATATATATGCGAGGATCATTCGAAAAGACCGAGTTAAATCTCATTTCAAATGGTCATACGAAGATCTAAATTGAAGATCTTAAAGACGACGATCTTCACATTGAAAGGATAACTACTTATGCCTGGCATTGGCTAGCTGACAATAAAGGGTTAAAGTGGTAGTTGTCCGGACGTACTTGTTGATCGTCCGGATACGCGAGCACGTCACTTCTGTATTGGACATATGGGACGAGGAATAAGGTGACTCCAGTTTCGTTCAAACCCAGAACAAATGTGTAAATGGATGTGTGTTCGACATTGAATTTCATGCTGTGTAATTAAATTGATATCTATTAATTTATATCTGTGGTGGCAGAGAATTTATTCTCTTGCTTAACACCCTTCTTTGAGGTGCATGAGCTCAATGGTTACATATTGGTAGTTATCGATCACATGGTGTGGACTGTCAATGTGACATGCCAAGATGCAATTGATCGAGGCTTTTGTTGAAAAGCAGGGCCTTGTGGATGATGATCAAAGCATAGCCTATTTAGTCATCGCTTTGTGTATTACGTTACCTCGCGAGCCTCACACCCCGGTAGAGTCAAAAAGGGGACAAGGGAATGTAGGGAGTGCACACGTTTCTTTCTAGCTAGAAGTGGTGTTTGGGTTTTTACAAGGCCCGACATTTTTACTTATGTGGATGATGGAATGAGGCGCCTCAGATATTTTTATTGGCCACCAATGGCTAATTTATAGGTCCAATAGGATCGAGGAGCATGTGTTCAGGAATTGCTAATCCGCTAAAGTAATTGTGGACCGGCCATGTTGTATCCAAGGGTTTACCAACGTCCGAATCCTGAGACATTGCTAGAGTGTCTCGAAACGGTTAGGAGATCGTCCCTGGCCTTAACTGATGATGGAAACCCAACCTCCAATATGACATCATGGTTTTTATTGTATACCTATATATGGCGACATAGTATATGGTAACTATGCCGTCTAGATTGATACATTTACTTTGAAGTATTTTTGAAACATATTAGACAATAATAATAGTATTAAAAAATATTATTTTCTACATATCAAGCATTTTTTTATCATTATAAGGTAAAACTCTATCTTCCAGTCTGCGTTGCGTTGTGTGATGGGACATGAGTCTTGTAATGATTTCATTTTCTTAAAAGCATTGCGTTATTTTTGACTTAAAATTTATAAATCATATGCACTGGCAATCCAATGGAGTTAACCCGTTCCGCGTTAGTGGCGTTGTCCAGTGATTAGCCATATTATTAGTTTAGTAAGATTTCTCATACTAGTCCTATGACTGACTCGTAGTTTGTTCACTTTGCAAACTCGGGTGCCCTCTTTCCACACGGCAGCCAATTGACAGGTTTCAGGTAGGGATGTTTTCTGGACTAGAGCTTGCTGATGAAAATGATGAAGGATCTTTTTTTATCTTTTTATCTTTTTATTTACTTCTTGAGACATTGAGACAGTATTGAGTATTGATGTATTTTGGGAGACTGAGACTTTATTTCTTCCCCTGCTTTAGACATCAATGTTGCTAAGTGTATCATGTACTACGTATTCTGATTGTTCTGTGATGATGTTTGTGATGACATTTCTTTTCCGCTGCAATGATTTTTATGTTATGCTATTATCTGAGATCTGTTATTGTTTTAATTATGTTATACTCCTATGATTACCCTTACTTTCATACTACGGAAGTTTGGGTCGTCACATTTCGAACCCGACATTAGGCGTGAAATTTCGCACCTGTTGGGTCGGAATTTCGCACCTGCTGGGTCCGGATTTTCTCACGCCCGCTGGGTGCGGAAATTTTGCACCTGTTGGGGGCGGATTTTCCTGTGCCCACTAGGTGCGGAAATTTCGCACCTGCTGGGTGTGGACTTTCTCGTGCCCGTTGGGTGCGGATTTTCTCGCACCCGCTGGGGGCGGATTTTCTCGCTCCCGCTGGGTGCAGCAATTTCGCACCTGCTGGGTGCGGATTTTCTCACGCCTGCTGGGTGCTAAAATTTCGCACCTGCAGGGTGCAGATTTTCTCGCGTCCGCTGGATGCAGATTTTCTCGCGCCCGCTGGGTGTGTATTTTCTTGCGCCCACTATGTGCAGAAATTTCATACGTGATGGGTGCAGATTTTCTCACGCCCGCTGGGTGCGGATTTTCTCACGCCCGCTGGGTGATGATATTTCGCACCTGTTAGGTGTGGGTTTTCTCGCGCCCGCTGGGTGCGGATTCTCTCATGCCCGCTGGGTACGGATTTTCTCGCGCCCGCTGGGTGTGAATTTTCCAGCGCCCGCTGGGTGCGGATTTTCGCACCTGCCGGGTGCGAAGTCCATTTTATGGATGGTGCGATGGTCTTGGGTGACGGTGTGACTAAGAATTGATTATGCCTGATAGAGGCCACCTGATAGAGGTTTCGAGTCTCCTTGCGTTTGCGACGCGACTTCAACCCAACTACTTTGTGTTTTTTGATGCTTGTGTGCGTTGCTCAGCAAATACTTGAAGTCTGATAGCTTCAACAAAAAAGCGTGTCAACATTTTCCCCCTAAAACATATTTTGCTTTGTCCGAGGAAGGTGTATTTTGCGAGGAGTTGAGAGACCCAAAGATCAAAGCTGGGAGAAGTCCGGAGCGAGCTGCTATATTCATGAGATGGAAGAGCCACGACCCCGCCGGACCGTATTATTCAGAAAGCCAAAGCCAATAAGCCTGAGATCCGTGATCGCTTCGGATCATATTAATGGAATACCACGATCGCTTGGGATAGTATTTAGTCGCTTAGGATCGTATTAATAGAAAGTTGGAACAGTCAAAGTATTCGAGAGACTGGAGGAGCCCAGTAACATTGGTGGGATGACCAAGGCATGTTAGAGCATTCAAGGAAACCTCGCGTTGGTGAGATGGCTTGGCAAGTAGCATTCAAGGAGATCTCACATTGGTGAGATAATATTGGCATGTAGCAATCAAGGAGATCTCACATTGGTGAGATGACATCGACATGTAGCAATCAAGGAGATCTCACAGTGGTGAGATCATGTAACACCCCGTATTTCAGTTAATGCTAAAAATTCACTAATTGCATAATAAATAATCTCAAATGTGAGAATTGGGGGAAACGGGCTGCGTCATTGCGTTCGTCTCGGAAAAATACGCAGAATAGAGTCCGAAATTTTGTAAATCGGAGTCCGTATGGCCCAGTTAAGGCCCAAAGAAGTTTTCAGAAAATTCAAAGTTAAAAACAGATTTAAAATTCAGTTCTAAAACAAGTTTGGAGCCAAAAGCGGAAAGGGCGGGAAAGTTCTAAAACAGGCATGTCGACAGGGGTGTCGACAGCCCTATCGACAGGGGTGTCGACACAGGGTGTCGGCCCTGTTGATCTGGGTGCACCAGATCTGATTTTGGGTTGAGTCTTGGGCTGGGTTCTAGAGATTTCCTAAATCTGACGGACCTAATCTAACCTAGGGTTAATCCTATGGTCTAAAACACACCCTAATCCTATAAATACACCCTAATGCAAGCCTAATCCCTACTAAAAATAGAAATGAGGCCATCATGCCGCCAAAATCAAACTTGAGAGAAGCCTCCACTAGTTTATGAAGAAAGTAGCAAGCTAATCATCATCTCCTCCTTAAAGCAACTAGTTTTACTTCATAATTTTGCTAATCTTGGTTTTGGTGAGTTTCTATCACTTTGATGATCAATTGCTAAATTAAGTAGATGAGATATGATGAGATCTATGGTTTTGCATGAGGATTAATGGGTTTTCAAGTCATATGATATGATGTGAATATGCTAATCTATGTTTAATATTAATCCTATGTTTATGCATGTTGAATATGTGAGTTTATGCAAGTTGGATATGTGGGTTTATGCAAGTTAAGTATGTGGGTTTATGCAAGTTAAGTGGTGGGTTTATGCATAATAAGTAATTGATTCTATGCATGCTAAGTATGTGGTTTTATGCATGCTAAGTGTTTGGTATTATGCATAAATCATGACATGCAAGTTTACCCTTTTAAATGTGATACATACATATGCAAGATGACACCTTTATATGCTATGAATATATATATATATATATATGCATGTTTACCCTCCTTTAAGATGCAAGTCATATATGCAAGTTCAACATGTTAAGCAAGTTATGTGTATGCTTATATGCAAGTTCAACGTGTTATGTAAGTTATGTGTATGCTTATATGCAAGCTCAACATGTTATGCAAGTTATGTGTATGACGTTATGTAAGTTATGTGCATGTTGTTATGCAAGTTCATATGCAAGTTATGTGTATGATGTTACGCAAGTTATGTGCATGATGCTATGCAAGTTATGTGTATGTTGATATGCAAGTTATGTTTATGATATTATGAAAGTTATGTGTATGATGTTATGCAAGTTAACATGTAACATGTTGTGCAAGTTCACACCTTTAAGACACATGCAAGTTCACCTTTGTATAACCTATGAACACTTATGCAAGTTACCTTTATATATGACATATGTATGTTCATGCAAGTTGGGTTATTTAGTAATGCTAGTTGGGTTAATATTATGATGTAAGTGGACACCTTTTAACCCATGTTAATGCTAATGTATGCTAAGTGAAACCCATGTTAATTGTGAAAGAATCTTCTCTTGGAAATATGTCGTGTTAGCATAAGTACGTGGGAAACGATGGGGTTAATAGACATGTTAATGAAATGGTGTGAAATGGTTATGATTAAGCATACCATAAAATGAATAAGCATAAGTGGGAATTTACCTATTGAGTTAGGTCTACCCCATGGGAATTTACGTATTGAGTTAGGTCTACCCATGTTATGTAATTGGGAATTTACCTATTTAGTTAGGTCTACCCATATTCTTGTAAATGTGAATATTAATTAGGGATAATTAATAAATATGGGGGTGATTACTTAGGTGTAATTAATCGACTAAGACACGAGGTTGGACTCATTTGTAGTGTAAAACTGCCCGGACCCTACCGGCTTAACCAGTTGCTACAAATGTTAGCCCAATGTGGGAGGTCTTAGGCACAAATTAAATACGTGATTAAAGTAAAGACACGAGGTTAGACTCTGTTATGACGTAAAACTGCCCGGACCCTACCGGCTTAACCAGTTGTCATAAAAGCCAGTCTAATGTGGGAGGTCTTTATGGGAGAACACGGTCTTAATTAATTAAGAAACACTTAACCATATTAGCATGTAGTGGGACATGAGGGGTTAAGTGGGTGCCTTGGGTGGCATGAGGAGACTAATGGGTTGCCTTGGGTGACAATAGAAAATACGATTAGAATACTTAACCAAAGTGAAACATGTAATTAAAACATGGTTAAAGGGTTAAGTAAGTGCTTTGGGGTGGCATGTGGAAATCTAGTGGGTACCTTGTATGACAACTAGAATATGATTAAATGACTTAGCCAAAATGTATAACATGTAAGTGGACATGGTTAAAGGGTTAAGTGGGATTCACTAGAAATAACAAGCTTAGGTGGTAGCTTGTGGGGGCCCATTTCAACCAATATCCCAAACGTATCTTAGTAGGCTCGACTCTAGTCGAGTGACGGGACACGCATATTGGGCTTGACTATAAGAGGCCAAACCGGGTTAGCGGTGGCAACGCAGGACCAACGGGTTTCATATGCGTGTGTGGACCCGGGCTGGTTGGTAAGTCGTTGTTGCATCGTGTAGATATAAAGCCGTGCACCGTTGATATTATCAGGTTGCCACTTTGGGTAATGATACACCCCATCGTGGGACCAGCACGGGTATCTACGTAAGGGAGCCGATCGCTTGGGGAGTAGTGGGTACACCTATGTAGTCAGATAGGGGTACACGAAACTACTAAATTACTAAGTACACTTTGGGGGATCAACCTTTAAGTAGGAATGACTGGTGTGGTGCAGTGTAGTAATTATCCTTGGGTGGGTGGATGTATCTTTACGGTTATCTTAGTTTATCCTAAGTCTACCAAGCTGCTTAGTGTAGCCATTCATCCCCAGACATTACCATATATCAAGCTTATGTCTTCTCTGGTTACTTTAATGATTGTATTGTTAACGTTATAGGACTCGCTCAGACTTATGTCTGACCCCGTTGTTTTTATCTTTTTCCCAACCCTCAGGTTATCAGAGTGGGCCCAGTACGAGCGGGCTTTGATCAGGCTGCTTTATTCTCTTTTGGAGCTTGGACCATAGGTGTAGAGCTCAGCTTACCCTTTCTTTTATGGCTATCAGTTCATGTATTGGGATTATGTACTTTTATTTATCAGGATGGATATTTTGTACTTGACTCTTATTATGGGTTTGTGATGTAACCAAACATGTTTTACTTTCCGCTGCAATGAAATGATGTTTTTAAAAAAAAAAGTTTCAAGTATTACTTATATCTGTCTTGTTGTAATTTTTCTGTTCTATATTCACTTAAAATACTCCACCGATGTTATGGCATTCCCTTTGAGAGTGACCATAGCGGGTGTGGGGTGTTACACGTGGTATCAGAGCAAAGGTTACTAGAACAGAAAAATTTTTTAGAAAACTATTTTTCTAAAAACATTTTTGGAAGAAATATTTTCAAAAACATGTCTTTAAAAGAGAAAAGTTTTTGAAAGAAAAGCATAATCCCCGATAGCCATATCTTTATCTTTCGAATTCTCCGTTTTGAATCTTTCCTTTTTCGTCTCAGCATGGCTGAAGATCTTTATCTTCCGGACGGTGTAGCGGTACCAGTATGGTATAGGAGGTTGTTAGAGGCTAGGGCCGCCGCTGCAGGTCCAGCAAATGTTCCTCCTCCACCCGTTGCACTCGTTCCTCCTCGCGTGGATACTTTTGCTATGACTTGTAGGAAGTTTAAGGCTATGGGAGGAAAACCTTTTGTGGGAGCTAGGGATTGGCTTAATGAGACGGAAGAATTGATGGAAATCTTGGAAGTGGAAGAGGGAAAGAAAGTCAGGTTAGCCGCTTGGTTAATGGAAGGAGAGGCCTCGTTCTGGTGGGAGGTCACTAATGGAGAACGCCCTGTTGACTCTTGGATGGATTTCAGGCAAAGGTTTGAGGCAAAGTTTCTCTCAAAAGCGGAAGAAAATATGCACGTGGAAAGGTTCTTGAACTTAAAGCAAGGGAATTTGTCGGTGAAAGAATATGTTAACAAGTTTAATCAGTTAGAGAGATTCAACATGGACTTGGTAAACACACCGGAAGAGAAAGCTTTGAGGTTCGTTAAAGGCTTGAACGAACCGATGCACGGATTGGCTATGTCTCACATCCCTATGGGGGCCACTTTCGAGAAACTAGTGGACATGGCACTTATGCATGAGGAAGAGAAGGGTCCCAATGCTAATAAAGCACCCGAGAAGAATGAAGATCAGAAGAAACCTCAACAACAAAATAAGGGTGGGAAAGGTAACGGTGGCAAGGGAAAGAAGAAGTGCTTCAACTGTGGAACACTAGGCCACCTAAACAAGGATTGTCGCAAGAAGAAGAAGACTGGCTGCTTCCACTGTGACGAAGCAGGACATCTAGTGAAAGACTGTCCTAAGAAAGGGCAAAGGACGGGGTCTACCTCAGGAGGACAGGTGCAAGCTCTTGTGGCACCAGCTCAGGCAAGGGGGCAAGTTCAGGCTCTCGCAGCTCCACCGGTTCGAGAAAGAGGTAGAACTATTTCCGTGGAAAGTTTAGTTTTCCTGTTTGATCATCATGTCCGTACTTTATTTGATTTTGACGCATTGAGTTCGTTTATCTCATCATTATTAGTTGAGTCACTGCACTTAGACACCAGTTTAGTAGGTGATCCCTTAGTTGTTTCAAACCCAATTGGGGCTCCATGGTGTGTTTGGGTTTGAAAGTTTCTATACTTAGCGTTGAGTTTAGATGTGATGCTTTTTGGGCTTCACAGGCTATGGGTTAGTTTTGGGCATGGACTGGTTATCCAGTAATGGTGCCGTTCTTATTGTGAAGGGAGAGTTGTTCGGCTTATGACCCGCTTGGGTAACACTCTCGAAATCTCTTGTAATCCCATGGAATTTGTTATGCTAAGTTATCTAGAGTCGCTTGACACGTCGGTCGAGAGTTTGCAATCTATAGAGTGGTCCGGGAATACTCGGATGTGTTTTGAGGAGGTGAAGGGCTTACCTCCGGAGCGGGAGATTGACTTCCAAATATATCTGGTAGACAATGCCAAACCAGTGTCTTGGCCAGTGTGCCACATGGCTCCTCGTGAGAGGAGGGAACTCCATAAGCTAGTAGGCGATTTGCTTGAGAAGGGGTTCATAAGACGATGTATATCGGAGTGGGGTGCTCCGGTAGTTTTTGCCATGAAGGCGGATGGGTCCCTCAGACTTTGTGTAGGCTAAAGAGAGCTAAATAAACTCACAAAGAAGAATAGACACCCATTGTCAAGGATTGATGATCTCTTTGATCAGTTAGTAGGCGCCTCAGTATTTTCGCAGTTGGACTTAGCCACGAGGTTTCGTCAGTTGAGAGTGACTGAGGATAGTATAGAGAAGACTAACTTTAGGACTCTGGATGGTTTTTATGAGTGACTGGAGATGCCATTTGGTTTGACGAACGCCCCCGCATATGATGAGAAGGGTGTTCAGGGAGTACCTAAATAAGTTCGTGATGGTCTTTGTAAATGACATCTTGGTCTTTTCAAGGAGCGAAATAAGTTTTCGTATGTGCTTAATAGGATGAGCAAAGCCAGTTATGGGATAAACGGTGGTTTTGGAGCGAGACTGGCGAGGACATCCAGAGTTGGACAACGGCTTAATTATTTAGCCGTTTTTACTAGTATCATCTCACATAGGTCGTCTGAATTCGAAGGAGGTATCCCTTGGGTGTTTGTCTGATATTGGTTTAGGCCTTTGGGGCTTGCATTTGGGGGATGTCGAGTTCGACTAAGGTGGTCTGCGTGAGAGATGGATAGTTGTGACGATTTTGCATGGGAGAATATCCTGATTTTCTCTAGAAGTGGAGAAAAGCCTGCCTTACATCTCAAAGAAGTGTTGGAGACTCTTCGAGCACATAGTCTTAAAGCTAAATTCTCTAAATGTCATTTTTGGAGAAGAAAAGTGCGATTCTTAGGGCATGTGGTCTCTAAGGAAGGGATAGCTGTGGATCCCGCAAAGATAATATCTATCTAGGATTGGAAAGTTCCTAGGAATTCTACCGAAGTAAGAAGTTTCTTGGGGTTGGCAGGATATTATAGGAAGTTCATCAAAGACTTCGCGAAGATATCAGCCCCATTAACCCGCTTGACGAAGAAGAATCTGGTTTTCTCATAGGACGAGATGTACCAAGACATGAAGCGAGTTTTCTTTTTGGCCGGTATGAAGAAAGACATGGACGAGTATGTCGCTAGATGCTTGGTGAAAGCGGAGCAAAAGAAACCAAGTGGGTTGCTTCACCCATTGGAAGTTCCGCTAAGGAAGTAGGATAGTGTCTCGAAGTATTACCGAAATCAAGGAAGGGTAATACGGGGATTTGGGTTGTGGTAGATAGACTTACTAAGTGTGCCCATTTCATACCCGTGAAGAGCAAGAGGACTATTCCATGTCTAGCTTCAGTTTACATTCGAGAGATTATTAGATTGCGTGATGTACCTTCCAGTATAATGAGCGATCGAGATCCTATCTTCACTAAAGAGTTTTGGAAATGTTTGCAAGAGGCGGAAGGGACTCAGTTGTATTTGAGTACCGCATATCATCCTCAGATAGACGGCCAGACCGAGAGGGTGAATCGTATTTTAGAAAACCTTTTGAGGCTATGTATCTTGGATTTAGGAGGTACATGGGAAGAGCATCTTCCATTGGTGGGGTTGCCCGACAGACTTAGTGGTGTACATGATGTATTCCATGTGAGGAAGGGCCTACATGAGATCGTAGAGGCGATAGAGCCAAGCTTGCTTAAAGAAGTAAGGTAGAGCGTGATGTGATTATTCGACGAGCTCCTACCCGCATCCTTGGGTCAGAGATTAGGGAGTTGAGAAACAGAGAGGTTCGACTAGTCAAAGTGAGAAAGGGGAGAAAGTGAGAGCAATGCTACTTGGGAGACAGAAGCGAAGATGCGTTCGTAATACCCATCCCTTTTTGAGGGTATGTGCTTTAGACGTCTCCTTTATCGGTTGTCTAGTGCTTATCTTATCCTTAGTATGTCCTCTCATTAGTACCTTTGACCTTTAGATAGGGTAAACCTATGGTTGAAACATGTGTTTGAGACATGTTATAGTTGATGGATGCAAGTGGATGCAAGTGTTTGCTAGTGGTTGCTCGTGGATGCATATACACACACTCTAGGCACTAGATCGGCTCAATCACTTCATATTGCATATTGCGTAAAATTGTGTGTAGGAAACTATATTTATGGATGTATAATGATTATGTTATCATATGGATGATGCATTTTGGTGAATGATTGTGCACTCATGTAGATATTGTATGTGTCGATAGGATTCTCTCGCATACATAATGGATGCATGGCACTATCATGGTTTGCATATGTTCATACATTAGATAGGGAACATATACACACACTTTTTGCATATGCTCATACGTCATTAGAAATTGTTTTAAGGACAATGGATGCCCGTGTTTGATGGATTGAGTAGATGGTTGTTTGGATGGTAGGATATGCATTCTTCTTAGTAAGAGATTTCGGGGACGAAATCCTTTAAGGAGGGGAGAATGTAACACCCCGTATTTCAGTTAATGCTAAAAATTCACTAATTGCAGAATAAATAATCTCAAATGTGAGAATTGGGGGAAACGGGCTGCGTCATTGCGTTTGTCGCGGAAAAATACGCAGAATAGAGTCCGAAATTTTGTAAATCGGAGTCTGTATGGCCCAGTTAAGGCCCAAAGAAGTTTTCAGAAAATTCAAAGTTAAAAACAGATTTAAAATTCAGTTCTAAAACAAGTTTGGAGCCAAAAGCGGAAAGGGAAGGAAAGTTCCAGCCTAGCCCCGTGTCGACAGGCATGTCGACAGGGGTGTCGACAGGCATGTCGACAGGGGTGTCGACAGCCCTGTCGACAGGGGTGTCGACACAGGGTGTCGGCCCTGTTGATCTGGGTGCACCAGATCTGGTTTTTGGTTGAGTCTTGGGCTGGGTTCTAGAGATTTCCTAAATCTGACGGACCTAATCTAACCTAGGGTTAATCCTATGGTCTAAAACACACCCTAATCCTATAAATACACCCTAATGCAAGCCTAATCCCTACTAAAAATAGAAATGAGGCCATCATGCCGCCAAAATCAAACTTGAGAGAAGCCTCCACTAGTTTATGAAGAAAGTAGCAAGCTAATCAACCTCTAATCATCATCTCCTCCTTAAAGCAACTAGTTTTACTTCATAAGTTTGCAAATCTTGGTTTTGGTGAGTTTCTATCACTTTGATGATCAATTGCTAAATTAAGTAGATGAGATATGATGAGATCTATGGTTTTGCATGAGGATTAATGGGTTTTCAAGTCATATGATATGATGTGAATATGCTAATCTATGTTTAATATTAATCCTATGTTTATGCATGTTGAATATGTGAGTTTATGCAAGTTGGATATGTGGGTTTATGCAAGTTAAGTATGTGGGTTTATGCAAGTTAAGTGGTGGGTTTATGCATAATAAGTAATTGATTCTATGCATGCTAAGTATGTGGTTTTATGCATGCTAAGTGTTTGGTATTATGCATAAATCATGACATGCAAGTTTACCCTTTTAAATGTGATGCATACATATGCAAGATGACACCTTTATATGTTATGAATATATATATATATATATATATATATATATATATATATATATATGCATGTTTACCCTCCTTTAAGATGCAAGTCTTATATGCAAGTTCAACATGTTAAGCAAGTTATGTGTATGCTTATATGCAAGTTCAACATGTTATGTAAGTTATGTGTATGCTTATATGCAAGCTCAACATGTTATGCAAGTTATGTGTATGACGTTATGTAAGTTATGTGCATGTTGTTATGCAAGTTCATATGCAAGTTATGTGTATGATGTTACGCAAGTTATGTGCATGATGCTATGCAAGTTATGTGTATGTTGATATGCAAGTTATGTTTATGATATTATGAAAGTTATGTGTATGATGTTATGCAAGTTAACATGTAACATGTTGTGCAAGTTCACACCTTTAAGACACATGCAAGTTCACCTTTGTATAACCTATGAACACTTATGCAAGTTGCCTTTATATATGACATATGTATGTTCATGCAAGTTGGGTTATTTAGTAATGCTAGTTGGGTTAATATTATGATGTAAGTGGACACCTTTTAACCCATGTTAATGCTAATGTATGCTAAGTGAAACCCATGTTAATTGTGAAAGAATCTTCTCTTGGAAATATGTCGTGTTAGCATAAGTACGTGGGAAACGATGGGGTTAATAGACATGTTAATGAAATGGTGTGAAATGGTTATGATTAAGCATACCATAAAATGAATAAGCATAAGTGGGAATTTACCTATTGAGTTAGGTCTACCCCATGGGAATTTACCTATTGAGTTAGGTCTACCCATGTTATGGAATTGGGAATTTACCTATTGAGTTAGGTCTACACATATTCTTGTAAATGTGAATATTAATTAGGGATAATTAATAAATATGGGGGTGATTACTTAGGTGTAATTAATCGACTAAGACACGAGGTTGGACTCATTTGTAGTGTAAAACTGCCCGGACCCTTCCGGCTTAACCAGTTGCTACAAATGTTAGCCCAATGTGGGAGGTCTTAGGCACAAATTAAATATGTGATTAAAGTAAAGACACGAGGTTAGACTCTGTTATGACGTAAAACTGCCCGGACCCTACCGGCTTAACCAGTTGTCATAAAAGCCAGTCTAATGTGGGAGGTCTTTATGGGAGATCACGGTCTTAATTAATTAAGAAACACTTAACCATATTAGCATGTAGTGGGACATGAGGGGTTAAGTGGGTGCCTTGGGTGGCATGAGGAGACTAATGGGTTGCCTTGGGTGGCAATAGAAAATACGATTAGAATACTTAACCAAAGTGAAACATGTAATTAAAACATGGTTAAAGGTTTAAGTAAGTGCTTTGGGGTGGCATGTGGAAATCTAGTGGGTACCTTGTATGACAACTAGAATATGATTAAATGACTTAGCCAAAATGTATAACATGTAAGTGGACATGGTTAAAGGGTTAAGTGGGATTCACTAGAAATAACAAGCTTAAGTGGTAGCTTGTGGGGGCCCATTTCAACCAATATCCCAAACGTATCTTAGTAGGCTCGACTCTAGTCGAGTGACGGGACACGCATATTGGGCTTGACTATAAGAGGCCAAACCGGGTTAGCGGTGGCAACGCAGGACCAACGGGTTTCATATGCGTGTGTGGACCCGGGCTGGTTGGTAAGTCGTTGTTGCATCGTGTAGATATAAAGCAGTGCACCGTTGATATTATCAGGTTGCCAGTTTGGGTAATGATACACCCCATCGTGGGACCAGCACGGGTATCTACGTAAGGGAGCCGATCGCTTGGGGAGTAGTGTTACACCTATGTAGTCAGATAGGGGTACAGAAACTACTAAATTACTAAGTACACTTAGGGGGATCAACCTTTAAGTAGGAATGACTGGTGTGGTGCAGTGTAGTAATTATCCTTGGGTGGGTGGATGCGTCTTTACGGTTATCTTAGTTTATCCTAAGTCTACCAAGCTGCTTAGTGTAGCCATTCATCCCCAGACGTTACCGTATATCAAGCTTATGTCTACTCTGGTTACTTTAATGATTGTATTGTTAAAGTTATAGGACTCGCTCAGACTTATGTCTGACCCCGTTGGTTTTATCTTTTTCCCAACCCTCAGGTTATTAGAGTGGGCCCAGTACGAGCGGGCTTTGATCAGGCTGCTTTATTCTCTTTTGGAGCTTGGACCATAGGTGTAGAGCTCAGCTTACCCTTTCTTTTATGGCTATCAGTTCTTGTATTGGGATTACGTACTTTTATTTATCAGGATGGATATCTTGTACTTGACTCTTATTATGGTTTTGTGATGTAACCAAACATGTTTTACTTTCCGCTGCAATGAAATGATGTTTTTTAAAAAAAAAGTTTCAAGTATTACTTATATCTGTCTTGTTGTAATTTTTCTGTTCTATATTCACTTAAAATACTCCACCGATGTTATGGCATTCCCTTAGAGAGTGACCATAGCGGGTGTGGGGTGTTACAGATCACCTTGGCATGTAGCAATCAAAGAGATCTCACATTGGTGAGATCACCTAGGCATGTCGCAATCAAGGAGATCTCACACTGGTGAGATAACCTTGGCATGTCGCAATCAAGAAGGTCTCACACTTGTGAGATCACCTTGGCATGTCGCAATTAAGGAGATCTCACACTGGTGAGATCACGTTGGCATGTTGCAATCAAGGGGATCTCACACTGGTGAGATCACCTTAGCATGTCATAATCAAGGAGATCTCACACTGGTGAGATCACCTTGGCATGTAGCAATCAAGGATATCTCACATTGGTGAGATCACCTTGGCGTGTATGACAAGAGGCAAAGAAAAGTAAACATTTCATTAATACTCCAAAGGAAGGGTATATCCAAAGGACTAAGGTCCTTAAATGCAATGCCATGGGCCAAAGTCCAAATACTTGAGCTTGTAGAGCCAGATTTAGAAAGCCGTGAGTGAGGAGTGCCTTATTTGAGAGCCATAGAGAACCATACTAAGACTAGAAGACAGAAAAGATGTAAGATACTGATGCCAGGGAGTCTTGGACCGTAGACATCAGATCCAGTGAGAGGTTTAGTCTGAATCGGGGCCCCGAGCATGGGGCTCGGGCCTATTTTGAATAGCAATTGGTGATTGTACCTGTCCTGGCCTCCCATTTCGAGTCCGAACGAATCATTCCAAATTTCCATTTCTAACGCGCTTTTCAATAGCATTCTTAAGATGATGACACTCATTTTTATTATGACCAGCGATGTCATGAAATATGCAGTGTTGGCCAGAATCTCTTTCTTACTGAGAGGGCTCCCGAGCGAGAGGCTTTTTGAAATGAGCAATGGGGTGAACCTATAGTTAGATCTCCTCAAGAGATTGAGTAAGCTCCGAGTAGTTCGAGAACCTACGTTGCCTATTAGCCTAGTTATGGGGCTTTCCTTTTCTTGAGACCATAGCTTGAGCGTCCAAAACTGTAGGACTGCGCTTCTATCAGGAATGGGGGTGCCCCCGAGTGTCGAGGGAGTGGCATTGATCCGAGGATCGGTGTCGTCCTGTTGTGGAGCGTGCGAGATTGTCCCTATGTCCCGAGTGGCAAACTGCGGAACATAGGCACTTGTTCCAACGACATGTAACATCCCGCATTTTTATCGATTTGTATTTGAATATTTAAATCAGTTTAAATATTGAATTCATAATATAAGTGGATTTATATATTAATTAAAATGAAGTTGAATGTATAAAAATATATATTAAATATAATTGAGCTCGTAATATCGCGGCAGTTCGTAATTTAACGTTTTGAACTTCAACTAAGTATATAGGATTCGTTATAAAACGGATTTCTACGAAACAAGAAACGTTCAAATACATTGAACTGTATTTTTCTAATGGTAGTGAAAATTTGAGATTCCGGATTATATATTGTAAGTTATATCTAAATTAAATATTCAGAAAAGCAGCGACATATTCATTTATGGCCATAACGGTAATTTAAATATATTTAAATATTGGATTTGAATTTAGACAGGATTCTTTTGAGACGTAGTGATAATTTAATTTTTAGAATTTTTCTGTAATTTTTAATTTACTAAATAAGCAATTTTTTTATTTGGAGTATTTTGCACCCTATATCGATATTTTGGGGTTTCACAATATGAGTTAACCTACCAATATTATTATATTTTAGGGATCGTGGTACATTGGTGATCACAATGGTATTTTTATTTATGTCAATAGCAGTTCGTTCGTGAATGCCGCAGTATATAACGAATACCAAAACTATGTATAAATTAAACAAAAAACAAGACAATCTTTTTGGAAGGATCCCTGAAATAGTGTTGCGTTCATTCTTTAACTATTATGGCCTGTCAAATTTCACTACTCACTCATACAACGCCTACCTTGATATATTACGTTCCTACTTGGCAAATGACATATACCCTCACAGCCATTGATAATTTTGTATAAAGATCATGTTGATAATCACTTCCTTGTGAAATATTAGCTGCTCCAAAAATACTATTGTCTTTCCTCTCCTCTTGCAATATCGCTTCCTACCTTGATAGATTGGTACGGATTTTTGAGCCATTACAGTTGGTATCAGAGATGAAGGTTAATGGATTAACTTATCTCTGTGTCGTAACTCAATAGAGATGGAGTCAGTAATACTCTAGATTAAGTTTGAGTGTATATATATGAGTGCGTACTTGTAAATTTATATAAAAAACTATTTTATATGGTGTTGATTGGTTTAGCGAGTGGTTTATGAATTCTGGTCAATACAGTGTTGCAAACTGTATCGATTGGTGTTTCTAAACTCTTGAGCAAAGTTATTTGAGACAATATTATTTATAAAGATTGGGTAAATGAAATAATTTTACCTGAAAATATATTTAGATATAAAAAAGCATATATATTGAAATTATCTACTATATATTGAATATGTTGGTTGAAATTATAATCAAATAGGGTTATAATTGAATTGGTTATATAAATAACCAGTTAAAATATTATATAAGTATAATATGCAAAATCAGCTGAACTGAATCTGAATTTAAAACAAGAATTGAAATAAAACTCTAAAAACTTGGAAAAGAGTTGGAAATAATGTTTGGATTAAATATATGGGAATTTTAAAATCCTGGGAAATATGAAATTGTTTTCCAAGTACCATGAAAGATATTTTGATGTAATTTCAAAATAAAGTGTTTAAAAAAATGAGTTTTTGAAAGTAATATAGTATTGAACTCACTTCGATGGTTGGAAAATAATTCTGATGATGATCTGGACATCATCGGTGTTCATTTTCGAGTTTCTAAGTGATGGATTACTAACAAAGATTTTTATTTTGGATTATTTGAGAAAATAAGTTGTTTTGATTTCCAAAAAGAAGCATATGATTTTTGAAAAGCAAAGCTGTTTAAACTCCCAGGATGATATTAGTTTGAAACAAAACCAAGGAATCTGAATTCTGAAATATGAAGTTAAATATATTGAAATGAAAAAAGTGAATAAATCTGAATTTAACTTAAGATTAAGTTAAATAAAATTGAAATAGAATTGAAGACAATTAAGTGGAAAATCGTATTGGAATAGAATTAAACTTGGTGAAGTAAGAGAATTTGTGAAATGAGATATTGAAATGGAACCGAGTTGGGTTATGGAATTGGATCATTGAATGATCATTTGGAATTGGGGATTGAAATGAAATATTGGCTTTGTAAAAGCGAAAGATTGGACTGGAGAATGAATTGATTGGAGATCAATTGGAAATGCTTGAATATATGCTGTTTTGATAGTAAAGGGCAGAGATAGAGTTGAATGCCCAACAAAAGGGTACATGTTTATATTTTATACGCGTATGAGATTTTTTTTTTTTGGCAAGCCGTTTGGCTATTTGATTTTCTTTTGGATTGGTAAATACCTAGAAAGGCAAGTTGTAGAAGTATCGAATGAGCCATGCAGAGGAGATGTTGGCGAAATTCTATGGAAATTTAAGCTGTTAGGAAATTTTCAGAATTTTCGAAAATATTCGGTAATAAGAAGAAATTAATATTTTAATTGGAATTAATCGGTTCTGTTGAAAACTGAATTTAAGAAATTAAATAAAAGATTTTTAATCTGGTTATAATATGGATTGTAGCATTTTCTCTACCTTAGTAATTTCGAGGACGAAATTCTTTTAAGGGGGAAGGAATGTAACGTCCCGCATTTTTATCGGTTTGTATTTGAATATTTAAATCAGTTTAAATATTGAATTCGTAATATAAGTGGATTTATATATTAATTAAAACGAAGTTAAAAGTATAAAAATATATATTAAATATAATTAAGCCAGTAATATCGCTGCAGATCGTAATTTAACGTTCTGAACTTCAACTAAGTATATAAGATTCGTTATAAACCGGATTTCTTCGAAACAAGAAACGTTCAAATCCATTAAATTGTATTTTTTTAATGGTAGTGAAAAATCGAGATTCCGGATTATATATTGTAAGTTATATCTAAATTAAATATTCAAATAAGCAGCGGCATATTCGTTTATGGCCATAATGGTTATTTAAATATATTTAAATATCGGATTTGAATTTAGACAGGATTCTTTTGAGACGTAGTGATAATTTAATTTTTTGAATTTTTCTGTAATTTTTAATTGATTAAATAAGCAACTTTTTTATTTGGAGTATTTTACACCCTATATCGATATTTTTGGGGTTTCACAATATGAGTTAACCTACCAATATTATTATAGTTTAGGGATCGTGGTACATTGCTGATCACAACGGTATTTTTATTTATGTTAGTAGCAGTCCGTTCGTGAATGAAGCTGTATATAACGAATACAAAACTATGTATAACTTAAAAACAAAACATAAGACAATCTTTTTGGAAGGATCCCTCAAATAGTTCTACGTTCATTCTTCAACTATTATGGCCCGTTAAATTTCATTACTCACTCATACCAGGCCTACCTTGATAGATTGCGTTCCCACTTGGCAAATGACATATACCCTCACAGCCGTTGATAATTTTGTATAAAGATCATGTTGATAATCACTTCCTTGATAAATATTGGCTGCTCCAAAAATACTATTGTCTTTCCTCTCCTCTTGCAATATCGCTTCCTACCTTTTCCGTTTCCATCGTAGCAAACAACAAAGTATTTTCAGTCCCTTTTAAACTAAGTTTGCAAGCAATATTATACTATGTGAATACAACAAGGCATCCAACGTTTATGTTGAAGAACAAACAATGTAGTGCGTAATCCAGAAAGTTAAGGACCAAAAATATATAAAATAACCTGTCCCTTAAGAACTAAGTAATGGTACATCGTTCACATCCTAGAGGCTGTAGTTTACTATATCCTCCAGGTGTGGTCACCTATGTAACTTAACATCCATGAATGGTCAGCCATCCCCTAAGCCTATAGCTAGCTATCCTTAAATACTTCATCGTTAAGTACCTTCATATTATAAATACTCTCAATCTCGTTCTCAAAAACAAAAGTCTATAAGATAGAAGAAAAACCCAACTTTATAAATCAAAGGAAAAAAAAGAGAGAAAGAGTGGTCAAGTATGGGAAAATGAAGAGGAAAATGAGTTGCGAGTTTATATTATGTGAGAAGAAGAAGGACAAAACGTGAGGGCTGTATGTGTTTTTACACAGCTCGGATGAGTTTAAGTGATTGGAAATGGTGGGCCGTTCATTAAGGAGGTCAAAGAGAAGCTGGATGGAGTGGTTGGTCTGAAGGATAGGGGATTGGGAACGGAATGTGTCACATGGATAATGGCATGCTGTATTTCTAGGAAGATATGAAGTGTGGTTTATACTGAAGAGATGCAGAGAATCTATTTATATATATAGAAAGGAAGGGGGGTGCGGACATAAGAGTGGGACTGTGTAGACGGGGTGCGGAACTGTGTTGAGTGATGTTGTTTGCTGCGGAAAGGGAGCTACTAGCGTGGAAAAGGGTCATCTAAGGTGCAGTTAACATGAGGGAAGTCTTCGCCTTTGCTGGAGCTAAGCAGTGTAGAGGATAAACACATGCGGGTTGACGGATTGGCTGTTTTGAGGAAGGACAGCAACACAAATATGTTTTGATGGCCATTATAGGAGCTATAGCAGTGGAGCAGGACGTTTCATCTTGGATGGTGCATGGGCTTTAACACAAAAAGAAAAGAGTAAATGGAGAGAAGGATCAGTCACGTACGGAGTGTGTAGTGCGTGAAATATTAAATAAAGTAGGATATGGGATGGAACTATACAAGAATGCCATTAGGTATGGAGAGAGGAGATCGTGATGTTGGTCTGAGAAGATGTAAGGGGGATGAGCAAGTTGTAGTCCTTTGTCGAGGGTTAGTTCGGACAAGGCAAGGCGCCAGCAAGCTAAGGTATACACGGTGATGTTCTCAGTAGTCAAGAAGCGTGCTTGGTGCGCACATTGATGTGAGTACAAGAGTAGAAATAAAAGAAGAGAAAATGAAGAAGGGAAAAATGGCGTTGGATCTATGTTTCAACAGACGCTGGTTTCATGCGTGGACTGATGTGAATCAACCGACGCAAATCGTTATTTAACGGTTAACTCGCGAAGGTGAGTAAATTCACTAACTCTGATCTATTTTAAAATATTATAATGATATTTTAATAGTGATAAATATTGGTTGAATGTTGTGTAATAGTCTTTTAGATAGATTACAATTAAATTTGGTTGAATAATATATATTGTTACATATGTACACATCATTAGCTGGATACAGATCGATTATAATATTCCATAGTATGGAATTAGTGTTAATTGTGTTGACTAACATGTGTGGATGCGGGAAACCGGTTGGGGGAATCCAACTGGATTCCACAATATTTGCGTGTACTGTTTGTTTTATATTATTTATATATATACACTGTTTGAACCCAAATGACATTTAAACCCTGTATGGATATTGATTAAATCAATAGACGATATCAATTATAAAAAGTGGCAACAACTGGCCATAAATCCATCGTTTGGTTATGAAATTTATTGGCCATCAGGCAAATCAATGAAGTTAATTTTAAAAATTATATTTTTATAATTAAAGCGAAGTTTTAAACTGTAATAGAAGTTCTATTTTAAACTGGTATTTTATAGTTCATTTTTTAAAGTAAATATAAACGATTATTTGACATTTAAAATAAGTTATTAAGCTGTAATTATCTTGGAGTGAATAATTTGGATAATTATTTTAAAGAAAGCAGTTAAGAAATATTATTAGATTAATTATATTAATCTAATGGTAAGAAGTAATTAAAATCAGTTAATAAATTTACTGATGGAATGAAGTTGATTAAATCAACTGTTTATTTGGAAAATGATTTATTAGATTAATTGGTCTTCAATTAATCTAATGAAAATAGTTTTGAAATAAATTAATCAAAATTAATAAGATTTAATTACCTTTATAATTAATGAAGTTTAAATAATTATTGAACTATTATAATTAGTATTGTTTATTAATAAGGAAGTAAACTGTTTTACTTCAGCAAATAATCAAGTTAATCAGTGTTTGATTAAAGTAATTGTTTCTTAAATGATTTTCATTTAAGATGGTGTTGAGTTTGTAATGAGATGTTTACTTGAATTGGGTATAATAATTCGAATAAAAAGTAAATGGTCAAAAGACGAAGAACGTCAATGGATCTTGGTAAGGAAGTTATAAATAGAACTGTGGAATAAAGTTAAAGCGAAAAGTAAATGTTTAATATAAATAGTCATAAACAACAAAGATTTCTAAGTATGAATATGGTGTTATAAAACCATAAGTAATAAGGAGTTTAGAGTTAGAGACTTATATCTATTCTAAGATAAGAACGTTGTCGATCAAGGTCTGAGAGGTAAATAAAATACCCCAACTTGAACGACTTCACTATTATCGAGGAATGGTATTAGTTTGTAACAAACAGAGACGTCGAGATTAGTTATAAAAGGGGAATATAGTAGCATCTTGCCTTAGTTATAAAAAGGGGAATATTGCAGCGTATTGCATTAGTTATAAATGGGGGAATATAACAACACATTGCATTAGTTATAAAAGGGGGAATATTACATCATATTGCAAGTTTTTAAAACTATAATGATAAATTAACGTTGTTAACCAAGCTCAAGCATGATTATTATATATTACACTATTCCTTAGAAAGGTTTGAAATTTACTTATCCCAAGTGATAAGAAAATAATTATGTTTTCCCCAAAGAAGTGTAAATGAATTATACGATGTTGGAAGTAGAAGTAAATAATTGAGATATGGGAATGTAGTAAAACCATTTGAGTTTATATAACATGTCATTCGACGTTGTTCTGGATCATATAAGAAATGGTAATTGAATATTGAACAAATAATATATATTGTTATTTCTGAACTAAAGGAGGGCCAAACAAGTTTTAATCAAATAGGAAGTCGACATTAAGTTATAATGGTATTTATTATCTAAATAAAGAATTATTTGATAAGAGAAATCCGATTTCTATAAGAAATAAATGTTCACATTTCAAAGTGAATAATGTTTTAAAAAGCAAACGTTTGCTGATTAAGTAGTTAAAATGGAAATGTTTTCCAATTTAAATAACATATATTTTATAATGTATCGGAAATAAGAAATGTGAAAGGATGAGAATGTTTTTCGAACTTTAGCAATATATATATATATATATATATATATATATATATATATATATAATATGGGGGAGTAAAGTTTTATAATAACTGGAAATGCATTCCAAGAAATGTACAGGGCTAAACGGGATTTCGAAAATATGTGGGAAGATATGGAAAATGGGGAAACTAAAGTTAAATAAAAGGGCTAGTGATTGTACGATGTTTAGTTGCACATTTGAATGATTGTTTCTTTTTACTTCGATAGTTAAATAACCGACTATCGAAGTGTTTTGACCATCGTTGTCAATACGGAGAGACCGGTTGGATATATTATCCGAAAACAACTCCGTATAGGCATAGGCGCTGCGAATTATATTATGCTGAAGATACTTGAAGACGGAGTGAAATGCAAGATTTGTTCTGTTCCAGAATAGTGCTTTCTATTTGTCCAGTCCCAGGACAACCTGGACGAGTGTCTGACAGAATATACCTAATAAATCACGTATGATTGATCTTTTAAAGGTATTACGCCTGGTGGCGGAGGAATTCGTCCCTCTTAGCTTTTTATACCCGTGATATTTTTGGAAATCGATTAGTGAATTGATGGGTTTGACGATATGGCATTCAAAGTGAATGTTGATCAAATGTTCTAAAGATAGACGTAGCCTCTAGCCTCACAACCAGGAAGTAAAAAAAGTTGGGCTAGGCAGCATGGCTAGTAGGTTCATCCCCAAGCAGGGTGTATTTGTCGCCGATCTAGAGAAAATTCATATTTGTCTTCTTTTTGATTCTGTATCTTCGGATTTCGATTAGATGGCAAACAACCGTGGGTGGCAATATATTTGCTACACTCAAGCTAAATGAGTGGGCGATCATGTGTGGCCGGGTTGCAAGACGTTCTTGTTGAACCCTAGTGCATACCCTCTAGAGTACACTAATCGATAGGTGCTCCCATACTTTGTCTGTGGGAATCCAATCCCCAATAAGCGCACTGCGGTTTATGATTTTATACTATATATTTATGGAGCGTGAGATGCAAGCTTTCTTCTATTTGGATATTTATTTGATTAGACATTATTATAATGTCACTAGATTTTGATATCAAAATATGTTAGGTTATTGTAAGGTAAAAACTGTCCATGTTTATGTGTGGGCTAGTCTTACTATTATCTTTATTTTTCAAAGTATTTTCAAAAGTTAAACAGTATGTTTGGAATTTATTCACACCAGTCCCATGACTGACCCGGAGTTTATTTTGTTTGTTTTTCCCTAAACTCTTGGGTTCCCAAATTTGTACGGGCAGTCAAGTGTTTCAGGCTTTTACAAATACACTTAGAAGAGCTAAAAGCAGAAGGCTTCACTATTAGTATTTAGAGATTATTTCCGCTGTGATATGATGTATTGTACCCTGATATGATATGTAAGTACAAATTCATATTTGTAATTCAAAGTTATGTTATATAATATATTTTATTGTTCCTCTGTGAGATTCGTGTTTGCTCTGATTATATTTAGTCGTATTCTTTTTCTTCTTATATTCTATTAGTTTTATCTTACCTATCTCATCCTCTTATTTCTTTTTATTAATGATCTGAATTTTCGTGCACTTTGAGTTGAATGTTTTGGATATTAGTCAGCTCAAATTGGTACGGATTTTCGGGCCGTTACACGATGTCTTTTTGGTCAGTCGACCTTCCAAACCCATGTAATATTCCCTCAATCCGAGCAAGGAATGTGTTCATAACTTCTGCTTAATGATCCAAACAAGCGATCAATCCTCTAGCCAATTCCGCTAATTCTTCTCGAGTAACCAAGTCTAAGAGTTCCTCATTCGCAAAATGTTCTTGATTTTCCTCGCTACTAGCAGTTCGAGCATCGGAGGTAGCGTCGAACCACTTTCTTTTTACCATGCCGAGAGGCGAGTAGCGAAGTCGAAGTCAAAAACTTAAACCGGAATCGAGATCTGAAGACAAATCCAAGTACTTAATCCGATGCAGAGGTCAATGCTATGCGTCCCCCTTCCTGGTGTGCCAAAATGTTGATGGGAAAAATTGTCGTGCGCGAACACCCAAATGTGTGTGTGTGTGAACAATTATCCAAATAAGTAGTAAAGCATGTAAATGCGGGGAGACACGGCTTTTATAGTGGTTCGACGCTAATGCCTACATCCACTTTATAATCATTATTCATCATATCTTTGGTTGATTACAAGTTTGTACAAGTTAAGACAATAACTAAGTACAAAGTGTTACAATAGAATGGCAAAATTTATGCTTGGTTTACACTTTGACTAAATTGCCCTTCTTCTTCTTCGTTGAAAAGCGTTGACTTGGTCAACAATATCCAAGTTTAATGTTCATGTCCATGAAGCTTGAACGTAGCATAACAATCCATGTTAATGTTCAAGTGTTGAAGGAAAACATGCATGCCATGTTTTAATTATCCATGTCATCTCCCATGGTCATGGTGGAGGTGTTGGAAACCATTAATGAGTGTTTGAAGCTCTCAAAGTCCAAAAATTCCAAGGGAGA
The DNA here is from genome assembly GCA_030737875.1 of Allium sativum. Lineage (NCBI taxonomy): Eukaryota > Viridiplantae > Streptophyta > Magnoliopsida > Asparagales > Amaryllidaceae > Allium > Allium sativum. The sequence continues at coordinate 351,069,867 of CM060926.1, forward strand.
AGGCCCCTAATGAAGGCCAAGGCTTGGGGTATTTGTAGGAAGAAGGTTAGGTGGAAGTAGGTGAGAAATGGGACCCATAGGAAGCAATTTTCGTACCCAAAATAAAGCCACATGCAGAAATTTTGAACCCGGCTTTAGGCGTGAAATTTCCCACCTGTTGGGTGTGGATTTTCTCGTGCCCGCTAGGTGCGGAAATTTTGCACCCGCCGGGGGCGGATTTTCTCGTGCCCACTGAGTGCGTATTTTCTCGTGCCCACTGGGTGCAGATTTTCTCTCGCACCCGTTGGGTGCGGATTTTCTCGTGCCCGCTGGGTGTAGATTTTCTCGTGCCCGCTGGGTGTGGATTTTCTCATGCCCATTGGGTGCGGATTTTCCCGCTCCCATTAGATGCGGAAATTTTGCACTTGCTGGGTGCGGATTTTCTCACTTGCTGGGTGCGGATTTTCTCGTGCCCGCTAGGTGCGAATTTTCTCGCGCCCGCTGGGTGCAGATTTTCGCACCTGTCGGATGCGAAGTCTGTCTTATGGGTGGTGCGAAGGTCCTGGGTGACGGTATGATTAAGAGTTCATTTGGCCCAAAAGAGGCCACCTGATTGAGGTTTCGAGTCTCCTTGCGTTTGTGACGCGACTTCGACCCAACTTCTTTGTTATTTTTGACACTTGACCGCATTGCTCAGCAAATACCTGAAGTGTGACAGCTTCGACAAAAAAGCGTATCAACGCTTATTATCATCGGAAAAAATTTCCATATCTTATCCGCACATCCATTAGTCTCTAGCCGTAAACTAGTAAGAGAACAACTCCCTAAGTATCAACCCCGAAGGCTGAAACCAACTTCAGATCGACATTTAAGAAACCATTCAACATAACTAATCTTCAGTCAGTTTCTAATTTCCTTAATTCCATTTCTCGATTTCTTATCAAGTCATTTCTTATACGACTCTTGGATTCAATTTACGAATCCATTTCTTTTACGGGAAATATCAATTATAATGATAGCATTGTAATCTCTATTTCCAAAATGTTCGACTTTAAAATATAGCTTTGATTCTTTACACTTTGAATAATTAATTAATTAATTAATTAATCTTCATTAAAAAACGGAAAGTAAATATTACTTTCCTGGATTTGATATAATCGAATTTCAACTTATAATTATCTTACGGATAATCTATTTTCGATTAACGTTTCGAACCTTAGAATGAATTGACTGTTTCAGGTCGATCCAAATTTCTAACTCTCACTTTGGAATTTATCACTTCCAACATTTACCAATTTCCATTTTATCACCATTATGATTTCCAATATTTGTTTCTAAACCATTATTCATTTTAAAACATTAATATTATTTCTTTATCGAAATACAAACTCATTTTATTAAATCAAATCTTGAATTAAATAATAAATACCATTTTCATTCTAAAATTCCATTTATCTTGTTATTTGTAAATCCATACTTCATATTTCTTTTCATAAGCTCATTTTATCGGTTATAACTTAATCTCGATTATATATTCGATAATAAATATAATTATTAATTATCTCGTCAAATTCTAAATTTCATTATATATAATTTATAAGAATAAATTATTTTTACAATATTCGACATAGCCGAATTCTAATTATAAATCCTTATGGAATTATTTCAATCCAATTTACATTTCAAACATCGAAATAATTTCATCGTTCCCTTTTTAAATGATTTCCCAATTTCCCCTTCCTCAATTCGTCCTTATATTTTCAAATTATTTAATAATAATTATTCCACTTTATTTCTAAAGCATCATTTAAAAATCAAACTAGTTGTTTTAATATAATTAAAACAAGTTATTATATTCTATTTTATTCGAAATTCAACTTCTATTTAAAAATATATTTTCCCTTTTTAAATCACGAATTTCTTTAAATAAAATTTACAGCATTTAAATACCGATCATTTCAGGGTCAATGTTATTTAAACATCCCATACACACAATAACCAACAATAGATTATATGTCACATCATATAATATAATATATGAAAAACAACAATACAATTGTTGAGGAATCCAGTTGGATTCCTCCAACCTATTTTCCCTACATCCACGGATGTTAATCAACATAAAAAACATTAATTTCATATCGATAGGACATATTATAAATGAACAGAATCAATATTCAATCAACTATATATATATAACTATATATATATATTATTTCAACAAATTAATAAGCAATCAACCGAATAACCATCACACACAGTATTCAATTATTTTTATCAATATTAAATAATGTTTATAAAATTATAAAACTAGACAAAGTTAGTGAGTTTATTCACCTTGGTTCGAAGTTGACGACTATACTCTTATATTTGTTATGGAACCAAGTGGGCGTTTGATTTATCATGAAATTCTAGTAGTTTGATTCTCATTCCCATTAATTCCATAATGTGGTTATCGTTGCTACCATTCTAACGTGATCGCTTTCGCGTATTTCTATTACCATTTAAACAAGTTATCATAGTTACAAGTCTTAATTTATATTGTAATAAAAAAATTCTTTAATCCGATCATTAAAACAAATTACCTCCTTATCTCTCTAGTCCGCAATTAACATTAACGGCCTATTAAGTACCCTTCCCCCTCTGAAAACAAATACGCAACCCGAACCAAGCTTCACTGATTCTGTTGCGCATTCCCCTGTCCTCCTTTCACACAGTATCATCTATCCCCTCCTCCCAATTTAAAATGCAAGCTATATTGATAATCTTCCTATAGTTGACTTTGATTTCGTTTTGGGCTTTCTTCATTTTTATTTTCATTGGGCTTATACTTTGGCATAATGTTTATTTTTCCACCCGACCGCACCTTTAAACAGGGTCATCTTCTTCCCCAGAAAATATAACCATCACGCTCATATATTAATATTTTTTTCAACCACAGTTGTTCTCTCTTCCCATGCAATCAAACATATTCTCATTTTAATCAGGCTCACAACACGTTCGTGCCTAACTCCCTTGTTGCTTATTCTTCTCATCTTTTCCTTTTTTTTTCTTTTTTCTTTTCATCTGTGCGCCTGCTACCCTTAGTATTTCCATTCAACCATTATCTCGCCCAAACGTACCCACATTATTGTACCCAAACTGGAGCTTCCTCAAACCACTCACTTCACGTAATTCCTGACCGGTACACCCTGTCAGGACTTCCCCATCAAATGCCGCTACCTGCTCCTTATATTTTTACCATTCTAGTAAACTTCTTGAAACGACCCAAACTTCCCCGTACAGGAAAGCCTGGGTTGAGCTAAGCACACGACAAATCAGAACACAAACAGAAGAACATTTCATTGCTTATTACAACAATTACATCAGAGTACAAGAATATAACAGAGTATGAATAAATAATATACATTTGACAAATATCAGAGATTTAAATTACATTTAAATACGTAGCAGCGGAAAATAATACATAACACAACTAAAAAGAATACACGGATACAGAGCTTTCCGAATATAGTTCCAGTTGTAAATCTAGGATCATGTGAATATAATATCTACAAAACCAAAACTACTAGCTGCCCGTGTGGAAAATAAGGGTACCCACAGTTTAGGTTAAAACAATAAACTCCAAGTCAGTCATGGGACTGATGTGAGAACTAAAACAATTATTAAATCTTTACTTTAAAAATGAAGTAAATCAAGGGACCACTCTGTATAACAAGGAACGGGTTTCCTCCCAAGAATACCAGTGCATAAAACAAGCAGCGCAATGCTTTTCGAAAAATAAAGCTATTATAAGACTAGGGTCCCATCACACAAAGCAACGTAAGCCGGAGGATAGAGTTTTCCTTTATAGTAGCCAAACATGCTTGGTACGTTTAAAACAAATCATTTGATACTATTATATGTGTATAGTGTCAAAAACAACTTCAAATATAAATGTATCAATCATAGATGGCATGGGTACCATATATCATGTCGCCATACTGGGCTCTACAATCAAAACTGAAATGTCACGTATTGGGAATTGGATTTCCGTCACGAGTCGAGGTAAGGGATGTACTCCTAGCCGGCTTCGAGACACTCAAGCAAATGCCTTAGGGTTCCCTGCAGAGAACCCTTAGATACTCCAAGGCCGTTCCTCCCTTACGTTTGGGGATTAGTTATTCCGGGAAACATGTTTCCCGGTCCTATAGGACCTATCCATCGGCTCTGTAGTAACCGATATATCCAAGGCGCCTCGCAATCAATCATCCACATCGGTAAAAATATAATAAATGTCTGGGCTCCATACCACGACATCACCAAGAGCTAGAAAGAAACGTCATGTCCTCCTTAGGTCCCTTATCCCATTTTTGACTCATACCGAGGTGTGAGGCTCGCGAATTAATGCTATACACAAAGCTATGCCATTTAAGTCCGTGCTTTGATCATCAACCACAAGACTCTACTTTTCAACAGAAGCCTTGATCATTTGCATCTCAGCATGCCACACTGACAAGTCATGCCATGCAAATGATGTCTATCAATATATAACCTCTGAGCTCGTACGTCTCAGAGAAGGGTGTTAAGCAAGAGAATAAATTCTTCGCCACCAAAGAGATATATATTTAAAAGAGATCAATCAACATAGAATAAAATCCAATGTCAGATGCACATCCATTTAATAGATTGTTCTGGGTCTGAACGAAACTGGAGGCACCTTATTCTTCATTCCATATATCCAATACAGGAGAGAGGTCCTCGCATATCCGGTCGATCTCCAAGTACGTCTGGACGATCACCACTTATAACCTTGTCTTGGGTGTACCGCCCAATCAAGACAATAGTAAACATCCAATCGATGTGAAGGCCTCTGGTCCTCAACCATCTTTCATCATCGACTTATCGTCGAATCAGTTATTCAGAATTGGTATAAACTCGGACATTCCGGACAATTCGTGTATTTTATAAACAAGTGTTATAAAAACACAACATACGCCTCATTCCAATTTAGAATATTCTTTTGTTTAAATATTCACATCATTACGGAAAGGTTCCCATTAATTTTATCAAGGATAAATTCTTTAAATTTATTCTTTAATCTTCCTTTGGATATCAATTCAAACCAAATTAAGGCTTATCCAAACTAGTCGGGATTAGCGCACCTTAACAAAGTAATCATTTCTTTTATTTCCCAATCCTAACCTATTCATACCATGGAGCAAAACTGGTAATACTTCATATCTAACACCATGGTGTTATCGACAAATTTAATTACCATTTCACGTTCAAATCTAATTAAAGATTTAATTATCGCTTGGAGTAAAACTGGTGCTACTCCATTCTCATCATTTCCCGAATTTGATAATTTAAATTATCACATTCTCTTTTCAATCTAATTAAAGATTCATTGAAACTCCACTTAGTTTTAACCTTCCCCAAAATCAATATTAATGATTACTTTACTTTGGAAACACAAACATGCCAAATCGACAATCTACACCGTACTATTGATTTCTGCCGATATATAACCTCTAAGCTTGTACATCTTAGAGAAGGGTGTTAAGCAAGATAATAAAATCTCCGCAGCCAAACAGATATATATTTAGCAGAGATCAACCATACAGTTCGAAATACAATGTTATACATGTAATCCTGTCGTTAACTAGGTTAAAGAACTAATGTCATTTAAAACACTGTTCACGATAAACACAAAATCACATTCCATTAATTATGGAATCTTCACGGAAAACAGATCGATATATATATATATATATATATATATATAAGCGATATCAATTTCCGTATCTGACTAATAATATAAATGGAATAACGACCAAGCCTTTTAAATTCCATATGTATTACCAGTCTTCTCCATAGAAGTTCACTTCGATTATTATCAAATCGAATTCCATTCCATTCCAATTAGTTGTATTAAATTGAAAAAATTACTTTGGAAAATTTCCTTTAAATCTAAATAAAAACATTTTTAAATTCCAAATCACATTTCATGGTAAATCGGTTTAAAGAACAAATGTAATTAAAACACAGTTCACAATAAAACCAATTCACATTCCAACTTATTCCAATTAAACGTTAATTAACTGGAAACACTAATAATCTTAATTAAAAGATGTATTCATTTCACACAGGGTTTAAGAACAGTGTTATTTAAGACACCATTCAGGACAAACCCAAAATCCAATTCTTTTATTCAATTCCAATTAAATCTTAATTAATTGGAAAACTTCACTAAATCTTAGTTAAAAGATTTATTCTTTCCTCAACTGGGTTTAAGAACAGTGTTAATAAAGACACCATTCACGACAAACCCAAGATCCAACTCAATATTAAATACAAGGCTCTGAATAGAAATCATATCGGCTTATATTCAATATCAAATTCTGAAATCAACAAATATCATGTTGGGAATAACGATATATATATATATATATCTTCCAAATTTCTCCACAATATCTGTATAATAACGGAATCCAATATCGAAATATTTCAGAGATAATTTCGATTCAAATCCATTCCAATTCATATATTGGAAATTCTGGTCATTTTTAAAACCATTTCAAATCCAATTTATTTATTTCAAAATATTGGATTATAATTCTAGTTCATAACGTTTTGATAAAAATATTTTTATCTTTACAAATGTGGAATTTTTCATCCAAATTATTTCCAAATCATTTATTATGATTTTACACAAATTATTAATATTTTTAATAATTTTATCAAGTCCCGTATTATCGATTTCCATAAACGGTCATCGAACTGCACTTACAGCGACCTTTTCCAAATTTGATTTGGACATAATTCCAAATCCAACCATTGGATTTCAAATCTCTTATATTCATTGGAAAGCTCTTTTCGATACGAACCAAAGGTTGCAGTTTTAGGAGAATCCGACGGTCGGATCTCCCGTAATATCAATGTAAAAACCCGTAACTTCCCCGTTAAGGAAAGAGCGGATAGTTCGAGAACAAGCCACAACAGAACACATATAAAAGAACATTTCATTGCTTATTACAACAATGCATCAGATTACAAGAATATACAGAGTATAGATGAATATTACACAAAAATATCAGAGGTTTAAATTACATTTAAATACATCGCAGCGGAAAATAATACAATACACAACTAGAAGGAGATATACGGATACAAAGCTTTCCGGATATCATTCCAGCTGTAAACCAGGATCCTTTGAATATAAATCTGCAAAACCAAAGCTACTAGCTGCCCGTGTCAAAATAAGGGCACCCAGAGTTTAGGTTAAAACAATAAACTCCAGGTCAGTCATGGGACTGGTGTGAGAACTAAAACAGTTATTAATCTTTATTTTAAAGTTAGGTAAATCAAGGGACCACGCCGTATAACACGGAACGGGTTTCCTCCCAAGAATACCAGTGCATAAAACAATAGCGCAATGCTGAATAAAGAAAAATGAAGCTATTATAAGACCCAGTTCCCATCACACAATGCAACGCAAGCCGGAGGATAGGGTTTTTACCTTATAATAGCTAAGAATGCTTGATACGTTTAAAACAAATCATTTGATACTATAATAAGTGCATAGTGTATAAAACAACTTCAAATCATAAGTATCAATCATAGGCGACATGAGCGTCCCATGCCACTATGTCGCTATATATAGGTTTACAAATAAAACCGCAAAGTCACGTATTTGGAAATTGGATTTCCATCTATGAACCGAGGCAAAAGATAGTCATAAACCGATTCGAGACGCTCTAGCCCGTGTCTCAGGACCCAGACACAGGTGGGCCCTTGGATCCTCAGGGCCGGTCCACCGATGTGGATTAAAATGCCTGAACATGCGTTTCCCCGCCCTTTGGGGCGTAAATGAGCCAACGAATGGCTCCATCGGACCCGGATCGTCCGATCAAACCAAGGCGCCTCGCAACAGCAACAACCACATAAGTCAAACTCGTCAGGGCGTGTAAAACCACTGACGCCACATCTAGCTAGAAAGAAACGCATGCCCTCCCTGACGTCCTCTCCCGTTTTTGGTTCATACCGGGTGTTAAACTCGCGAATCAACGTTACACAAAGCTATGCCACAAAGGCCGTGCTTTGATCATCAACCACAAGACTTGGCTTTTCAGCAGAAGCCTTGATCATTTGCCACTTAGGCATGCCACATAGGCAATTCACTCCATGCGTTTGATATCCATCAATATATAACCCCTGAGCTCGTACATCTCAGAGAAGGGCGTTAAGCAAGAGAATAAATTCTCCGCCGCCAAACAGATATATATTTAATAGAGATCAATCACACGGACTAAAATCCAATGTCAGACACACAGTCCATTTACAAGTCCGTTCTGGGTCTGAACGAAACTGGAGGCACCTAGTACCCCGCATATCCATCGATCTCCATGTACGTCTGGACGATCACCAACTGTTTCCATCTTCTTGGGTGTACAGCCCAATCAAGATCATCAATAATTACCCAAACGACGTGAAGACCTCCGGTCTTCGACCATCGTCTTCATCTTCGACTTATCGTCGTATCAGTTATTCAGAATGGGATAAACCCGGTCTTCCCGAATAACTCGCGTATATTTTAAATAAGTGTTACACAAACACAACATACGCCTCATTCCAATTCGTCAGTCACTAACCGTAAATTAATCAAGGGTATAATTTCCCAAATATTAACCCCGAAGGCCGAAACCAACATCAGATCAATATCCAGAAAACCATTCTGCTTGGCTAACCGACAGTTAGTTTCTAAATTTCACATTCATAGGGAAATGTTCCCATTAATTTTATCCGAGATAAATTCCTTGAATTTATTCTTTAATCCTCTTTTGAATTTCGATTCAACTAGTCGGGATTAACGAACCTTACCGAAGTAATCATTTGTTTTAATTTCCCAATCCCAACCTATTCATCCCATGAAGTAAAACTGGTAATACTTCATATCTAACACCACGGTGTTATCGGTAAATTCAATTACCATTTTACATTCAAATCTAATTAAAGATTTAACTATCGCCTGGAGCAAAACTGGTGATACTCCATTCTCGATTATTTCAATCTAATTAAAGATTCATTAAAACTCCATTTAGTTTTAATCGTTAACTGGGTTAAAGAATCAGTGTCATTTAAAAACACGGTTCGTGATAAACCCAAAGTCACATTCCATTAATTATCGGGTTAAAGAACGAGTGTTATTTAAAACACTGTCCACGATAAACCCAAAAATCAATATCAATTCAATTCCAATTAAATATTATTTAATTGGTACTCTTCATTAAATCTAAATAAAAAGATTTAATCTTTTCTCAACTGGGCTTAAGAACAGTGTTAATGAAGACACCATTCACGACAAGCCTAAATCACATTTGATATTAAACACAAGGCTCTAAATAGAAAATATATCGGCTTATATTCAATATCAAATTCTACGACCAACAGATACCGTATTGGAGATAACGATATATATATATATATATATATATATATATATCTTTCAAATTTCCATAACAACATCCGTATAATCACGAAATCCAACATCGAAATATCCCGAAGACAATTTCGATTCAAATCCACTCCAATGCAATCATTGGAAATTCTGGTTATTTTTAAAACCCTTTTCAAATTCAATTTATTTATTTAAAAATAAATAGAATTATATTTCTAGTTCAAAAGTAGTTCATTTCGATAAAAATCTATTTTTATCTTTTCAAATATGGAGTTTTTCATCCCAATTTTTCCCAAATCATTTCTTATGATTTTACACAAATTATTACTATTTTTAATAATTTTATCAAGGCCCGTACAGTCGATTTCCCCCAATGGCCATCGAACTGCACTTACAGCGACCTTTTTCGAATTTGATTTGGACGTATCTCCAAATCATTGAAATTTGGAGATACGTCCAAATCAAATTCGAAAAAGGTCGCTGTAAGTGCAGTTCGATGGCCATTGGTGGAAATCGACTGTACGGGCCTTGATAAAATTATTAAAAATAGTAATAATTTGTGTAAAATCATAAGAAATGATTTGGGAAAAATTGGGATGAAAAACTCCATATTTGAAAAGATAAAAATAGATTTTTATCGAAATGAACTAGTTTTGAACTAGAAATAAAATTCTATTTATTTTTAAATAAATAAATTGAATTTGAAAAGGGTTTTAAAAATAACCAGAATTTCCAATGATTGCATTGGAGTGGATTTGAATCGAAATTGTCTTCGGGATATTTCGATGTTGGATTTCGTGATTATACGGATGTTGTTATGGAAATTTGAAAGATATAGATATATATATATATCGTTATCTCCAATACAGTATCTGTTGGTCGTAGAATTTGATATTGAATATAAGCCGATATATTTTCTATTTAGAGCCTTGTATTTAATATCAAATGTGATTTGGGCTTGTCGTGAATGGTGTCTTCAATAACACTGTTCTTAAGCCCAGATGAGAAAAGATTAAATCTTTTTATTTAGATTTAATGAAGAGTACCAATTAAATAATATTTAATTGGAATTGAATTGATATTGATTTTTGGGTTTATCGTGGACAATGTTTTAAATAACACTCGTTTTTTAACCCGATAATTAATGGAATGTGACTTTGGGTTTATCGCGAACCGTGTTTTTAAATGACACTGATTCTTTAACCCAGTTAACGATTAAAACTAAGTGGAGTTTTAATGAATCTTTAATTAGATTGAAATAATCGAGAATGGAGTATCACCAGTTTTTCTCCAGGCGATAGTTAAATCTTTAATTAGATTTGAACGTAAAATGGTAATTGAATTTACCGATAACACCGTGGTGTTAGATATGAAGTATTACCAGTTTTACTTCATGGGATGAATAGGTTGGGATTGGGAAACTAAAACAAATGATTACTTCGGTAAGGGTCGTTAATCCCGACTAGTTGTATCGAAATTCAAAAGAGGATTAAAGAATAAATTCAAGGAATTTATCTTGGATAAAATTAATGGGAACATTTCCCTATGAATGTGAAATTTAGAAACTAACTGTCGGTTAGCCAAGCAGAATGGTTTTCTGGATATTGATCTGATGTTGGTTTCGGCCTTCGGGGTTAATATTTGGGAAATTATTCTCTTGATTAATTTACGGTTAGTGACTGATGAATTGGAATGAGGCGTATGTTGTGTTTGTGTAACACTTATTTAAAATATACGCGAGTTATTCGGGAAGACCGGGTTTATCCCATTCTGAATAACTGATACGACGATAAATCGAAGATGAAGACGATGGTCGAAGACCGGAGGTCTTCACGTCGTTTGGGTAATTACTGATGATCTTGATTGGGCTGTACACGCAAGAAGATGGAAACAGTTGGTGATCGTCCAAACGTACATGGAGATCGATAGATATGCGGGGTACTAGGTGCCTCCAGTTTCGTTCAGACCCAGAACGGACTTGTAAATGGACTGTGTGTCTGACATTGGATTTTAGTCCGTGTGATTGATCTCTATTAAATATATATCTGTTTGGCGGCGAAGAATTTATTCTCTTGCTTAACGCCCTTCTCTGAGACGTACGAGCTCAGGGGTTATATATTGATGGATATCAAACGCATGGAGTGAATTGCCTATGTGGCATGCCTAAGTGGCAAATGATCAAGGCTTCTGTTGAAAAGCAAAGTCTTGTGGTTGATGATCAAAGCACGGCCTTTGTGGCATAGCTTTGTGTAACGTTGATTCGCGAGTTTCACACCCGGTATGAACCAAAAAGGAGAGAGGACGTCAGGGAGGGCATGCGTTTCTTTCTAGCTAGAAGTTGCGTCAGTGGTTTTACACGCCCTGACGAGTTTGACTTATGTGGTTGTTGCTGTTGCGAGGCGCCTCGGTTTGATCGGACGATCCGGGTCCGATGGAGCCATTTGTTGGCTCATTTACGCCCCAAAGGGCGGGGAAATGCATGTTCAGGCATTTTAATCCACATCGGTGGACCTGCCCTGAGGATCCAAGGGCCCACCTGTGTCTGGGTCCTAAGACACGGGCTAGAGCGTCTCGAATCGTTTTAGGACTATCTTTTGCCTCGGTTCATAGATGGAAATCCAATTTCCAAATACATGACTTTGCGGTTTTATTTGTAAACCTATATATGGCGACATAGTGGCATGGGACGCTCATGTCGCCTATGATTGATACTTATGATTTGAAGTTGTTTTATATACTATGCACTTATTATAGTATCAAATGATTTGTTTTAAACGTATCAAGCATTCTTAGCTATTATAAGGTAAAAACCCTATCCTCTGGCTTGCGTTGCATTGTGTGATGGGAACTGGGTCTTATAATAGCTTCATTTTTCTTTATTTAGCATTGCGCTGTTGTTTTATGCACTGGTATTCTTGGGAGGAAACCCGTTCCGTGTTATACGGCGTGGTCCCTTGATTTACCTAACTTTAAAATAAAGATTAATAACTGTTTTAGTTCTCACACCAGTCCCATGACTGACCTAGAGTTTATTGTTTTAACCTAAACTCTGGGTGCCCTTATTTTGACACGGGCAGCTAGTAGTTTTGGTTTTGCAGATTTATATTCACAGGATCCTGGTTTACAGCTGGAACGATATCCGGAAAGCTTTGTATCCGTATATCTCCTTCTAGTTGTGTATTGTATTATTTTCCGCTGCGATGTATTTAAATGTAATTTAAACCTCTGATATTTCTGTGTAATATTCATCTATACTCTGTATATTCTTGTAATCTGATGCATTGTTGTAATAAGCAATGAAATGTTCTTTTATATGTGTTCTGTTGTGGCTTGTTCTCGAACTATCCGCTCTTTCCTTAACGGGGAAGTTACGGGTTTTTACAATCAATTTGAAGTCAATAGTCAAAATTCACAAACGGTCGCAGCGTGGTGTGTTCTATTCTGACCATTAAATATATATAATATATATATTTTGTTGATTTCCATTTAAAACATATTTTATAAATTGTTTATAAATTCATTTTAAAATGATTCTAACTTCATTTTCAATTTTAAATCAAAATTGAATATTCTATATCATTATAATATATAAATGATAATATTTTCACAATATCATATTTTGAAATCATTTCCTTTTCGATATTCATCATAAGAATGAATAAAATCGGCATAAATATCGTTCACGTCAAAATGGCGCATAACTAATCAACATGGCTCCATATATTTCAATATTTTCGTGTGCATCCAAAATCGAACATTAAATTCACATTTAAATCCTTTATAGAATATTATTTTAAAATATTCATTATTTTTAAAATATTTCCTTATTTTAAAATCTTTGTTCCTTTTTCAATTGGAATCAGACAAAGTCAATTACCATATAATGTTATTTATACTGATTTCATACACACATATACACAACAATAATGATATATAATCAACCATCATCCAGAGTGCATTACCAAACTGTATAAGCATTAAATATAAATAATTAATGCTTACAACAGCCTGTCAACCAATCGATTGACATACAACTAAACAATTGGGATTAGTGTATGCCAAATATCATCACAATACTTGTGTGCGGTTTCAACCAACAAATACTGAATAGTATTTGTGCAGTTGTGCGATGAGTAAAATTCATCGTCCCAATCAATGTTAGTTAAATGAGCGTACATAAACAAATCATCCGGTTTTTTTATGAATATTTATTTTCAATTCAGGAGAATTTTATGTCGTTCATATATACGTTAAAAATTATATTTTTAACGATAAATTATTTATTTTAACTCTTGACTATTTTGTATAGTTCATTTACTCAATAAAAATAATATTTTTATTGTTCTAACATTTAATTCAACACATGAATATTTTACATAATTCATTCATACATTAAAAATGACATTTTTAATGAATACACATTTATTTCAGAAAATTTCGACATTATAATGGCGTGATATTAAAACCGGAGTAATGTCTAGCATTACCCCTCTCCTGATACTAGCTCGCGCCATACGCAGTAATCAACTAAGCCACGGTACAATCATTTCTCAACCCAATCCAATTTACAACAACAATTCAATCCATGCAACCAAACAATCATGGTTTGTACAATAAAATAGTGTCGGGGGCTTCTAAGCCCCGTCTGCAACTTTAGATATTTTTAACTATAAAATAATTAGAATAAGGAGTTCTCACCTAGAAGCTAAACCAATTCGTCGCGATTCTTTTAATGTAGAAAATTCTTGTCGCCGCACTCGCTTTTGTCGTTCCCCGCACTCGCTTTTGTCGTTCCCCACACTTGAATTTGCCTCTTTGGCTCTAGAATTTACATATGGCCTCCAATATTCACCAAACTTTGTCACTAGCCTAAACGCACCACTCCAGACAACTTTTTCCTGTGGTCTTTCTTCCAAAACTGAACCAGCTCGCCGGAAATTGCAGAAAACTACAGCAAATCTGCGATCTTCGGACGTGTTTTCCGGTCAGCTCCGCAATCCGAAATAGGACTTTTATATACTCAAACCGAAGAGAAAAACGAGATCTTCGACTTTGGTACGGTGGAGTTTTGGCTAGAAATGCACGGTTTGAGAGTTATTGGCATAATAGTGACAAGGGTTATTTGCAAAAATGAGATTTTGTTGAAAATGAGTTTTTGGGTGATGGGGTCCCCACGGCCGGAGCTAGGTGGTTACAGGCGGCGGCGGGACCTGCTGGTGGTGGGGGGAGACGCAGGTGGTGGGATGACGATTGAGGTGGCGGGTTTGGTGGATTTTGATCTAGGATTTCCAATTTGAAGAGAGAAAGAGGAGGAGAGAGAGGAGAGGAGGAAAATGTGGAGGAGAAGGGGAGGAGGAAGTGGCGGCAACGCTGGCACGAGCGAGGGCGTGGATTTCATCAGCACGGTTTTTTTTTGCTTTCAATCCTAAGCGACGAGAGGGAAAGAGGAAGAAAGGCGGGTTTGACCAATATATATAATTAATTTAATTTTTAATTCCAAAAAGTTAGTTTTTCATACGAACACAATGACTGTTGCCCCTAACTAAATACCCCCATTCTGTACACAATGGGATATGTCGCGTTCGCCAATTCGACAGTTTCGATCAGTTTTCTTTAAATTAAAATATAAATCAATATATCAAATTTAAACGTACATTTTAATTTACCGGGGGCACATACTAACCCCAAAAATTACAGAAAAATAAATCTAGCTACGTTTTGATGATACGGTCCTAACAAAACTAATTTTGTCGAATTTGCAGACCGTTTGAAAAACAGTCATGTTTCAGTCGATTAAATTTAAACTGAAGTTACCAAACACGTTTAAACCCACCACGCTCACATATTAACTCCAAAAATTATGAAAATTGGAATCTAGCAATAATTTGGCATTTCGGATCCAACAACAGTGGTTTCATCGAAAACGAAGGTCATTTGCAAAATGGCTATTTTTAAGGGCTATATATTATATTGAATTCCAGAGCGACTATTCTGAATTTAAAACTAGACATAACTTTTTATTCCCGCTATGGAATCTGGATTTTTCACATTCGTTAGAAAGATATAATTAAATAGATTCAAATATTTCTGGTTTTATTCAAATCCGGTTTATTTTTAATCATGTACATTCATTTGAAATTTGAAATCGAATTTTCAAACTGTCTTGCTATTTCAGGCTCGTTTTATTATTAAAATAAATTTATCCATTCTAACTTTGATTTAAATAAATTTTTAGTCGTTATTATTTAAAATAATTCTTTTTAAATATTCAAAATTCATTAAAATTGCTAAAATAAAAAATTTAAATTGGTTCTAAAAATTCGGGTTGTTACATTCTCCCCCACTTAAAATCATTTCGTCCTCGAAAAGGAACAAAGTTGAAAGTTGTTTAACTAACCAACTCATCTTTCATTCTGATTTTCATTCTTCAACTTTTCAGTTTCTAAGAATTTTCTATTTCTCAAAAATTTGGCTAACACTCTAAATTTTCAAAAAAATTCGCCATAACCTCCTTTGTACGGGGAGACCTTTAAAACTGCAACTTGCCTCACAGGGCCCTCATCAATCCAAAAGAAAAAGGAAAAGCCAAGAGGCTAGCCAATCGGCTCATAAAATCATCCAAACCCAAGAAATACAGTAAATATGTACCTATTTGTCGGGCATACAATTTTATTCCTCTTCTTAGCTTCCTTGCTATGACCTATTCACACATATATATGTACATGCATGCAATTTCAAACAAATTTCGTTTTAATTTAATCATTAAATTTTTATTTGTCATAATGGCTCAAAATTTAATTAACCAAACCAATAATCAAACAACACAATCAACAATCAATTAGTTGGTTATCGTTTCAAACACATAAATTGTTACATGTACTAAAAATCCATTTTTGATGCCAAATCACAACAAATAAATCCTATCTAATTTTGGTCCTCATACCAGTCAATTGGAAATATATAGACATCCCACCTTCGAAACTCAAGCACAGAGGCTGATGATGTGGCCACATCGTCAGAATCATCCTCGGGCGATTTGGTGTGCTTCTATATCTATCTAGTATATTTGAGGCTTCGAATACACGTTAATTACGCATATATTCAAAATCTCCATATGCTCAATTGTCCAAATCAATCTAAAATATATATTCAAATACGTATAATATAAAATAAATTTTCAGAACAAAATTTTGTTTTCATTTTTATTTTAAAAATAACCCTCCTGGGACTCATTCTAGGGTATTACTAACCTATCTCTAATGAGTCATTCTCATTGGATATTACTAATCTAATCTCTGATGAATTCTTTCGTTCGGTTCTAATCTGTCTTGTTCTCGAGCTCTGTAAACCAAAGCTCTGATACCAGCTGAAACGACCCAAATTTCACCGTATAGGAAAACCCGGATTGAGTTGAGAACACGAAAAATCAGAACACAAACAGAAGAAATTTTCATTGCTTATTACAACAATTACATCAGAGTACAAAAATATAACATAGTATGAACAAATAATATACATCTGACAAATATCAGAGATTTAAATTACATTTAAATACATAGCTGTGGAAAATAATACATAACATAACTAAAAAGAATACATGGATACAGGGATTTCCAAATATAGTTCCAGTTGTAAATCCAGGATCATGTGAATATAATATTTGTAAAACCAAAACTACTAGCTGCCCATGTGGAAAATAGGGGCACCCAGAGTTTAGGTTAAAACAATAAACTCCAGGTCAGTCATAGAACTGGTGTGAGAACTAAAACATTTATTAAATCTTTACTTTAAAAATAAAGTAAATCTAGGGACCATGCCGTATAACATGGAATGGGTTTCCTCCCAAGAATACCAATGCATAAAACAAATAGCACAATGTTTTTTGAAAAATGAAGCTATTATAAGACTCAGGTCCCATCACACAATGCAACGCAAGACGAAGGATAGAGTTTTCCCTTATAATAGCCAAACATGCTTGGTACGTTTAAAACAAATCATTTGATACTATTATAAGTGTATAGTGTCAAAAACAACTTCAAATATAAATGTATCAATCATAGATGGCATGGGTACTACATATCATGTCGCCATACTAGGCTCAACAGTCAAAACCGAAATGTCACATATTGGAAATTGGATTTCCATCATGAGTCGAGGCAAGGGATTTACTCCTTGCCGGCTTCGAGACACTCTAACGAATGCCTCAGGGTTCCCCGCAGTGAACCCTTGGATCTTCAAAGGTCGATCTTCCCTTACGTTTGAGGATTAGTTATTCCTGAACACATGTTTCCCAGTCCTATAGGACATATCCACCGGCTCTGTAGTAACCGATATATCCGAGGCGCCTCGCAATCAGTCATCTACATAGGTAAAAATATAATAAATGTCTGGGCTCCATACCATGACACCACCCGCAGCTAGAAAGAAACGTCATGTCCTCCTTGGGTCCCTTATCCCGTTTTTGACTTATACCGAGGTGTAAGGCTCGCGAATTAACGCTATACACAAAGCTATGCCCTCTAAGGTCATGCTTTGATCATTAAACATAAGACTCAGCTTTTCAACAAAAGCCTTGATCATTTGCATCTCAGAATGCCACACTGACAATTCATGCCATACAACTGATGTCTATCAATATATAACCTTTGGGTATTAAGCAAGAGAATAAATTCTCTGCCACCAAACAGATATATATTTAATAGAGATCAATCAACATAGAATAAAATCCAATGTCAGATACACATCCATTTAATAGTTCGTTTTGTGTCTAAACGAAACCAGAAGCACCTTATTCCTCGTCCCATATGTCCAATATAGGAGAGAGGTCCTCGCATATCCGGTCGATCTCCAAGTACATCTGGACGATCACCACTTATTACCTTGTCTTGGGTGTACTGCCCAATCAAGACATCAGTAATCATCAACGCGATGTGAAGACCTCCGGTCTTCAACCATCGTCTTCATCGTCGAGTTATCGTTGAATCAGTTATTTAGAATGGAAATAAACCTGGCCTTTCTGAATAACTCGCATATTTTATAAACAAGTGTTATAAAAACACAACATACGCCTCATTCCAATTCAGAATATTCTTTTATTTAAATATTCACATCATTAGGGAAAGGTTCCCATCAATTTTATCAAAGATAAATTCTTTAAATTTATTCTTTAATCTTCCTTTGGATATCAGTTCAAACCAAATTAAGGTTTATCCAAACTAGTCGGGATTAACACACCTTACCGAAGTAATCATTTCATTTATTACCTAATCCCAACCTATTCATCCCATGGAGCAAAACTGGTAATACTCCATATCTAACACCACGGTGTTATCGGTAAATTTAATTACCATTTCACGTTCAAATTTAATTAAAGTTAATTATCGCTTGGGGTAAAATTGGAGGTACTACAATCTCGGTCATTTCTCGAATTTGATAATTTAAATTATCACATTCTCTTTTCAATCTAATTAAAGATTCATTAAAACCCCACTTAGTTTTAATCTTTCCAAAAATCAATATTAATGATTATTTAACTTTGGAAACACAAACATGCCGCATCGACAATCTGCACCGTACTATTGATTTCTGCCGGTATATAACCTCTAAGCTTGTACGTCTCAAAGAATGATGTTAAGCAAGAGAATAAATTCTCTGCCACCAAACAGATATATATTTAGCAGAGATCAACCATATTGTTCGAAATACAATGGTAGACATGTAATCTTGTCTTTAACTGGGTTAAAGAACTAATGTCATTTAAAACATGGTTCTCGATAAATCCAAAATCACGCTGTAGTATCTACCAATATGACATGTTTAAGATGGCAACAAATGTAGGTTTTCCATTGCAAGTATGACACGCTATAGTATCTACCAGACTTTTCACAACATGTTGATCAATGACAATTATAGAATCGCTATAGAAAGTTTTTATAGCGGTTTTTAAATGCTATAAAAAGTTTTTTTTCTTGTAGTGGAGTATGACTATTGTTGAGTATGTAAAGAAATTCGAAGAGCTTTCCAGATATGCCCTGGAGTTAGTCCAAGACCCGCTACAGAAAAATAAGAGGTTTATCAATGGCCTGGCGAGGAGGTATCATAATAGGGTGATGGCACACATCGAGCATCCATTTGCTAAGGTGATTGAGATGGCCTGCGGATATGAGGAGATAGACCAGAAGGATTCCCAGCAAGAGCGAGGAAGGAATCAAGCCAACAACAAGAAAAAGGAGTCAGATAAGAAACCTGAGGCGGGCAGCTCTTCTGCTGCTAAGCCCCAGGAGAAGAAGAAGAGGGACATGTCGAAGATCAAGTGCTTCAATTGCCAAAGGATATGACATTTTGACTATGAGTGCCGAGCCCCAAAGAGGCCAAAAAGGAACGAGTCTGGACCGAGTCAAAGCGGTGGATAGAATACCCGTGGCCCAAGAGAATGTTTTAACTACCACAAGCCTGGACACCTTATCAAGGATTGCCCTCTGCTCAAGAAATCTCAGGTGGCACATGACTATGACATAGCAGCTGCACCGGCTTCTTCCGAAGGAGTAGGTAAGCCTGATGTTTTAGGGGGTACCTTAACATTAAGAATGTTCCTATTACAGTTTTGTTTGACATGTGTGCATCTAGGAGTTTCATATCTGTTGACACGATTAAAAATCTTAAATAGGAACCCAGAAAACTTAAAGAACCGATTAGGCCTCATAGCCCGATAGGAGGCTCACTTATTCTCGATCAGTATTGTAGAGTGCCTGTTTCTTACTCTCACTTCCAGTTTCCTTTTGACTTGATCGTTATGAGTTTTTCTTGATACGATATCATATTCGGAATAGACTGGCTAACGAAGTATGAGACTGAGTTATTATGCACTGAAAGAGTAGTCAGAATTAAAACCAAATTCAGAAATACGATTACCATACAATGCCACGACTCATCTACGGATAGGGAAGAATTATGGTCTTTTCTAGAAGACACTCCTGCATCTATTGAGGATATTCCTATCGTTAGAGACTATGCAGATGTGTTCGAAGAAGTAAACAACTTACCTCCGCGCAGAGAAATCGATTTCAGAATTGACTTAGTTCTGAATGCAAGGCCCATTATACACCGCATTCGGAGAATGTCACTAAAAGAAAACGAGGAGCTAAGCGATCAAACCAAGCAGCTTTTGAGGAAGGGTCTGATCAGACCTAGCTTCTCGAGCTGGGGTGCAGCAGTGGTTTTCGTCCCAAAGTCAGACCAGGCTATGTGCGGACTACCGTGACCTAAATAAGAAGACTCTAAAAAATAAATACCCACTTCCCTGCATAGATGATCTGCTAGACCGCTTGAATGGAGCACGAGTATTTTCTAGGATGGACCTAGCTACAGGCCTCCACCAATTACGCATTACCAAGGAGCCTTTGATAGCTTTCGAAGGACGAGATATATTTTATGAATGGCTAGTGATGCCCTTCGGCTTATGCAATGCTCTAGCGTACTTTGTAGATCTGATGAATAGAGTCTTCTGCGGTGTTTTAAATTAATTCATGCTAGTGTTCATCAATGATATTCTAATCTTTTCTAAATCCACTACTGAACACGAAAAGCATCTGAAAGAAGTCTTGGAGATTTTGCGAAGAAATGTGCTGAAAGCCAAATTCTCCAAATGCATATTCTGGTAAGAAGAGGTGAAATTCCTCAGCCGTGTTGTATCTAAGGAAGGCATCTCAGTAGATCCAGGAAAGATCTCGGCCATCAAAGATTGGAAGTAGCCTACTATGCCCAAGTTTCTTAGGTCCGAATGGCTATTATCGAAAATTCATTAAGCATTTTCTCAAAATTATCTTGTCCATTGACAAAGCTGACTAAGAAGCATACCAAGTTCATTTGGACACCCAAATGTGAGGCAGCTTTCCAAGAGCTGAAATAGAAATTAATCACCGCTCCTGTGTTGACTATTATTGATGGCAATCAGGATTTGAAAGTCCGGACATAAGCTTCTAGAGAAGATTATCCTTTTCATCTAAGTAAATTTGCCAAAAATGACATTTTTCTAATGTCAAATCTTATTTTAACATGTTACATTTTTATCTATTTAAGGTATTGGTGCGGTGCTAATGAAAAGAGATAAAGTTGTCGCATATGCTAGATGCCAGTTAAAAATGCATGAAAAGAAGTATGCCACTCATGATCTTGAGCTTATAGCCATCGTATTTGCTTTAAAGATATGGAGGCACTATCTCATGGGCGTGAAATTTGAGCTATACACTAACCACAGATCCTTAAAGTATTTTTTTCACCAAAAAAGATTTGAACTTGAGGCAACATCGTTGGGTTGAATTCCTTGCACCCTACGACCTGGACATCTTATATACTCCAGGGAAAGTGCAGTGGCAAATTCTCTCAGCCGGAAGAATATGGTCAGCACCAACCTTATTCTTGCCAATCTTATTATTACTCTTACCTTGATCGATAAGATCTCTGCTCCTCAGAAAAATGATGAATTTATTAAGAGAATTAGCAAAAGAGTCAGAGAAGGCGAACCCACGAGTTTTCAGATTGATGACAAAGGGGTTCTGAGGCTATTGGGCCGAATTTGTGTTCAAAATCTTCCTGAGCTCAGAAAGGAAGTACTGGATGAATGTCACAAGTCTAAGCTCGCATTCACCTGGGAGTGAGCAAGTTGTATCATGACCTCAAGCGCACATTTTGGGGGAGATCTATAAAGAGAGGCAATTCTATATATGTTGCTAGATGTCCCACCTGTCAGGAAGTCAAAAGCGATCAGCAAAAGCTAGCAGGTCTGTTGCAACCGCTAGGGGTTCCAAGTTGGAAATGGGACGAAATTTCTTTGGACTTTATTGATGGCGTACCCCGGACTCGGAAAGGAAATGACAGCATATGGGTGATTGTAGATCGCCTCACAAAGACTGCCCATTTCATCCCTGTCAAATCCAATAGAACAGCTCGAAGTTTGGCACAACTTTATTTCAGAGAGTTGCATGGGGTTCCCAGTAGCATTGTCAGTGTCCCCGATTCGATATTTGCTAGCAAATTCTAGGAGACTTTCCAAGAAGAGGCAGGGACTAAGCTGAATATGAGCACTTCATATCACCCTCAGACAGATGGTCAGACTGAGAGGGTGAACCGCATATAGGAGGACTTGTTCGAGCATGCATCCAAGTTTTTTGTGGGTCATAGGGAAGATCATTTGCACTTGGTTGAATTCTCTTATAATAACAGCGAGCAAGCAAGCCTGCAGATGTCGCCATTTGAAGCTTTATATGCTAAGCCTTGCAGATCTCCAGCATGTTGGGTGGAACCCGACAATCGATTAGTACTGGGTCCCGACATGATTCGATAAGCATCAAACAAGGTTGATTTTATTAAGAAGCGATTACTTGCTACCCAAAGCCAACAGAAGAGCTATGCTGACACTCGAAGTTGGGATTTAGAATTCTATGTCGGTGATCTTGTATACTTGAAGGTTTTCCCGCTGAGGTGTGATTGGATTTAGGAAGACTGGGAAATTGGCGCTGAGATTCATTAGTCCATTTCCTATTCTCAAAAGGATTTGGAATCTTGCCTATAGGGTGCAATTGCCTGACTGGTTTCCAGGGGTTCACGATGTATTTCATATGTCCCAACTCCAGAAGCATGTTCATGATCCAGATTTAGTTGTGGAGGAAGCAGCACAGCGAGATTTGAATATTACCCCGGCCTTAGCAGTGAGAAGGGAACCGGTGAAAATTATGGGCAAAGAAACCCGAGTGCTTAGGAATAAGAGGATCCACTTATTCAAGGTGGAGTGGAGCGGGGATCCTAGAGACTGTACGTGGGAGACCAAGGATAGCATCAAACAGGCCTATCCCAGGTGCAGAGTTGATATCTCAGAGTAGCTCTTGTGTTGAGGTACATTTACAATACCTTGCATTTTCCGTTTTGTTTCCTACTTTACTATTATTTGCTTTTCGAGGATGAAAAGCTTTTAAGTGTGGGAGATTGTAACAACCCGGAAATTCCGAACCAATTTAAATTTTTTATTTTGGCTGTTTCAGTAGATTTTGAATAGTAAAAATAAATTATTTTATATAATAACAATTAAAAATTCATTTTAATCGAGTTTGGAGCAAATATATTTATTTTCATTTCAAAAGGAATCAGAAATAGTACAGTAGTTTGAAAAGTCAATCTTGAACTTTGACTGAACGTTCCAGATTCAAAATCTAACGGATTCTAGTGAAACCAAAAATATCTAAATCTGTTTGAAAACATCTTTCCAATGAATCCGAAAAATCAAAATTTCATAGTGGGAATCCAAAGTTATGGCCTGTTGAATATTCAAAATGTCGCTATAGTATAATTTATAGCCCGTATAAAAGGCCATTTTTCAAACGACCTCTGTTTTCAACGAAATCACTTGTTTTGATGTAGAATGTCAAATTATTGCTAAGTTTAATTTTCCGCAATTTTTGGAATTAACATGTAAGCGTGGCAAACGAAAATGTGTTTTGTCAATTTCTGTCAAATATGATCGACTTGAAAATGGCCATTTTTTAAACAGTCTCAGAATTCGACGAAATTAACTGTTTAGGACCATATCATTAAAAAAAAGCCGAAAATATTTTTTTTGGAATTTTCTGAGTTCGTATATGGCCCTGGTGGATTTAAATATATGATCGAATTAATTTATTAAAGGATTTAAACATTAAATCAAAGATTTCAGGCCACGGACAATTGTTTGGGCTGATGGGACCTAATCCATTGGATCCGAAATGGGGGCTATTGGGTGGGGTCAACTCTGGTTGGATTGAAATTAGAGTTGTTAAGAGTGTATGGATTTAATCGTAAAATTTACATTAAAATATTATAAATAATAGAAAATTCATTTTCAAAACCCTAACACTGTTCATCATCGTTCTAAGCCGCCGCCACTATCGTTCAATGGCCAAGGGAGCACAAAAATTTCCCTCGTAATAAATCCTCCTCCTCTTCTCGAATTCCTTCCCACCTTTAGACTTTTTTCAAGGCCTTCAAACCACCTTTCCGTCCCCACTGACCCCGTTTGAAACCACGCCCTATATCGCGAGATCCGATCACTTAAACCCCCATCGCATCGGCCTCCGCCTTGTCCGCCTCCGTCCACTGAAAGACGTCGCTCCTCCGCCGCCAGCTCGCCTCCCCAAGCCCGACAACCTCCAATAAAATAATCTGGAATCGGTGCAACGAATTTGGTGATAGATCGATTCAACGTTTTGAATCAATTCTAGAGTTATACGGTGAATATAATAAATAATTTTGTTACGCTTTAAAACCGTTGCAAATTTAAATTAAATTGTAAAAATTCATGACCTTTGCATACGAATACAGAATGGGTGATTTCAGAGACATTGCGATCGTGAAGCCAAATACTACGTTCTAGAACTGATTGGGTCTGATTCTGAACCTTTTTGAATTTTAGATCTGAATATGAAACGAGGTGAGATTTCTGATTTTTAAATGATTAATCAATTTAATTATTTTACTCGTTATGTAATGATTATATGTATATGATTTAGATCGGCTATGTTCTGAAATTTTGGATGATGATTAATCTATTGGTTGGTGATGAATAATTATAGAACTGTATGTGTTGGTTAAATTAAAACAAATTATTTTCTCTTTGTCAATATTTGGTGAATCATGTATATTAAAAAATATAAAATATTATTTTGTCATTTTTATTGAATTGAATTATTTTGTCAATTCAATATAAAATATTATATTTTCATTTTTATTGATTAGTTTGTCATTTCAATATATAATATATTTTGTCATTTTTATTGAATTGAATTAGTTGTCAATTCAATATAAAATATCATGTTATCATTTTTATTGAATTAGTTTGTCATTTCAATATAAAATATTATTTTGTCGTTTATATTGAATTGAATTAGAAGTCAATTCAGTGCAAAATATTATGTTGTCATTTTTATTGAATTAGTTGTCAATTCAATATAAAATATTGTGTTTTCATTTTCATTGAATTAGTTTGTCAATACAATATAAAATATTATGTTGTCATTTTTATTGAATTAGTTTGTCAATTCAATATAAAATATTATTTTGTCATTTTTATTCAATTGAATTAGTTTGTCAATTCAATTAAAATCATCATTTTGGTCATATATGCTGAATGGAATTAGTTTGTCAATACAATTAAAAATATCATTTTGCCATGTTTATTGAATTCAAACAGAATTGCCAATTCAATTAAAAATATCACTTTGTTATATTATTGAATTGAACCAGAGTTGTCAATACAATTAAAAATATATCAGTTTGCTAACATTAAGAATTGAAATAGAATTGTCAATTCAAAAAAAAAAAAACCTGTTTAACTTATGAATTGAAATAGAATTGTCAATTCAATAAAATCTAGTTTTTATTATGAATTGAAATAGAATTGTCAATTCAATAAAATCTTGTTCAAATTATAAATTTAAATAGAATTGTCAATCCAATGAAAAGATTACATTTTTTTATTTGCAAATTTAGATGCAAATAAATATCCAATTAAAAAGTTACATTTTTATTTGCATTCCTTGATGCAAATAAAACATGAAATAAAAAGTTACATTTTTATTTGCATTCCTTGATGCAAATAAAACATGAAATAAAAAGTTACATTTTTATTTGCATTCTTTGATGCAAATAAAACATGAAATTAAAAGTTACATTTTCATTTGCATTCTTTGATGCAAATAAAACAGGAAATTAAAAGTTGAATTTTTATTTGCATTCTTTGATGCAAATAAAACATGAAATTAAAAGTTAAATTTTTATTTGCATTCTTTGATGCAAATAAAACATGAATTCGAAAGGTTACATTTTTTTTGCATTTTAGATGCAAATAAAAGCCTAGTTTAATAAGTTACATTTTTCATTTGCATTTTTGATGCAAATGAAAGAATAGAACAAAAGTTACATTTTTCATTTGCATTTTTTATGCAAATGAAAGAATAGAATAAAAGCTACAATTTTTCATTAGTACGTTTGATACAAATAAACGCATAGAAAAAAGTTACATTTCCATTTACATGTTAGTTGGAAATAAAAAGAATCGAATTTAAAAGTTACATCTTTATCCACATTTTAGATGTGATAAAAAGTATAGTTTTGAATGTTATATTTTTATTATCAAATTAGAGACAATAAAAAGAATTAATAAAAAATGACATTTTTGTTGACATGTTAGTTTTAATTAATGGAGTAGAAATATATGTTATATTTTTATTGTCAAACTAGAGACAATAAAAAAAAACATACAATTAAAAAAGTTATATTTTTATTTATATTTTAGAGTCAATAAAATGGACAGATTTTAATCTTACATTTTTATTGACATTTTAGAGACAATAAAAAGAATAGATTTAAATGTCACATTTTTATTATAAATTTAGATGCAATAAAAGTAATAGAAATAAAAATCGTGTTTTTATTTCCATTTGGTTTCAACAAAAGGGGTGAATATTATAAATATATTTTTGATGTAATTTAGACACCATTGGAAATAATTAGTCACTAAAACATAATTTATTCCAAATCATCATTTTATCATGTTAAAAGAATTATGAAAATCATATATAAATCTCTAACATGAATATAGACTTTGTTTGGCTTGCTTGTGATTGTTTGAAAAGTAGTTGAAACAGCCAACGACTTATATATATATATATATATATATATTAATTAAATTAAATGAATCGCGCACGGTAGTTCGCGTTTCGGCAATCATAACTTCAAAGGATTATACCGAAAGATCTATCCGTCGGATTTGCCCAAAACCGGAACCATTAGGACCACTTCGGGAAGATATTTCCATTGATATGAATTTTGTTAAAATCCAACGGTTAGATTTCAAGATATGTGTAAATCATATTTTGGTAAAAACAGCGCCAGGGAACCCTAATCAACCAGAAGCGTCGTTAAATAAATTTGGCTATTTTTATATAAATAAAAATAGAAATTAATCGTTATTAAATACCACTAATGATATGAAATGATTTTTAATTATATATATGCGAGGATCATTTGAAAAGACCGAGTTAAATCTCATTTCAAATGGTCATACGATGATCTAAATTGAAGATCTTAAAGACGGCGATTAAAGACCGGCGATCTTCACATCGAAAGGATAACTACTGATGTTTGGCATTGGCTAGCTACCTATAAAGGGTTAAAGTGGTAGTTGTCCCGACGTACTTGTTGATCGTCGAGATACGCGAGCATCTCACTTCCATATTGGGCATATAGGACGAGGAATAGGGTGACTCCGGTTTTGTTCAAACCCAGAACAATTATGTGAATGGATGTGTGTTCGACATTGAATTTCATTATGTGTAATTAAATTGATATCTATTAATATATATCTGTGGTGGCAGAGAATTTATTCTCTTGCTTAACACCCTTTTTTGAGGCGCACGAGCTCAAAGGTTACATATTGGTAGTTATCGATCACATGGTATGGACTGTCAATGTGACATGTCGAGATGCAATTGATCGAGGCTTTTGTTGAAAAGCAGAGCCTTGTGGATGATGATCAAAGCATAGCCTATTTAGGCATAGCTTTGTGTATTACGTTACCTCGCAAGCCTCACACCCTGGTAGAGTGAAAAAGGGGACAAGGGAATGCAGGGACCAATCATGTTTTTTCTTTAATTTATATATTTTTAAATTTCGAAAATACCCCCTTTCACACACGAACTCCAATCCAAACCCAATGACTGTCGTCCCTAGCATTTTACCCCCATTCCAAACACAATGGGATATGTTTCGTAGGCCCATTCAACCGTTTCAGTCAGTTTTCCTTCAAATTAAAATATAAAACATTCAATATTTAATTTGAACGTACATTTCAATTTGCCGGGGTCACATATTGATTCTAAAAATTCCCTAAAAATAAATCTAGCTATGTTTTGATGATACAGTCCCAACAAAACTAGTTTCGTCGAATTCTGAGACCGTTTGAAAAATGGCCCATTTCTGGTCGATCCAATTTAAGTGTAATTGACCAAAACACGTTTTCCTTTGCCACGATGACTTACTAGCTTCAAAAATTGTGAAATTTGAAACCTAGCAATAATTTGACATCCCGGATCCAACAAAAGTGGTTTCGTCGAATTCCGAGGTCGTTTGCAAAATGGTCATTTTCACGGGCTATATAAACTCTATAGCGACCTTTCTGAAAATTCATTTAGCCATAACTTTTGCTTCCCGCTATGAAACTTCGATTTTTCAGATTCTTTAGAATGGTATTCACTAACAGATTTAGATATTTTTGGTTTCACTCAAATCTGTTTTGTTTTGCACCCAGTACAGTCAGTCAAAGTTTGAATTCAATTTTTGAAACTACCGCGCCATTTTAGGCCATGTTTATAATTAGAATTAATTATATTTATTTTCAAACGTTGATTGAAACTTACTTTTCGTCGTTATTATTAAAAATATTTATTTTAATATTTAGAATCCACTAAAATAGCCAATTTAAAATTTTTAAATTGGTTCAGATTTTCCAGGTCATTACATTATATGTAGCACCAAAATCGATGACCCGTTGATCTCTTCCTGGACTAGCAAAACTGCTATTATCTGTTATGGTTGAGATGGGTTGAACTGACTTTTTGGGACCATTTTGGTATTCAGTAAATTTTGCAAGTTCGTCAACTGAAACAATAACATTATCATTAACTTGATCTTGATTCTTCACAAAATTGGCTACTTGTTGATTTCTAGCCATTTTCTGCTTATTCTGTAGTTTCCAACATTCAAATTTAGTATGCCCTTGTTTCTTGCAATATGCACATGACTTCACTGTCTGATTTTTCATATCCAGGCGTAATAACCTACTTTCTTTATGATTTCTGATTAAGTTTCCATGGTTGATGTTTATTAGCTATACAAATCAAAGCACTGCTATGTGGAGTTGAATTTGAACTTGAGATTTCAGTTTAAGAATCCTTCTAAACACATCATGCAATGATGTCACATTTGATCTAGATAAAACTTGAGATTTAGTGGATTCATACTTAGATAGAAGACCTATTAAGAAACTCATAATAGCCATTTGTTCCCTCTGTTTTTACTGTACTTTAATATCAGCACTGATAGAAAGTAGCAAATTAAACTCTTCATAATTCTTCTTAAATGTCATGAAATAATTCATTAGTGACTGATCTGTTTCTCCACTCGATAAAATGACTAGCATAACTCATACACCGGTTTATATTTCTTTTTCCAGAAAATAAAAATCTAGATAATCCATAAGTTTATTCACGAACTCACAATAATTCACCAAACTGGTGATATCACTCTCAATTGTATATCGAACTTTAAGAAACAAACGAGAATCATCGCTGAGTCACATCACCGTGTCCTTAGCAGATGGATCAGCATTTGATGGCTTCACACTACAAGAAAATTGATTTTTTGCTACAAAAATCGGCGGCGTTTATTCTCAAATGCAAACAAAAGTATTTTTACTAATAGTATAAACGTGGAAAAAAAATTCACGTTCCCGCCTTTGTAAAAATAAGTCCGCCTCTTCCAAAATAAACGTAACCAGCTGTTTTCTTTTCTTCTCCCGATTATATTAATTTTTTTAACCCTGGTTCCCTTTCCCCTCAAATCATTTTCTGTCGAATAAATTGAATCATTCCCCTTTTAATGTTGCTCAAATTCCATCGCAGCAAGTAAATTCCCCTTTTAGTAGTGCTTACTTCTTCCCTCTTCGTTAATTTTTTTCACCCGAATTTGTATTTTGAGGAATTGCCATTTGATTTTACCTTTTTCTGCTACTTGCTTCAAATTACCATGAAATTCCACCATGTGACTTTCAAATCTTCATGGTTTCAAATCTCAGATTTCTGCCTTCCTCGCCATTTCTACTTCTGGGCCTGGCTGTTAAACCTTGAGAGTTTAAATCCAACTAATTTGCATTTAGGATTAGAAATTATCTTATGAGTTCAAACTGCGGAATATTTTCTGTACTACTAAAGGAGTAGATATACCACAAGTCAGATTGTTTAAGGAATGATTATTTTCTCTTCATGTAACACCCCGTAATTTTATAACATTAAAAATCACAAATTAAAGTATACTTAATTTTTAGAAAAGAATTAAGTGAAATGGGTTGCGCAGAGAAATATATATATATATATTGATATATATATATATATATAAATTAAAAATTAAATAAATAAATATGCAAAAAAGTTCAAAACAGCGAATTGGGAGGGGAAATAACCGAACCTACCCATTTTTGAGGTCGACCCGAGCCCCGCTAGGTCGACTAGGGGTTAATCCAGGGTGTTTGGCTGTCAACCCGTGGGCCGATTCGCTCAAATGCAGATTTTGCATTTGATTGGTTCTCATGGTTCAGGGTTAGTCTAATGGTCCTAAATTACTTCCTACACCTATAAATACATCCTAATGCTAACCCTAAACCTAATTAAAATAGAATAGTTACCGTCGCCATGGAAATCAATGGAGCCGCCGCCAACTAAGAAAGAAGAAAAGAAAATTCAATTCTAATTCTCTCAACCCTAAAGCAAAGCAAAAATCTCTCTTTTCTTCTCTGAATTGTGAGTATGATGATCTTAACAAGATTATTATCATTTTAATTAGGTTGAGTTATGAATGGATTATGAGTAGATGATGTGAATTATCATATATGTTGTTGTAAACCCCTTTTGCTATCATGTATATTGTAAATCCAATGTTATGTGATGATGATATCTTATATGTTGTAAATCATGCTATGATGATGTTATGTATGCTGAAAGTTTCTATGCTAAGTTGTGATGAATCATACATGTTAAAAAGGCCATGATGGTACCATCTATGCTAGTTAGTTCATATTAATTAAATCATCATGTTTGGGTTATGTTGATCTATATGACAAGTCACATATGCAAGTTAGATTGATTAGAAAAGTTATGAACATATGCCAAGACATCTATTATGACATCTAGAATTATGCTATGAAATATGTGATATCCTATGCTAGTTCACACCATCATTATGTTGCCTAAAAACCCCATATGCAAGTTTATGTATAGATTTGGGCTATGATCATATCATGTAAATTGAGACATTTAACAAGTTGACACCTTTTGATCCTTAACATGTGTAGTTTATGCAAGTTTCACCCCTATTATGATTAGATTTATTTTAATTGTCTATATGTTGTGATAATTTATCTTTGTGCTAGGTGTTAGACTATACAAGTCTAGCCTATATTATGCATTGAATAAGCGAACGTATAAACGTGGGGTAGGGGTAATATTAAGGATTTAATATTAAAAAGTTGGGGTGCAATTGATATGATTTTGCATGCCATAAGTGGATGGCCATAATTGATTCAATTATGGACATCATTAAAAGTTGACTTAATTAATGATTTGAATAGGGAATTATTGAAACTGGGGTAAAAGATTTTAAGTGTTAATCAATTCTTAGGACACGAGGTTGGACTCGTTTGTGACGTAAACCTGCCCGGACCCGCCCGACAAATCCAGTGGTCACAAATGTCAGCCCAATGTGAGAGGTCCTAGGCCTAAACTAAAGCATAACGGTTGTAAAGACACGAGGTTAGACTCTTTTATGGTGTAAGACTGCCCGGACCCGCCCGGCAAATCCAGCTGCCATAAATGCCAGTCTAATGTGAGAGGTCTTTATGAGGTTATGGCCTGAATGAATTAAGAAATACTTAACAAGATAAACATGTAAGGTGGGACATGGGGGTTAAGTAGGTGCCTTGGGTGGCATGAGGAATCTAGGGGGTGCCCTTAGTGGCATGTGAAATACGTTTAGTAAGACTTAACCAAACACACATGTAAATTAACATGACTAAGAGGGTTAAGTGGGATATACTAGTGACAAGCTTAGGTGGGTAGCTTGTGGGGGCCCATTTCGACCAGTATCCCAAACGTATCTTTGTGGGCTCGACCTAAGTCGAGGACGGGACATGCATGTTGGGTTCGACTGTAAGAGGCCAAAACGGGGAGCGGTGGTAACGCAACTCTAATGGGTTTCGTATGCGTGTGTGGACCCGGGCTGGTAGGTAAGACGTTGTTGCATCGTGTAGGTATAAGCCGTGTAATCTCAAGTTGTATTGGGTTGCCACTTTAGGGGAGTGATACACCCCACTGTGGGGCCAGCACGGGTATCTACGAGTAGGGAGCCGATCGAAAGTGGGTAGTGGGGTACACCTAGTGGAGATAGGGGCAGACGGCACCTATGTAGTCAGCTAGGGGTACGTAGGGCTATTTATAAAGTTTCTGTATGAAGAAAGTGGGATCAAACAATAGGGTGACTGGTGTGGTGCAGTGTAGTAATGTACGGTGCAGTGTAGTAATCATTCGTTAGTAATTAGGTGTACCTTTACCGTTATCTTTAACGTTATCTTAAATGCTATCTTTATCTTCCTAAGAGTTCATAGACATTTACTTTTCTTCCAGCTTATGCCTTAGTCTAGTTATTTTGATAATAGTATTGTTAGAATTATCATACTCGCCAGACTTTATGTCTGACCCCCTCTATTTCTATCCTTTTTCCCCCTCTAGGTCCTCAGGTTGGGCCAAGCTCTAGTGGAGTTTGATTGAATTGCTTCATCTCT
Organism: Allium sativum; assembly: GCA_030737875.1. NCBI lineage: Eukaryota > Viridiplantae > Streptophyta > Magnoliopsida > Asparagales > Amaryllidaceae > Allium > Allium sativum. Next base: position 351,102,920 of record CM060926.1, read on the forward strand.
CTTTGAAAGCTTGGACCGTTGAAGTAAAGTCCAACTTGTTATCTTTTTAATGGCTATTTATATAATGGGATTATGTATTTTGTTTTAATGAAGATGGATATTGTACTTGGTTATAATCTATGGTTTTATAATGTAACAAACATGTTTAATTTCCGCTGCAATAAAATGAAGTTTTAGATTTCCAAGTACTATTTATTATCTGTCTTGTTGTAATTTTTATGTTATATATTCACTTATAACCTCCATGGAAGTTAATGCATTCCCTTTGTGAGTGACATTAATGGACGTGGGGTGTTACACGTGGTATCAGAGCTTAAAGTTACCAGAACAGATAAAAATACTTTAGAAAAATAGTTATTTTTTGAAGAAGTGTTTTCAAGAACATGTTTTAATGAGAAATTTAAAGAGAAAAGTTTTTAAGAAAAAAAACATAATCCCCAATAGCCCATATCTTTATCTTTCGAATTCTCCATTTTAAATCTTTCCTTTTTCGTTTCAGCATGGCTGAAGATCTTAATCTACCCGACGGTGTAATGGTACCAGGATGGTATAGGAGGCTATTGGAGGCTAGGGCCGCTGCAGGTCCAGCCAATGTTCCTCCACCACCAGTTGACATGCAAGGAATACAAGGCTATTGGTGGAAAACCATTTCAAGGGTCAGAAACGTTTGTGGAAGCTAGAGATTGGCTTAAGGAGGTGGAAAAATTGCTAGAAATCTTTCAAGTAGAAGAAGGGAGGAGAGTTCGATTAGCAGCTTGGTTGATGAAGGGAGAGGCCTCGTTTTGGTGGGAGGTCATTAATGGGGAGCGTCCTGTTGACTCTTGGGCGGATTTCAGACGTAGGTTCAAGGTGAAGTTTCTCTCAAGGGCGGAAGAAAATCTATATATGGAAAGGTTCTTGATATTGAAGCAAGGAAGCTCATTAGTGAAAGAATATGTCAATAAATTTAATCAGTTAGCAAGGTTTGGCTTGGACTTAGTAAACACGCTGGAGAAGAAGGCTCTAAGGTTCGTGAATTGCTTGAATGAACCATTGCAAGGGTTGGCTATGACCAACATCCCGATGGGGGCCACTTTTGAGAAGTTAGTAGAAATGGCGCTCATGCATGAGGAGAAAATCGCTAAAGCTGATAAGGCACCCGAGAAGAAGGGGGATCAGAAGAAACCACAACAAAAAAACAAGAAGGGGGGAAAAAGACAATAATGGAAAGGGAAAGAAGAAGTGTTTTAACTGTGGAACCCCAGCCCGTCTCAGCAAGGATTGCCGAAAGAAAAAGAAGACAGGCTGTTTTGATTATGGCGATGCGGGACATTTAGTGAAGGACTGCCCAAAGAAGGGGCAGAGGGCATGAGCTACCTCAGGAGGACAGGTGCAGGCTCTTATGGCACCAGGGCAGGCAAGGGGACAAGTTCAGGCTCTCGCGGTCCCACCGCTGCAAGAACGAGGTAGAACCATTTCTGTTGAAAGCTTAGTTTTTCTGTTTGATCATCCTGTCCGTACCTTATTTGATTCAGGCACATCACATTCGTTTATCTCTATTTCATTAGTTGAATCACTGCACTTAAACACCAGTTTAGTAGAGGATCCCTTATTTGTTTCGAATCTGTAACACCCCGCGAATTCTATAACTGTGAAATTCACAAATTAAAGTATAATTAATTTCAAATCAAAGAACTAAGGGAAACGCGATACGCCATTGCGTTCGTCTCGGAAAAATACGCGAAATAGAGTCCGAATTTTCGAAAAACGGAGTCCGTATGAAGAAGATACGGCCTTCGGAGGTTTCTGAATTAAGTTTAAAATTCAAACAGAATAAAATAGCTCAGAAAATCAAGTTTAAATTCCAAAATGGGGCCCAATGGGCCAGGGCGGAAAAACACCCACCTAACGCACCCAGGTCGACTGGGCTGTCGACCTGGTCTAGCCAGATCGACAGGGCTGTCGACAGGCATGTCGACCTGGTCCAGAGCCAGGTCGAACCCAGCCCAACCTGGCTGGCCTATTCTATGTTGGTCGATTTTCTGTAGTCTGCTTTGTCATTAGGGCTAGGTGGCAGGCTCTAATTGGTCCCTCTTTCGAATGAATGGCTACGATCAATCCAAGCAACATCAATGGTCCTAATCAGTTCATAACCTCTATAAAAATGACCCTAGACTCACCCTAATCTATTCATTCAAAAATAAGAACAAAGCCGTCATGTTGCTGAGGAACGACTGAGAGTAGCCACCAATTGGAGAGGGGATTAGGAGGCAAATTCTAAAGCATAAAAGCAACCTAAACAAATCAAAACAACAAGGAATCGCATCTTCAAATCCCTAAATTTGAGAATTCGCCACACAATTGTAAGTAGAGTATTATTTTGGTATGAACAAATAATTGTGTTGGTTTGTATACTTGATTGTGGTAATAAAGTAATTCATATTTGTGCGATTCTATGATTCTTATCGATTTGGAATATTGTATACGTTTGGATATTCTCGAATTATGTTATTCATTATGAAAAACTACATGTTTGCGGTAGTTTTATGCAAGTATACGTTTGGAATATTCGCAAATTATGTAATCCATGTTGAAGCTACATGTATGTAGTTGATTAATTGAAGTTCATGCAAGTTTGGGGTTTTGCTACTATGCCATCATAATGTATATTTTTGTACAAAAATCATTTTGTACGTAATTGGAACAAATTGGGTTATTATAGTTCATATGAAACTATGTTGAAATTTTGGCATCATGATCTATGTATTAAGCCATGCTTTTGTACTAGAAAACCTATTTGCAAACTTATGAATATGACTAGGCTATGATTGATATTTGGCATAATTGAAATCCATGTTAAGTCTATATTGTTTACAAGAATTATATGATGTCATATGTGGTACATAGCTAGGTTAGATTCAAAATCCCTTTTGCAAGTTTGCATGACTAAAGTAAAAATCATGATTTCATGTTAGAAATATTTATGCCATGGTTATGTGAACTAATTTAACTATACTTTTGTATTAGTCACAAAAGTAGGCACCTTTGTAAACATGTAGTAGTCTTATGAACATGATTTGCTTATGTTTGACATTATGCCTGAATAAAAATATAGGTTTATGTTGTATAGTGATATTCTTAACTTAACTACAAGTTTACATGGTTTGATTCATGTCACTTATGCTTTATGACCAAAGTATATGCCACTAATATGCAAGTACACCAGTTTCTATTTTGTATTTCCAACGTCATATTGCAAGTTCATGCGTTCACATTCCCCCTTTTTGTGTATGTAATCTCGCTTTAAGCCTCCCCTTTTCGCATGGCTAAGTTGGGCTTAAAAAGGCTAAGCCCAACATATACATAATAAACGGACGTGTTAAACGGGGGAAAATAACGTTGGGTTAAAATTACTAATGAACGAAAATATAAAATAGAAGGGCCCAAATTCAAGTATGGGTTGGGCCCATGATTGGTGTAACCTTTACACCATTAACTTAATAATGGGCCGCAAATATTTTAAAGAAGAAAGACAAAATATGTAAATGTAGAACATACGATGTGTTTAACCCGAGGTTGGATTGAGTTGTGATGTAAACCTGCCCGGAACCGCCCGGCTGTCCAGTAGTCACAACAATACCTATCCAATGTGGGAGGTTAAACATGGAGCCCAATAAGGACCCGAGGTTAGACTGACTTGTGGCGTAAGACTGCCCGGAACCAACCGGCAACAGGCAGCCACAACAATACCTGTCTAATGTGAGAGGTCAAGGCTTTAATAAGACAATTAGAGCTGAGTCAGGATTGTTAGGATTAAGTGGACTAAAAACTTAATCAAAATGAAACATGCTAAACTAAACGGACTGGTGGGGGTTAGGTTAGAAAACACTTAACCAACTTAGAATGTTGGCTAGAGATAGAAAACCTAGTGACGGGGGACCCTTTTCAGCAGTAACCCTAGAAGGTGTATCAGGATACCCTGAAACTAGGCAGGGTGGGGCACGATTACTGGGCTGATTGTAAGAGGTCAAATCGACGGCGGTGGTGTAGCAGTGTAGGTTCTAACGGGGTGCGGGCGTGCACACACCCCGGCGCAGAAAAATAAGGCACTGGGCACCAGTAGCATACCTGTGCATTCTAAGGTTGTGTCGGGCCGCCACCATGGGACTTGATACACCCCACGGTGGGACCAGCATAGGTAACTACAACGTCGGCGGCCGTAAGACACATGTAACTATGCGAGTAGGAGCCGATCATTATGAAATGGATCACTTCACCCTGATTATGGGGTGCCAGTTGGGAACTAGTTTATATGGGTTCAGAGATTAACATGGGGTACGATAGTATATTCGACCCTAGACAACTTAACCAAGTTTATAGTGCTTTCCCACTTCTTGTTTATACTTATCATACCCAGTTCTTTATCCATAGACAGAATAGTACTAGACTTACTCAGGCTTTATGTATGACTCTACTTTTCTTTCGTCTTCTTTTCTTCCGTTTCCCCCCCCCCCCCAGGTCCACAGGGAGGGAACACTGCAGCTTGACCAGCCTTAACATCCAGCTTGAAGAAGAGAAATGTATTGCTTGGACCTTTTCGTTTTGAACTATGGCTTTGTACAACCACTTTGGGGCTTTTGCAGTTTATCTATGTTTTATTTATGCTTCTTTAAATAATGTAATCAAGACAGATTATGAAAGTGTTATGTTATGTTTTGGAAAAGATGTAAGACAATTATGGTGATGTTGTAGCACGTATTTGCTTTCATGAAATAAAAGTTTGTTGATTTTCCGCTGTTTACAAATATGTGTTCTTATATCTGTCTTGTATATCTGTGACTTATACTTATAAACCTCCACCAAAATTAGGGCATTCCCTTTGAGAGTGACCCTAACGGAGGTGGGGTGTTTCACTTGGTATCAGAGCATAGGTTTACCAGATAAGATAAAAAGTTTTGAAAAATTATTTTCAAAAAGGAAATTTAAAGAAGCATTTTTAAAAGAAAAATATTATTTTATTCTAAAAGGCAAAGTCCACTCCCCAAAGCCATAGGTACTATCTCTTATCCTTCGTTTTGAATCTATCCTTTTTGTTTCAGCATGTCTGAAGACCTTAACTTGCCAGAAGGGGTGCCAATACCTGGTTGGTTTAGGCGTTTCTTAGAAGCAAGAGCCACTCAGCCAGGTCCTACCGTTCCTCCTCCCCCAGCTGCCGGAAATCATCCAGCTGCAACGGCACCTTTTCCTCCACCTCCTCTGCGGGGAAACACATTTGCTAAGATATGTAAAGATTTTAAAGCTATGGGAGGAAAGGATTTCCATGGAACTGAGTCCTTCGTGGCAGCTAGAAATTGGCTGAAAGAAACTGAGGACCTATTCATCATCTTTGAGGTAGAGGATAGACAAAAAGTACAATTGGCAGTGTGGCTATTGAAGGGCGAGGCTTCCTACTGGTGGGAAGTCACTAATGCTGAAAGACCAGTGGAGACATGGGAGGACTTTAGGGCAAGGTTTGAGACTAAATTTCTCTCAGATGCGGAAAGAAGTTTGCAGTTGGAAAAATTCTTATTTCTTAAGCAAGGGGACAAGACAGTCAGAGAGTATGTGAATCAGTTCGATGAGCTGGCTAGGTTTGGGCTTGACCTAGTCAACACCCCGCACAAGAAGGCCAAGGAGAATGGTGGGTGCTTTTCTTGCGGTGAGACAGGCCACAGGGCTAAGGACTGTCCAAAGAAACGAGGACAGGGGCAGAGGGCTGGATCCACCCCAGGGGCACAGGTTCATGTGCTGGAAGCACCACCTCTGCAACAGCGAGGTATAAATACTTCTGTAGAAAGCGTAGTTTATCTTTATGATCACCCCGTTCGCACTTTATTTGATTCTGGCGCATCACACTCCTTTATCTCGTCTGCTTTAGTAGAATCTCTGCACCTAAAAACTACTATGGTAGAGGACCCCTTAATTGTTTCAAACCCAATTGGGGGCCCAGCTCATTTGTCTATGATCTGTTTGGGATTGAAAATCTCTATTCTAAGTGTAGAATTTCAATGTAGTGCCTTTGTTTTGGGCTTTTCGGGTTATGGTTTGATCTTGGGTATGGATTGGCTATCCAGTAATGGGGCTATCCTTGATTGTGAGAAAAGGGTTGTTAGGCTCCTAACCCAGCTCGGTAATACTTTGGAAATTTCTTGTAATCCCTCGTATGCGGTTATGCTTAGTTATCTTGAATCGCTAGATGCCTCTGTTGAAAATTTGCAATCAGTTAGAGTGGTCCGGGAATATCCGGATGTCTTCGAAGAGGTGAAGGGCTTGCCTCCGAAGCGGGAAATAGACTTCCGCATATATCTTGTAGATAATGCAAAGCCCGTTGCGTTACCCGTTAGACACATGGCTCCACGGGAAAGGAAAGAGCTCAGTAAACAGATTAAAGAGCTTCTAGAAAAGGGGTTCATTAGGAGGAGCATTTCAGAATGGGGCGCTCCGGTGGTGTTCGCTACAAAGGCAGATGGTTCACTCCGTCTATGTGTTGACTATAGGGAGCTCAACAAGCTAACGAAAAAGAATAGGCACCCTCTCCCTAGAATTGACGATCTGTTTGACCAGCTTGTAGGAGCGTCTGTTTTCTCCCAACTCGATTTAGCAACCGGTTTTCATCAGCTAAGGGTGGCTGAAGATAGCATCGATAAAACGGCGTTCAGAACCCCAGACGGCTTCTTTGAATGGCTTGTCATGCCTTTCGGCTTGACAAATGCGCCTGCTTACTTCGTGGACCTGATGAGTAGGGTATTTAGAGATTTCTTCAACAAGTTCGTAGTGGTCTTCATAGATGATATCCTTATCTTCTCAAAGAGCGAAGAGGAACATGCTCAGCACTTAAGGGCAATCATGGAAACTTCGCGAGTCCATCAACTAAATGCCAAATTCTCCAAATGCCACTTTGGAGAGAAGAGGTGAGGTTCCTTGGGCACATAGTATCCAAACAAGGGTTAGCAGTGGACCCTGCTAAGGTAGTGGCGGTAAAGGATTGGAAGACACCAAGGAATGCAACTGAGGTCCAAAGTTTTCTAGGACTAGCGGGTTTCTATCGAAAGTTTATAAGGGATTTTGCGAAAATCTCAGCTCCGCTCACGAAATTGACTAAGAAGAATCTAGTGTTCAATTGGGACTTGGATTGCGAGTTTGCTTTCCAACGACTGAAAAGGGCTCTCACAACAGCCCCAGTTTTGACGCTACCAGACGGGAGCAAGATGTTCACTGTTTATACGGATGCATGTGGGACAGGGCTAGGCGCCGTCTTAATGCAAGAAGGAAGGGTAGTAGCTTATGGCGGGAGGCAGTTGAAAGTGCACGAAAAGAACTACCCAACCCACGATCTTGAGTTAGCCGCCATCGTCTTTGCACTCAAGTCTTGGCGACACTATCTCCTAGGTGAGAAGTTCGAACTTTACACTGACCATAAATCGTTGAAATATCTTTTCTCGCAGAAGGATCTTAACTTGAGGAAACAAAGATGGATGGAGTTTCTTGCCTCGTACGATTTCGAAATCTCCTACACTCCGGGCAAAGGCAACGTAGTAGCAGACGCGTTGAGCCGAAAGAAATTGACCCTAAGCCCGTTGTTTGTTGAAAGACAAAGCCTAGAGTTTATAGCCAGCTTCGACTTTAGGCCTTCCTCCGATTTTGTACCAGGCTTGTTAGCATCTCTCGAAGTGCGCCCAACTTTAGTGGATTCAGTAGGGACAGCACAACGCGAAGACCCTCAGCTTGTGGAAACAATTGATAGGCTAATTAGGGGTGAGACTTCAAGTCACCTCAACAGATACTCCATCGACGATAAGGGTTTGCTAAGGCGAGACGGAAGACTATGCGTCCCACAGACAAAAGATTTAATCAAGAAGGTTCTCGAGGAAGCACATCACTCCAAGATGACGATACACCCAGGCGGAGATAAAATGTACAAAGATATAAAAAGGACTTTCTTCTGGAACGGCATGAAAAAGGACGTGGCAGAGTTCGTTTCTAAGTGTATGGTGTGCCAACAGGTTAAGGCGGAACAGAAAAAGCCTGGCGGACTGCTACATCCTCTAGAGGTCCCGCAGTGGAAGTGGGATAGCATCTCAATGGACTTCATCGATGGGCTGCCTAGGTCTAGGAGAGGCAACACTAGCATTTGGGTAATAGTGGATAGGCTTACTAAAAGCGCCCACTTTTTACCTGTCAAAAGTAAAAGAACTGCCTCATCCCTAGCATCACTTTACCTCAAGGAAATCGTTCGACTCCATGGAATACCATCTAGCATTGTTAGTGACCGAGTCCCCATCTTCACCAGTGAGTTTTGGCGGAGTCTGCAAGAAGCAGTAGGAACGCAGTTATGCTTGAGCACAGCCTATCATCCCCAAACCGACGGCCAAACAGAGAGAGTGAACAGAGTTTTGGAAGACCTTTTAAGGCTATGCGTCCTTGACTTCGGAGGAACATGGGAAGACCACCTTCCTTTGGTGGAATTTGCCTACAACAACAGCCATCAAGCAACCATCGGAATGGCGCCCTTCGAAGCTTTATATGGAAGACCGTGCCGATCGCCCACTTGTTAGTGGGAGTCTACTGATAAGCTCATACTTGGACCAGATATGATCCGAGAGACTTCAGAGAAAGTAGGCTTAATACGAAGAAGGATGAAGACGGCCCAAGACAGACAAAAGTCCTATGCCGACAAGAGAAGGACCGACCTTGAATTTGAGGTTGGAGACAGAGTTTTTCTCAAAGTATCACCACTAAGAAACGTTGTTCGTTTTGGAACCACAGGAAAGCTAGCACCAAGGTTCGTAGGGCCATTCCCTATCATCGAGAAAATTGGGAAAATTGCCTATAGATTAGAGCTACCCGAGAAGTTGGCCGGAGTCCACAACGTTTTTCACGTTTCACATCTCCGAAAATGTCTACATGAGTCAGCCGAGGTGGTAGAGCCAAATATCCTCGAAGAGGCCGAAGTGGAACGCGAAGCAACCATAAGAAAAGTTCCAACCCGCATATTGGGAACGGAAGTGAAGAAGCTATGCAACCGCGAAGTCAAGCTCGTCAAAGTTCAGTGGAGCGACGCCGAGGGAGACGCGACTTGGGAAACTGAAGCTAGAATACGCACTGCCTACCCTTTTCTGTTCGAGCGTACATCCTTGATCTTTCATTTTCCTTAAGTTGCGCTTTTATCTATCTTTTTAGGTATATTTCCTCGACCTTATCTTGTAGGTAGAAACCCTTTGGATGGAAACATGTAGTTGAAACATGTTATGGATGATGGTTGCAAGTGGTTGCAAATGATTGCTAGTGGTTGCTCGTGGTTGCATATACACACACAATCTAGGGTTTAGATCGGCTCAGTCACTTCATATTGCATATGCATATATGTTTGCATTCGTATACGGTTGAACTCTAATGTGTTGTCATGTGGATGTTGCATTTGTATTGAATGATTGTGCACTCATGTAGAATCATGAATAGGAAAATTTGCATACATAATGGATTCATGGCACTTACATAATTCGCATTAAGGAGGTCAACTGAATCAGTAGACCGCCTGATTTTGCATTTGATAAGTACATGTACACACACACACTTCGCATATGATCATGAAGCATTAGAAGTCTTGTAAGGACAATGGATGCTCGTGTTTGATGGATGAGTAGATGGATGATTGGATGTTAGGATATACATTCCTCCTAACTTGAAGATTTCGAGGACGAAGTCCTTTTAAGTGGGGGAGAATGTAACACCCCGCGAATTCTATAACTGTGAAATTCACAAATTAAAGTATAATTAATTTCAAATCAAAGAACTAAGGGAAACGGGATACGCCATTGCGTTCGTCTCGGAAAAATACGCGAAATAGAGTCCGAGTTTTCGAAAAACGGAGTCCGTATGAAGAAGATACGGCCTTCGGAAGTTTCTGAATTAAGTTTAAAATTCAAACAGAATAAAATAGCTTAGAAAATCAAGTTTAAATTCCAAAATGGGGCCCAATGGGCTAGGGCGGAAAAACACCCGCCTAACGCACCCAGGTCGACTGGGCTGTCGACCTGGTCTAGCCAGGTCGACAGGGCTGTCGACAGGGCTGTCGACAGGCATGTCGACCTGGTCCAGAGCCAGGTCGAACCCAGCCCAACCTGGCTGGCCTATTCTATGTTGGTCGATTTTCTGTAGTCTGCTTTGTCATTAGGGCTAGGTGGCAGGCTCTAATTGGTCCCTCTTTCGAATGAATGGCTACGATCAATCCAAGCAACATCAATGGTCCTAATCAGTTCATAACCTCTATAAAAATGACCCTAGACTCACCCTAATCTATTCATTCAAAAATAAGAACAAAGCCGTCATGTTGCTGAGGAACGACTGAGAGTAGCCACCAATTGGAGAGAGGATTAGGAGGCAAATTCTAAAGCATAAAAGCAACCTAAACAAATCAAATCAACAAGGAATCGCATCTTCAAATCCCTAAATTTGAGAATTCGCCACACAATTGTAAGTAGAGTATTATTTTGGTATGAACAAATAATTGTGTTGGTTTGTATACTTGATTGTGGTAATAAAGTAATTCATATTTGTGCGATTCTATGATTCTTATCGATTTGGAATATTGTATACGTTTGGATATTCTCGAATTATGTTATTCATTATGAAAAACTACATGTTTGCGGTAGTTTTATGCAAGTATACGTTTGGAATATTCGCAAATTATGTAATCCATGTTGAAGCTACATGTATGTAGTTGATTAATTGAAGTTCATGCAAGTTTGGGGTTTTGCTACTATGCCATCATAATGTATATTTTGGTACAAAAATCATTTTGTACGTAATTGGAACAAATTGGGTTATTATAGTTCATATGAAACTATGTTGAAATTTTGGCATCATGATCTATGTATTAAGCCATGCTTTTGTACTAGAAAACCTATTTGCAAACTTATGAATATGACTAGGCTATGATTGATATTTGGCATAATTGAAATCCATGTTAAGTCTATATTGTTTACAAGAATTATATGATGACATATGTGGTACATAGCTAGGTTAGATTCAAAATCCCTTTTGCAAGTTTGCATGACTAAAGTAAAAATCATGATTTCATGTTAGAAATATTTATGCCATGGTTATGTGAACAAATTTAACTATACTTTTGTATTAGTCACAAAAGTAGGCACCTTTGTAAACATGTAGTAGTCTTATGAACATGATTTGCTTATGTTTGACATTATGCCTGAATAAAAATATAGGTTTATGTTGTATAGTGATATTCTTAACTTAACTACAAGTTTACATGGTTTGATTCATGTCACTTATGCTTTATGACCAAAGTATATGTCACTAATATGCAAGTACACCAGTTTCTATTTTGTATTTCCAACGTCATATTGCAAGTTCATGCGTTCACATTCCCCCTTTTTGTGTATGTAATCTCGCTTTAAGCCTCCCCTTTTCGCATGGCTAAGTTGGGCTTAAAAAGGCTAAGCCCAACATATACATAATAAACGGACGTGTTAAACGGGGGAAAATAACGTTGGGTTAAAATTACTAATGAATAAAAATATAAAATAGAAGGGCCCAAATTCAAGTATGGGTTGGGCCCATGATTGGTGTAACCTTTACACCATTAACTTAATAATGGGCCGCAAATATTTTAAAGAAGAAAGACAAAATATGTAAATGTAGAACATACGATGTGTTTAACCCGAGGTTGGATTGAGTTGTGATGTAAACCTGCCCGGAACCGCCCGGCTGTCCAGTAGTCACAACAATACCTATCCAATGTGGAAGGTTAAACATGGAGCCCAATAAGGACCCGAGGTTAGACTGGCTTGTGGCGTAAGACTGCCCGGAACTAACCGGCAACAGGCAGCCACAACAATACTTGTCTAATGTGAGAGGTCAAGGCTTTAATAAGACAATTAGAGCTGAGTCAGGATTGTTAGGATTAAGTGGACTAAAAACTTAATCAAAATGAAACATGCTAAACTAAACGGACTGGTGGGGGTTAGGTTAGAAAACACTTAACCAACTTAGCATGTTGGCTAGAGATAGAAAACCTAGTGACGGGGGACCCTTTTCAGCAGTAACCCTAGAAGGTGTATCAGGATACCCTGAAACTAGGCAGGGTGGGGCACGATTACTGGGCTGATTGTAAGAGGTCAAACCGACGGCGGTGGTGTAGCAGTGTAGGTTCTAACGGGGTGCGGGCATGCACACACCCCGGCGCAGAAAAATAAGTCACTGGGCACCAGTAGCATACCTGTGCATTCTAAGGTTGTGTCGGGCCGCCACCATGGGACTTGATACACCCCACGGTGGGACCAGCATAGGTAACTACAACATCGGGGGCCGTAAGACACATGTAACTATGCGAGTAGGATCCGATCATTATGAAATGGATCACTTCACCCTGATAATGAGGTGCCAGTTGGGAACTAGTTTATATGGGTTCAGAGATTAACATGGGGTACGATAGTATATTCGACCCTAGACAACTTAACCAAGTTTATAGTGCTTTCCCACTTCTTGTTTATACTTATCATACCCAGTTCTTTATTCATAAACAGAATAGTACTAGACTTACTCAGGCTTTATGTCTGACTCTACTTTTCTTTCGCCTTCTTTTCTTCCGTTCCCCCCCCCCAGGTCCACAGGGAGGGAACACTGCAGCTTGACCAGCCTTAACATCCAGCTTGAAGAAGAGAAATGTATTGCTTGGACATTTTCGTTTTGAACTATGGCTTTGGACAACCACTTTGGGGCTTTTGCAGTTTATCTATGTTTTATTTATGCTTCTTTAAATAATGTAATCAAGACAGATTATGAAAGTGTTATGTTATGTTTTGGAAAAGATGTAAGACAATTATGGTGATGTTGTTGTAGCACGTATTTGCTTTCATGAAATAAAAGTTTGTTGATTTTCCGCTGTTTACAAATATGTGTTCTTATATCTGTCTTGTATATCTGTGACTTATACTTATAAACCTCCACCAAAATTAGGGCATTCCCTTTGAGAGTGACCCTAACGGAGGTGGGGTGTTTCAGAATCCAATTGGGGGCTCAGCTTATTTGTCTATGATGTGTTTGGATTTGAAAATTTCCATACTTAGCATTGAATTTAGATGTGATGCTTATGTGTTGGGCTTCACGGGCTATGGGCTAATTTTAGGAATGGATTGGTTATCCAGAAATGGGGCCGTTCTTGATTGTGAAAGGAGAGTAGTTAGGCTTGTGACTCGCCTTGCAACACTCTCGAAATCTTTTGTAATCCCATAAATTCGGTTATGCTAAGTTATCTAGAATCGCTTGACGCATCTAAGGAAAATCTACGATCTGTTAGAGTGGTCCAAGAATATTCAGATGTGTTTGAGGAGGTGAAGGGCTTGCCTCCGAAGCGGGAGATAGATTTTTGAATATATCTTGTGGATAATGCGAAACCAGTATCTTTGCCGGTACGCCACATGGCTCCACGTGAAAGGAGGGAACTCGGTAAGCAAGTGAAGGAGTTGCTTGAGAAGGGGTTCATAAGACGAAGTATATCGGAGCGAGATGCTCCAGTAGTATTTTCCACGAAGGCGGATGGGTCCCTTAGACTTTGTGTGGACTATAGAGAACTTAATAAGCTTACTAAGAAGAACAGAAACCCACTGCCGAGGATTGACGATCTCTTCGATCATTTAGTTGGCGCCTCAGTGTTTTCGCAGTTGGACTTAGCCATTGGTTTCCATCAGTTGAGAGTGGCTGAGGATAGCATTGACATGACTGCCTTTAGGACTCCGGACGGTTTCTATGAATGGCTAGTGATGCCCTTCGGTTTGACAAACGCCCCCGCATACTTTGTTGATTTGATGAGTAGGGTGTTTAGGGAGTACCTTAACAAATTTGTGGTAGTCTTTGTAGATGACATCTTGATCTTTTCTAAGGATGAAGAAGAGCATGCCCTACATCTTAAGGAAGTGTTGGAGACTCTTCGAGCGCATAAGCTTAAAGCTAAATTTTCTAAGTGTCACTTTTGGAGGAAGGAAATACGGTTCTTAGGACAAGTGGTTTCCAAAGAAGGGATAGCTGTAAATCCCGCGAAGGTGGTGGCCATCCAAGATTGGAAGGTTCCTAAAAATGCTACCGAAGTGAGAAGTTTCTTGGGGTTGGCTGGCTACTATAGGAAGTTTATCAAAGACTTCACAAAGATATTAGCTCCATTGACACGCTTGACGAAGAAGAACCTAGTTTTCACATGGGACGTAGATTGTGATGATGCGTTCCAACGTTTGAAGAGAGCTTTGACTTCAGCCCCAGTCTTAGTATTGCCAGACGGGAGTAAGCCGTTTACCGTTTATACTGATGCTTGTGGGATAGGACTAGGCGCAGTCTTAATGCAAGAGGGTAGAGTTATAGCCTATGGTGGAAGGCAATTGAGAGCGCATGAGAAAAATTATCCTACACATGACCTAGAATTGGCTGCTATTGTTTTCACGCTTAAGTCTTGGCGTCATTATCTTCTTGGTGAGAAATTTGAATTATTCACTGACCACAAGTCTTTAAAATACCTATTCTCTCAAAAGTACTTGAACTTAAGGCAGCAAGGGTGGATGGAGTTCTTAGCGTCCTACGACTTCGAAATAGCCTAAACCCCTGGCAAGGGTAACGTGGTGGCAAACGCCTTAAGTAGAAAAAGATTGTCCTTAAGTCCTTTGTTTGTTGAGCGGCGAAGTTTAGAATTCATTTTGATGTTTGACTTTAGACCTTCCGTTGACTTCGTACCCGGTTTGCTAGCATCCTTGGAGGTCAGACCTACGCTTTTGGGATGGATTGGCAAGGCACAGCGAGACGACCCACAGTTAGTTGAGTTAGTAGAAAAACTCAAAGGAGGGGAGTCATCAAGCCATCTCCGTAGGTGTACCCTAGACGATAAGGGTTGGTTACGTAGGGACGGTAGACTTTGTGTACCAAAAGACGATGACCTAAGGAAGACTATTCTTGACGAAGCACATCATTCGAAGATGACCATTCATCCCGGCGGGGACAAGATGTACAAAGACATGAAGAGAGTTTACTTTTGGGCCGGCATGAAGAAAGACGTGGCTGAGTATGTCGCTAGATGCTTGGTGTGCCAACAAGTATAAGCGGAGCAAAAGAAACCCGGTGGGTTGCTTCACCCATTTGAGGTTCCACTATGGAAATGGGAAAGCATCTCGATGGATTTTGTTGATGGATTACCGCGATCGAGGAAGGGTAATACGGGAATTTGGGTTATAGTAGACAGACTTACTAAGAGCGCCCATTTTATTCCCGTGAAGAATAAGAGGACTGCTTCATGGTTAGCTTCTGTATACGTTCGAGAGATAGTTCGTTTGCACGGTGTTCCTTCTAGCATAGTGAGCGACCGCGATCTTATTTTCACTAGCGAATTTTGGAGAAGCTTACAAGAGGTGGTAGGGACTCATTTATGTTTGAGCACCGCATACCATCCTCAGACGGACGACCAGACCGATATGGTGAATCGCATTCTAGAGGATCTTTTGAGGCTATGTATCCTAGACTTTGGGGGTACATGGGAAGAGCATCTTCCATTGGTTGAGTTCGCATATAATAGTAGCTTTCAGTCCAACATTGGTATGGCACCATTCGAAGCTCTATATGGACGACCTTGTCGTTCACCTACCTGATGGTGGGAATCTACGGATAAGATCTTACTTGGGCCCGATATGATTAGGGAGACTTCGGAGAAGATCGACTCGATTCGAAGGAGGATGAAAGCAGCGCAAGATAGGCAGAAATCTTATGCGAATAGGAGGAGGACAGACCTCGAGTTTGAAGTTGGGGACATGTTTTTGTCAAAGTGTCTCCATTACGAAACGTTGTTCGCTTTGGGTCCGTTGGGAAATTAGCACCAAGGTTTGTAGGGTCGTTTTCTATTAAGGAGAGGATTGGACGGATGGCGTATAGAGCGGAGTTGCCCAAGAGACTTAGTGGTGTACATGACGTATTCCATGTGTCACATTTGAGGAAGTGCTTGCACGAGACCGCGAAAGTGGTAGAGCCGAGCTTGCTTAGAGAGGTGGAGATAGAGCGTGATGCGACAATTCGACGAGCTCATACGCGCATTCTTGGGTCGGAGATCGAGAGGTTGAGGAATCGAGAGGTCAGACTAGTCAAAGTGCAATGGGGAGATGATGAGAGCAACGCTACTTGGGAGACGGAAGAGAAGATGCGTTCACGATACCCTTTTCTTTTTGAGGGTATGTCCTTTAATTTCTCCTTTATCGCTTAGCTTGTACTTATCTTATCTTTAGTATATCCTCTCGCTAGTATCTTTGACCTTTAGTTTGGATAATCCTATGGTTGAAACATGTGTTTGAGACATGTTATGTATGGTGGATGCAAAGTGGATGCAAGTGTTTGCTAGTGGTTGCTCGTGGATGCATATACACACAATATTAGGCACCAGATCGGCTCAGTCACTTCATATTGCATATTGCATATATATGGATGTATTTAGTAAAATGGATGTAGAATGGTTGTATTATCATATAGTTGCTGCATTCGGGTGGATGATTATGCACGCATATAGAATTAATATGTATCATTATGAATCTTTTGCATACATATTGGACGCATGGCACTATCATGAATTGCACTAAGGAGGTCGACTGAATCAGTAGACCGCCTAATTTTGCATTAGATATGGACATATACACACACTGTGCATATAAACATTAAAGCATTAGAAGTCTTTTTAGGACAATGGATGCTGGTGTTTAATGGTTGAGTAGATGGACGATTAGATGGTAGGATATACATTCTTCTTGACTTGGAGATTTTGGGGACGAAATCCTTTAAGGAGGGGAGAATGTAACACCCCGTAATTTTATAACATTAAAATTCACAAATTAAAGTATACTTAATTTTTAGGAAAGAATTAAGTGAAATGGGTTGCGAAGAGATATATATATATATATATATATATATATATATTGATATATATATATATATATTGAAAATTAAATAAATAAATATGCAAAAAAGTTCAAAACAGCGAATTGGGAGGGGAATAACCGAACCGGCCCATTTTTGAGGTCGACCCAAGCCCTGCTGGGTCGACTAGGGGTTAATCCAGGGTGCTTGGCTGTCAACCCGTGGGCCGATTCGCTCAAATGCAGATTTTGCATTTGATTGGTTCTCATGGTTCAGGGTTAATCTAATGGTCCTAAATAACTTCCTACACCTATAAATACATCCTAATGCTAACCCTAAACCTAATTAAAATAGAATAGTTACCGTCGCCATGGAAATCAATGGAGCCGCCACCAACTAAGAAAGAAGAAAAGCAAATTCAATTCTAATTCTCTCAACCCTAAAGTAAAGAAAAACTCTCTCTTTTCTTCTCTAAATTGTGAGTATGATGATCTTAACAAGATTATTATCATTTTAATTAGGTTGAGTTATGAATGGATTATGAGTAGATGATGTGAATTATCATATATGTTGTTGTAAACCCCTTTTGCTATCATGTATATTTTAAATCCAATGTTATGTGATGATGATATCTTATATATTGTAAATCATGCTATGATGATGTTATGTAAGTTGAAAGTTTCTATGATAAGTTATGATGAATCATACATGTTAAAAAGGCCATGATGTTACCATCTATGCTAGTTAGTTCATATTAATTAAATCATCATGTTTGGGTTATGTTGATCTATATGACAAGTCACATATGCAAGTTTGATTGATTAGAAAAGTTATGAACATATGCCAAGACATCTATTATGACATCTAGAATTATGCTATGACATATGTGATATCCTATGCTAGTTCACACCATCATTATGTTGCCTAAAAACCCCATATGCAAGTTTATGTATAGATTTGGGCTATGATCATATCATGTAAATAGAGACATTTAACAAGTTGACAACTTTTGATCCTTAACATGAGTAGTTTATGCAAGTTTCACCCCTATTATGATTAGATTTATTTTAATTGTCTATATGTTGTGATAATTTATCTTTGTGCTTGGTGTTAGACTATACAAGTCTAGCCTATATTATGCGTTGAATAAGCGAAAGTATAAACGTGGTGTAGGGGTAATATTAAGGATTTAATATTAAAAAGTTGGGGTGCAATTGATATGATTTTGCATGCCATAAGTGGATGGCCATAATTGAGTCAATTATGGATATCATTAAAAGTTGACTTAATTAATGATTTGAATAGGGAATTATTAAAACTAGGGTAAAAGATTTTAAGTGTTAATCAATGCTTAGGACATGAGGTTGGACTCGTTTTTGACGTAAACCTGCCCGGACCCGCCCGGCAGATCCAGTGGTCACAAATGTCAGCCCAATGTGAGAGGTCCTAAGCCTAAACTAAAGCATAACGGTTGTAAAGACACGAGGTTAGACTCTTTTATGGTGTAAGACTGCCCGGACCCGCCCGGCAAATCCAGCTGCCATAAATGCCAGTCTAATGTGAGAGGTCTTTATGAGGTTATGGCCTGAATGAATTAAGAAATACTTAACCAGATAAACATGTAAGGTGGGACATGGGCGTTAAGTAGGTGCCTTGGGTGGCATGAGGAATCTAGGGGGTGCCCTTAGTGGCATGTGAAATACGATTAGTAAGACTTAATCAAACACACATGTAAATGAACATGACTAAGAGGGTTAAGTGGGATATACTAGTGACAAGCTTAGGTGGGTAGCTTGTGGGGGCCCATTTCGACCAGTATCCCAAACGTATCTTTGTGGGCACGACCCAAGTCGAGGACGGGACACGCATGCTGGGTTCGACTGCAAGAGGCCAAAACGGGGAGCGGTGGCAACACAAGTCCATCGGGTTTCGTATGCGTGTATGGACCCGGGCTGGTAGGTAAGACGTTGTTGCATCGTGTAGGTATAAGCCGTGCATTCTCAAGTTGTATCGGGTTGCCACTTTAGGGGAATGATACACCCCACTGTGGGGCCAGCACGGGTATCTACGAGTAGGGAGCCGATCGAAAGTGGGTAGTGGGGTACACCTAGTGGAGATAGGGGCAGACGGCACCTATGTAGTCAGCTAGGGGTACGTAAGGCTATTTATAAAGTTTCTATGTGAAGCAAGTGGGATCAAACAATAGGGTGACTGGTGTGGTGCAGTGTAGTAATGTGCGGTGTAGTGTAGTAACCATTCGTTAGTAATTAGGTGTGCCTTTACCGTTATCTTTAACGTTATCTTAAACGCTATCTTAATCTTCCTAAGAGTTCATGGACATTTACTTGTCTTCCAGCTTATGCCTTAGTCTAGTTATTTTGATAATAGTATTGTTAGAATTATCATACTCGCCAGACTTTATGTCTGACCCCCTCTATTTCTATCCTTTTTCCCCCTCCAGGTCCTCAGGTTGGGCCCAGCTCTAGTGGAGTTTGATTGAATTGCTTCATCTCTCTTTGGAAAGCTTGGACCGTTGAAGTAAAGTCCAGCTCGTTATCTTTTTAATGGCTATTTATGTAATGGGATTATGTATTTTGTTTTTATGAAGATGGATATTGTACTTGGTTATAATCTATGGTTTTATGATGTAACAAACATGTTTAATTTCCGCTGCAATAAAATGAAGTTTTAGATTTCCAAGTACTATTTATTATCTGTCTTGCTGTAATTTTTCTGTTCTATACTCACTTATAACCTCCATGGAAGTTAATGCATTCCCTTTGTTAGTGACATTAATGGACGTGGGGTGTTACACTTCATTTATGCAAAGACCGTGCCATATTGACTATGCTTTATATAAAGAACGATAACCCGCTTTGTTCTAGTGATCTAATGCAACTGTTTACATTAACTATCCAAGATATAATTTTTTTATCCTATGGTTTCTCGAATAACGATTTAAATAAAATATTCATCCATTTATGTTGAATCCTTGGGAATTTTCTTACTACATTAAAGAAATGATAAATGTGGTTAGCTATGCTTTTCTGTTGAACTTGCAAACTGCTTTAGGGCGGGTTTTGCAAACAAGGATCAAGCCTTTTAATGCATGGTTTTACTTTGCCATTTTGGTAATTCTCTTCTTGTATAATTTTCAGAGCTTTAGTAGATCACAGTGTAGGGAAAGATCTTCCAAATATCTCAATTGAAAGCTTTGAGTCTCTACCTGGTCGAGGTCTTGTGGCAACACTTTCTGGAGTTAATGTCGGTAATATAGATTTAAACAGTCCCCTGATCAAGACCAACATTACGGTCATAAAATGAAGGATTCCAAAGGAGATAAAGATAAAATTGTAATGTCAGTTTTATCTAATTTCAATTCAAAAGCAGAGAACAAGAAGAAGAATATGCAAGTGAGAGACAAACTTTTTGCTCAGTTAGGTAGAGTCAAAGAAGAAAGCAAGCGCGTAGCACAGATTCGACAGGTTTGTCGTAAGGGAGCTTTTTTGTTTTTGGGGAATGTTGTCTGGCTCGTGGTAAATTTATTGCCAAATCAATATCATTATCGCCTTTATTTTGTGAAGAAAACAAATAAAGATGATAACTACACGTTGAATTTTGTAGATCTCGGACCAGGCTTCAATCCTCTGCTGAGCTCCCATTCTATCATCTTTCTTAGGTACTTGTTTTTATTTGTTGAATACACATGAAGCTTGATTTATATTTTTTATTGTACTTACGAAAAATGATTGATGTCATCATGAAATTTTTTGAATTTATATTATTATCATATAGAAAGTTTTTCATCATAGTCATTCAATAGGAAAATAATTGGAAAGCTTAATTAATTTTCGTTGTTCTCAAAGATCTACTACCTAGCTATCTTATTTAGTGCAGTAAAATTTTGATTTTATTGATGTAGGAAAAAAATTCTTTACTTTGTGATTCTCTTGTAGTATACAGATCTACTGGTACTAACCGATCTAATTGATTAGTAAATAATTTATCATGCCTAAACAAGTTTCATATAACAAAGCATATGATTATAATTCATGTAGAGTGACTAATTAACATCGGCTAAATATATTTAGTTGCACATATGCTGATATTATATTCTTTGTATTCTTGAAGTAAAATCCAAATGCAATATTTTGGCTTCATTTTTTCACATAGATAAATCTCTTTTCCTCTTTATATCATTTGTTAACTTTCCAGACAGTGTTATCATACGTTTCATTCTACATTTCTATATGACTGTATACCCTATTTTTTAACAAATTTTTGTTCAAGATATTTTGTTCTTTTCATCTTAACCTTATGCAGTAGCCGCTTGCAGTTATAATTGAATAATGTCTCAAACATGACTTGGTTTGGATTTGTCAGCCTATGATTTATAAAGTTTAGGGTCGTAAGATCATAGCATAGAATTTCATAGCTTAACTGTCCATTTGAGCTACAAACTCGTTGCTTATATTTGCTACCTTGACCATGTTTTAAGTCAAAAAACATGTTAATAATGATAAGAGTAACATGTTTGTGGGTTATGATTCTTTAGACTATCCCGAGATATAGGCAAAATATATAATGATGTACCATGATCTCAAGACGAACACCAATATATTATTTATTGAAATAAATGAACCATGGAAACACTATGCCAGTTCAAAGATTCATCGCCATAGATTGATGCGTAGGTCACCGAAAGAGAGTGGAAGGTTCATTTATGAAAATGTCAAGATACTTCTTGATTTAGTTGATTGGAGAGCCAAAGGTGTAATTACTCCAGTTAAACATAAGGGCCAATGCGGTAAGTAAACATCTCCTTTTCACCATGTCTTGTACTATAATATGTCAAGTTACCGATTTCCAAAGTGAATTAAATCCGATCAAAGCATTGAGTTGTCTAATGCAATATCAGTATGTATTCTTTACGAATTTTTTATCTACATATATTATCAGTTTAACTGGCTATGTTTAGGGTCTTCTAGCATTTTTAATTTAGTTCAGACTACTTGTCATATTTGTTCAATTTTGTATGAAATCTCATCGGTTGAAATTGATAAGGTTAAAAAAATAGTGTAGATTCCTTTTAAATGTAAAATATATGTAAAGGTAATAATGCATATTTGTGAATTATGTAGGTAGCTGTCGGGCATCCTCTATTGTTGTTTCTCTAGAAGGCATAAACAAGATCAAAACAAAATGAACTTGTTTCATTATCAGAACAGTAACTTATTTCGTTGGAGAGACATTGTTGACCATATAGTAGAAACATATTTGAAGAGTTGCCTGAATGATTTTTTTGTTTATTTTTTTAGAACATACATGTATGCTGTTGTCAGTTGGCTTGGAAAGATCCACAATTGGACCTTTGTTATTTTATCAGAACATTCATGTATTCTGTTTTCAGAAAACTATTGTATTGAAATGGTTATGTATATTTTACTTGATTATATGGTTAATTGTTTTTCAGATTGTTTCACCATGATGATTATGTGAATGATTATTGATTGATATTATAGAAATAAAATAGAATATTAATAGTAAATGATTGCAGGAAAAAATACAGTAAATTGATCAATAATTTTTAGTAGCATATAAAAATGCTACATAAACACATGTAGTTGCGTTGAGTAAACGCTACCATAAATCAAGGGTAAAACTGGAAATTTTATAAGTAGCATAAAAAGTTTTTTTACAACGTTTTTAAAGCTCTACAGAAATATTTATGGTGGCATTTGGAAAACATTACCAAAAAAGTATTTATAGTGGAGTTTGTTAAAAGTGCAATAAATATCTTTTATTTTTAGTGGCATGTTTTCTCGTAACGATTATCGAAACGCCACCAAAAATACTTAGTAGCATTTTTTTGAGTGCCATAAAAATTGTTTTTCTTGTAGTGTCAACTAGATGGTTATCTCAATCAATACTCTGTAAATATTGTTGAATTGTTTTATTCCAATCGAAGTAATTCGATTCACTCAACTTATTCTCGGTTATCTTAAAAATCATCGCCATGACTTCCATCATGGATTTGGTCTCTCCCATGAATTCACGAATAAGACTGAAAAACAAATTTGAGATCTTTAAACTAATTCAAGGATTGTTGCTCTAATATCATGTTATAAACTAAGAAGACATGAACATGGGAATGAAAATGGAAGAGAAAATAAACTTTTTCTCATTTAGTTCAAATCTGAGGTACACCGCCTCTAATTATAGGAAAATACAATGGGTAACTATTTACATTAATGCCACTAGCCTTCTTTTCCTTTGCATCGTTCTTTCGGTACCGCCACAACTTGCTCTTTGTATTTCCTTTGGTGTCGACAAATCCACAACTTCCTTATTGGCTTTATCTCCTCGACTTCTTGGTTTTGGCTTATTGTCATTGGCTTCTTGGTTTTGACTTCTCAGTTCTGGGTTCTTCATTTCGGCTTCTTTTCATTGGCTTCTTGGTTTCGGCTTCAGTGTTGCCTTCTTCGGTTTCGGTATCGTCTTTGGCTTTGGTACCTTTTTGGTTTTAGTGTTGTCTCCTTAGCATTGGCTTTTACTTCGGTGTTGTCTTCTTGGCTTCGATGTCGTCACCAAGCTGTTTGTTCCAACAGCTTGATGCCGGTAGCATATTTACAAATCTTGATACTACATACGTATTTACATATACACAACTTCTAATCACAACACGTCCTCTCTTAATTTTCTTTGCTTCTTTCTCTTCTCTCTATTTTTCTAACAAATCTATACTTATGCTTTGTTTATTTTCGAAGAAAAGTCAATTCATCTCTGATTTGATTCTACATCAAACTCTCTCCATTCTTTCATGCTCAGAGTGCAAATGTGATTTATAAGAGAAACTGTAATCAAGATCGAAAGATTCATCAAGTCTTTATTCTTTGTAAAAACAAATCAAACTACCTTACGATTGTGACTAGGCAGATCTAAATCTAGCGATATTAAAAGCAACTTAAAGTGACTTATTTGCCCGAAAGTAAAGTTGGCTATACACAAAATTTGAGAATCTGGAAAGTTCCTTCTAGTAGCCTAGAAATCAAGATGTTCAACTGAATTGGTAATGGTCAAGACCGTTCGGGAATGAATGTTGGGTAGCTTTGACTAATATAAAATCCAGTATGTTCTTTCCTTTTTACTTTACAACAATTATTTTACTAGCTTTTTCTTTCTTTAATTGATTTTATGATCATTATACAAATACTCATAAACATAATCCAAAAATATTTATAAAAAACATTCATAAATTTATGCAAATACTATTCACCCCCTCTCTATTGTTAATATTGCCTTAATATCCTTAGTCTGCCTCACTTTCCTTTGGTATCATAGCATTTGTTTCCAAAAGTTCCATAGTTTGATTTTTAATAAGTGTTGAATGGCTAGCAACACAGATAATGTCAACTTTGTCAATACTTCAGTTGTAGAGAAGCAATCTAATATGTGACCACCACTTTTTAATTGAAGTGATTACAATTACTGGGTATGTAGGATAAAAATTTATTTATAATCAATAGAATTAGATATTTGGAATGTTTCACAAACCAAGTACACTGGACCCAAAACTAATCATGCACAGTGAACTATTGATTAAAATGCAGCTACACAAAGTAATTCTGAGGTCATGAATATTATTATGTTTATTTGAAAGAAATGAATTTAATATAGTATCAGTCTATAAGCCTGCAAGTGAAATTTGGAGAACTTTGCAAGTTAGACAGTAAGGCACTAGTAAAGTTAAATAAACTAAGATTTCAATGTTAACTAATCAGTTGCGGTTGTTTAAAATGAGCCCAAACGAATCAATATTTGACATAAATACTTGGCTTCAAGTTATAGTACATTCTTTGTCTCAATGTGTATTTTTTTTGAAGAAGATCGAGTTAGAAAAATATTTAAATCCACTTACTCCCAATTGGTGTAACAATCCAAATTCCGAAAACCCAGTATTTTTTTTAAATTCCAATCTTGCGAAATCTGAATCGACTTGTCTGGTATCTTGCAGAAAAGACAAAGATATAAAATATATCAGAGCCCAGAAAACATCTCACAGCGGAATGAAATAAGATATACTATAATCAAATATAGCCTTACCAAAGTAATAATACTGCCTAACTAGTATCGAAAGCTATCATATCTCTGCCAAAAGTCTAACTTGTGGGTATGTTATGAGGAGGGGTCAGAACACAAGTTCTGGTGAATGGACTAAATTACACAATCTGAAATAACCCTACACATACCATTCAGTTATGTTACTTATTTATTAGGTGTTTTGGGTTAATAGCACTCAAGGCCTCACACACACGTCGTACCCATCTACCTCCTAGTAGATTAACCTAATATAGTATATGTAGCTACCCCCAATATCAAGGTTCATCCCATGGTACCCTCCTCGCACGGTCTCCACCGTCATGCCACGGAAGTGTCTGCAACTCTCATCCTACGCCGAAGCGATATACAGATCTCTATAAAACTACGTCACGTAAACATCTCTTATCCTACGTTGAAGCGACAAACGAATCTCTATAAAACTACACCACATTTCGCACAGAACTATCATTGCCTTGTTATGCAAGCGTACAAACTGCCATATCCAAACTTCGCGGCCAATCTCGTTCTTAACACGGAGTAATGCCCTAGCGTCTACGATATAACACCCAGTGCATCATGCATGTATCCCCACATGTACGTACTGTCTAATGTACCCCGAGTTCCGTAATAGTGCTACATCTAAATGCACGAAACTCGGTCGGGAGCTTTTCCATATCTGTATAGGTCTGCTAAAGAGGCCTAAAGTACAGATATCTAAACTATGATCTGCATTTTTACAGTGTCTATGGTCCCACCATGACCCTCCCTCAACTAATGAAAGACTACATTAAGAGTAAGCGACATTCCTCTAGCAAACATTCTACATCCAAATTGGTGTGTCCCGCAACCAAAGCCTCGAAAGTGAAAGATCAATGGTATGTTGGTTTAGCTCTAGTATTTCCGCGTCAAACTGACTGTCGACGACAGGTACCCAACGATTACTATCCTTTATTTGGTCCTGACCAACCTCTCCATAGGAAAATCGTCGAATCACCCCAATAACATACCGCCACAGCCTTATGACTACTATACTACTGTTTTAGTCAAGGTATACATAATCGGTGGTAACGCGCAGACCCCACATCTGCAAGTACAGCTTGAGCATGCACCACAACAGAGGGCCACCACGGAGTACCATACCACGTCCCTCCGAAGCTGCGTGCTTCCTTGTAGTCCGGCAGAGCCAACAAGCAGAATATCAACAAAGTAATTAGATGGACGTGCTCCTCTCATGCCTCTAGATACCACCATGATCTACCCAGTTGGGTTCTTTACCTTCAGACGTGCGGAGTGGTCCAAGCACATAATGTTAACGTGTTATTAGACCATATGTCTAAACGTTTAATTTACTTGCTTTCTCTACCTCATCTAATTTCCAGTTAACTTGGTTATTTCCAATCATATTAACTTCTTATTCAAGTTACTAAGTTCTCTCTGATCCCCTTATATCTCTATGGAATGGACCCCTCTCGCTTATTAATTTCAGTTATATAACTTAACCCATTTAAGTTCATTAATAAGCCCCTAAAATGTTATTCTCTAAATTGTAATTCAAGGTCTATATTCCACAATCTTCTTACATCGTTATCTTGTCATTCATTGTCTAATGTCAGGTTATAATAACATATTCTACTTAATGTGTCATTAAGAAAATCCTATCACAATCAGTAGGTTTCCCTTTAACATATTACTTAATTTGTAATGAAGTATAACTTACTTCATTCCATAAGTCTTCTTACTTCATTCAGTCTTATGCCACCTGAGAGGGCATCCGCTTGTTATTAATTTCTTTTATTAGACTTCATAATTATCTTTTATGAGTCTACCGATAATAAACATACTTTATTCTTTTTCATTAACCAGGACTTGGTTTAATACAACATCATGTTGTTGTCTACTTAATTCTCTTTAGCTAAGATTTATCAATAAGTTTCTTTCCATTTATTATAACCTATGTTATAATTTCCACTTGTCCCTAGGACAAGCCTACCTGTTATATTCTATTCTCATTAATATTATCACTTATAATAGGTAATATTCCACATTCATCACATTTTCCTTAGTTTTAACCAAATTTTACTATTGTACCATCCATTCAATTAGTGCCATTCATCTATTTCCCGTTATATACATATATTCATATACGTAAGTTTATGCACCAGACCTCACACATTAAGATAACCACTTGTGGAAGTTGGATTTGCTGGGCGATTCCAGTTAGACTTCTATCGCAAGTTTAACATAACCTCGTGTCTTAGTACAATTATTTACAATTATATGCATGTTTATGCACTGGGCCCTTCACACTAAATTGATCACTTATGGATGCTAGATTTGTCGGGCTGTTCCGGGTAGACTTTTACCACAAGTTGGACTTAACCTCGTGTCTCAGTGCAGTTTCAATTTGATTATTGTAAATTTTCATACGAATTAGGCTTATTTATCCTTTCTTAATAATCCCAAACTTTACTGTAATTATATTTTTACATGTCATACTTAATATCATTTAAAGTCCGTTTTAACTAATTACCATGTCGCAGGTTCTTCCTAACTTGTAATTAACCCAACTATAAAAGATTGTCTCCTATCATGTAATTTACAATGTAACAGATTAACATGTTCCCAATTTTTACAGTCAAGGGTTCACGTACATAAAATGCCGATTAATGGGTTCTTAGGATGGTTCTATATACAACAGTGATCATTTTAACATGTCCTAAACAATTTTTATATACAATTTTCCAAAAATATCAAATATTTAGAAGATTAATTATAACGGGGAATATAAACGATACATTTACCGTTATTTAAAATGGTATAATTTAAATTCACTCACCTAATAGCCTTCCAATCCATGAATTTGATCCAGATTTTTTGTTTCGTGGCATCCCTAATTGAATCTATATTCAAAAATATGCACGGATTCACAAATCTATTACTAAAGAAGAGAGAAAAGAGAAAGAAAATCTATGTAAACCAGATCCAAGGACTTACCTAATGCCGATCAGAATTCTGAACATCCACTTGTTGATTATATTCTTTTCATCCAGTTCTTGAATAAGAATTTCCTAAGACTAATTATTATATTTTCTAAAGAGAATTGAGGAGGAAGAAGAATGGCATAGTCTAGACAGCCTCTCAAAAAATCTGAGTTTTAGGCTAGGCTCTGCTATTCTATTTATAGGTGTTTAAGAAAGTCTTGATCTTAATCGTACACGCAGTACTGAGTCAACAATGAATAGAGTCTAAAAATCAGTCCAGATTCGTAACGAATCTGCCCAGATCAGGGGTGGGTTGACCCATGGGTCTACCCAGCCACCTTGGGTCAACCCACAGGTTGACCCAAGCACAGCTTGGGTCGATCCATATGTGTCCAAGTGCGTATTTTTTGATGTATTTAATGTTTTTGTCTTAAACATTTGATTAATATGCCCATTGTATTTTCTTTGATTCATTTTATACCTATTATAATTCACTATTATGTTTGAATTTCAAATTTACGCATGCACAAATTATCTCAACATTTGAATTTGTGCGTATATATACGCACAACTTTTATTTCATTTTCAAAATTCAACCGATGTTATGCCATCATTTAATTCTTACCTATTTCGATTGATTACACGTTTATTTTGAATTTCTCTTTCGTGTATATATATACATATATATTTGCACATACATATGCATGTATACATATATTTTTGTACATTTTTTATGTATAATTTTCCTTCTATGTGCATTATATATATTTTCCTATTAGAATATGTATTATTTTAGTCGTTCCCCTAAAATAAAAATATGGCGTCGGCGGGATTCGCACCTGTTCCCCTTACCTGGGAGTCACATGTCTCTACCAACTGAGCTACATAAGCTTTTATTAACAAGAATAAAAACAATAGTGGTCCTTGTTCTTTTCTTATTAGTTGTAATATTTCATTTAAAGGTATCCATTTCACCTTAAATCTGTTTTCTACAATCCATAGATCTAAATTGATCAGAAAATCGCCACGGACGCAATGGCGTTAATTCCATGACAAAATTCCGAAAGTTTTTCAAATTTTATTTCATTATTTAACTAAAAATGCAGGGTGTTACATTCTCCTATCCTTGGGAAATTTTATCCCCAAAATTTGGTAAGGGTAAAATCAAGTAATTCCTCGCATAATTCACAACCATCATGTGTGCATCCAATTTTGCCACCATTTGTGCACTTATGAAAAGTATAATAATACATGAATGAAATGAATGCCTAAGCGGTATCTCCTATATGAATGCAAATTTTTCTTGAAAATATTTTTGAAAACATGATGCACACATCCTAACTATTCTAGCAATTTCTATATAAATGCAGTATTTTGAAAATCAAAATACTTTTTCATCCAATTTTTCCGAGACTCTTACGGAGTAAGAATGAAGTTCTTCCAATTTTTGCATCCAAAACTCTATCAAGTAACTTTAATTTTGAAATTTCAGAAAAATATAATTTTCTAAATTCAATTTCTTATGTTACAAAAAAGGTGGAAAGCGGAAAACTTGACATCTTCCGTTTTTCTTTCCTTTCTATCTATACATGGATTTTAAGAAACTAACACATAACGGTTTCCTATCTTCCTATCCAAGCATAGTTTACATAATAAGATTTTCTCTATTTTAAATTTATTTTTTAACTTACTTAGGAAAAAAATCCATTTTTATTCTCATTTATCAAAAATTTCCATCTTGTTAATTGTCATGTTTGTTGCTTTATTCAATTTTATATTCCCATTTTATTATTTCGTTACTCTTTTCATTGCTTATTTAACTTAGTCTTCTGATCTAAGTTTAGTTTTCAAATAAGCCTTCTAACCCTTCAACTAAAACAGGAAAATAAGCACTCTACATAGCTACTACCAAGGGCTAAGTATCCTAGGACCATGTCCCCTCTAACAAAGAAAATTCCAAACCAAAGAGTCTAAAAACATACTTACCCTTTTACCATCTAGTAGTCACTACTATTCCTTGCCGTCTACTAAGAGTCTTTTCCAAGCAACAAACTAGGTTCTATCATGCTTGCTCATTCTACTGGAACTTATAATTACTTTCTAAACAGTCCTTGCTATTTACTTCATAGCCTCAAAATATTCCTGTCTCCCCTAGGTATTAATCCTTTGCCAGCCCCATTCTTTAAAAAAACGTGGTTAGGCTTTCTCATTTCATTTTTCTTCCAAAAATTAAAAATGTCAAAATTTATTTTAGAGCTTTCCTTTGCCAAACCATAAAAAAAAAATGTCATCCAAAAAAAAATTCATTTTTTTTCATGAAATCACAAAAACTGGAGTAGACAAGGACAACTACTTCACTATAAGTTTCACGATCGTTCAGGGTTACAATGTCAGTTCAATCACTTACAACTAGGTGTAAACATCTACTCTATTCACAACTAATTTTGTCACCCCCCCCCCCCCAATTTTTTTTTTATATCAGAACAATTATAAAAAATTATTGTCAAAAGAATAGAGAACTTCAAAATTTTCTTTATCGAAAATTTTAGTTTTTATCAGAAATGCCACTTTTTCTAAAATTTCATAAGAAACCACTATTTCCAAAATATACCCCAATTTATTTCAAAACTTGACATGTATTTTCAAATGTGTTACTTACATATTTTAAAATTGTAACTTCTAACGTCAAAACTTGAAAACACCACAAAATACTACCTAAAAGCTTTTAAAATTTCAAGTTCTTAAAAGTTAACACTGGGTTTAGACTCAAAGTGAGTTTCCAACTTACCTAGACCCTCCTAGATATTCCCATAAAGTCATTTCTCTTATATATATATATATATATATATATTCCCAATCCATTTTCCTCTTTTAATCTTTTCCAATTTATAAGGCTCTATTGCAAAACCCACTAATCTGAAATACAAATATTTTAGACAATAACATATCGTATATATCTTTCTCCATCACAAAGAATATTGTACATTTCACTTAAACCACCTAAGGGTATAAATTTTCCATAATCATTCCCTTGATGTACACAACTGACATCCCACCTCTTTCCATATTTTGCACTTCTTATCTATTGGGTTCCCTTCATGAATCTAGGTGTATATATGTAATATATTTATATTTTTTAAAATACAAATACGTTCACTCACTAACTATACACGAATCCTAAACCTAAGCTCTGATACCAAATGTAACAACCCAAATTCCGAAAAACCAATTTTTTTTTTAAAATCCAATCTGCCGAAACCCGATTTGGCTTGTCTGGTATCCTGCAGAAAAAACAGAGATATAAAATATATCAAAGCTTAGAAAACATCTCACAGGGGAATGGAATAAAATATAATATAATATAATCATGTATAGCATTTCCAAAGTAATAATACTGCCAAACCAGTATCCAAAGCTATCATATCTCTATTAAAAGACTAACATGCGGGTATGTTATGATTAGGGGGTCAGAACACAATTTCTGTTGGCTAAACTAAATTACACAATCTGAAATAACCCTACATATACCGTTCAGTTATGTCACTTATTTGATGTTTTGGGTTAATAACACTCTAGGCCTTACACACACGTCGTACCCATCTATCTCCCAGTAGATTAACATAATATAGTATATGTAGCTACCCCCAATATCAAGGTACTACACATGGTACCCTCCTCATACGGTCTCCACCGTCAAGCCATGGAAGCATCTGCAAATCTCATCCTACGTCGGAGCGACGTACAAATCTCCATAAAACTACGTCACGTAAACAACTCTTATCCTACGCCGGAGCGACGTACATATCTCTATAAAACTATGCCACGTTCTGCACAGAACTGCCATCTCCATACTGAGACGACCCCAAAGCCCGTGCTAACGGCGACAAGGGTAATCTTTGGAATATAACACATAAACAGATAATAGCATAACAAAATTAAATAAATACACTAGATAATGTACAAATAATACACTGGATAAACGTAATCATCAGAGTTACACAGTATATAGGATCATACTTAGTACAAATACAGTTCAGTTATATATAAATGTCTAAAGCGGAAAACAAACATAATATGTACAATAGGAACTGAACAGCATAAAATAGATAAATGATAGAATCCATCTTCAGCTCTAGCTATCCAGAAAGAGCCTGCTAAAACCTGAATAAAAGGTTGCCCATTTAGAAAGAGGGGCACCCGAGTTTGCAAGTGAAACAAACTACGAGTTAGTCAAGGGACTGGTATGAGAATTCTAATTAACACATTTTATAATATGGCTAATCACAGGACCATGCCACTTTCGAGGAACTGATTTACTCCATTGGATTGCCAGTGCTTTAAAACAAGTAAATCTTTTAAACATCGCAATGTTTTTTATAAAAATGAAGCCATTATAAGACTCAGTTCCCATCACATAATGCAACGCAAACTGGAGGATAGAATTTTACCTTATAATGGCCAAAATATGCTTGATACGAATAAAACAAAAGAATTTGATATTATTACTAGTGTTTATAGGTTTCAAAACAATTTCAATCATAACTATCAATCATAGACGACATGGGTATCATATATCATGTCGCCATATATAGGTATACAATCAAAACCGCGCAATCACGTGTTTGGAAATTGGATTTCCATCATGAACCAAGGCAAAAGATAGTCCTTACCGACTTCGAGACTCTCTAGCCCAAGCCTCAGGATCAGAGCTCGAGTGACCCTAGGAGCGACAGGGCCGGTCCACCGATGTGGATTAAAATTTCTGAACACTACGTTTCCCCACCCTTTGGGGCATAACTGAGCCAACGAATGACTCCATCAGTCCCGGATCGACCGATATAACTGAGGCGCTTCGCAACAGCAACAACCATATAGGTGAAAGTAATATAAATGTCAGCCATTTCAAGCACCGACAACACCTCTAGCTAGAAGGAAACGCATGCCCTCCCTGAGGTCCTCTCCCGTTTCTGGTTCATACCGGGGTGTGAGGCTCGCGAATTCATGTTATACACAAAGCTACGCCACACAGGCGGTGCTTTGATCATCACCACAAGATTTTGTTTTTCAACAGAAGCCATGATCACTGCATCTTAGCACGTCACACAGTCAATTCACACCATGCAACTTATGGCTATCAATCACACAGAATGAATTCCAATGTCAGACACACAATCCATTTGCAAGTCCGTTCTAGGTCTGAACGAAACCGGGGGCACTATATACCTCGCATACCCGTCGATCTCCACGTACGTTTGGACGATCACCACTCATTATCCACATTTTGGGATGCCTCCCAATCAGGACATCAGTTACCATCCAAACGAGGTGAAGATCTCCGGTCTTCAACCGCCGTCTTCATCTCCGATTTCTTATCGACGATTCAGTTATTCAGAATGGGATAAACCCGGTCTTTCTGAGCAACTCGCGTATGTAATTAAAAAGTGCTACACAAACACAACACACGCTTCATTTCAATTCATCAGTCACTAACCGTAAATCAGTAAGAGAACGAATTCCGAAATATTAACCCCGAAGGCCGAAACCAGCATCAGATCAAAACCCAGGAAACCATTCGACTTAGCCAACCTTCAGTTAGTTTCTAAATTTCACATCCATATCTTTTATAATATTTTATAACGATTTATCGCTATTTTATTTATTTAAAAATAGCCAATTTATTTAAACGACGCTTCAGGCCATAACGCGGCACTGGCGCTGTTTTTCTTCAGATTTGATTTACACATATCTGAAAATATAACTGTTGGATCATCACAAAATTTACATCATTAGAAAGATCTTTTCAAAACGAATCCAACGGTTCCAGTTTCGGGAAAATCCGACGGTCGGATCTCCTGGTACAATCGTTTGAAGTTTCGATTTCAAAATACGAACTGCAGCGTCGTTATTCGATTTAATTTAATTATATATATATAATCGATTCTGGCGCTATTTTTCTTTAGATTTGAATTAAACATTCCAGATAATCCAACCGTTGGATCTTTACAAAGTTGGTGTCGTTGGAAAGATATTTCCAAAGCGAACCCAACGGTTTCGGTTTCGGGAAAATCCGATGGTCGGATCTCCCGCACTAATCGTTTGAAATCACGGTTTCAAAACACGAACTGCAACTTCTTTATTCGATATATTTCAATTCTATTTATATATATATATCGATTCTTCAATTTCAAAGCTATATTCTTTTCATACATTTGATAAAAATGATATTTTTATCAACAAACATTCACTTCGACACTTCACTATTTTTAACAACTCATGTATATAGTAAAAATGTGATTTTTATTGTAAACAATTCATTTCAAAACAGGATTATTTTATATAGTTCATATAGGTAATAAAAATATGATTTTTATTATAAAACAATTTATTTTAAAACATGAATACCATTCAACACATGAATTTCTATTCAACGAATGAATTTCTATTCAACACATGAAGGTTTTCTATTCAACACACGAATATAGTTTCAACACATGAAAATAATTATAACACATGAATATTATTCAAAATTTCGGCAGCATAACGGCAGGGTAGTTGAAACCGCGGCCGTCCCTAGTACGACTCCTCGCTCTACCTTAAAGCCTCGTAGCTTTTGACAATGGGGATTTCATGCATCTAGTTCGCACGCAGGAGGCATGTATATATTTTTCATTTCCACAAACTTATCCTATGTGGTTTCAACCAAATAATTCTCAACCACAAACGGGTATTTTTCAACCACAACCAATCAATTTCAACCACAAACAATTCTAATCAACCATTCGCTATCAATCAATTTTCACTCCAATCACAACTAATAAATATCGTCCATGGTTTGTGGACGAGGGGCATATATATATATATATAAGCATTTCACTTCTATTTCTACACATGTATAATTTTTACAACGCATATATAACTTACACATCGAACGTACAACTTATACAACGCTTATACGTAAGGTGTACAACGCTTATATAACTCATACATCGACTATATAATTTATACATCGTCGTTTTCCATATCGTTTATAATTTAGAAATCTCACATTGGGTTCCACTCCAACAAAAATACCGGAAGGATTAGAAAAATATGCGGTCTCTTCTAGAATGTAGAAGACGTCCACATGAGTCCACACTCTCTTGTTTCACTGAATTTCATCAACAAACGTAAAAGATATGAATTTTACAGTGAAATAAAAAAGGTAGCGCTTTAAACTGCTATAATATAGTTTAAAATTAAATAGGTCGTACCCTTTCAAACCTGTTCAAAACTAGGTTTTAGTTTTTCGCGAGATCTGAGGCACGAGAGGACGATCGGGTTACGCAGCGTCGAAGGGGGAGGAGAGAGCTTCTCGGTGCTGGTGGTGGGGTCCAATTCGACGCTGGCAGGTGGTCGGGGTGGCGGTCTGAAGGTGGCGAATTTTGGATGAGGAGAACTCGCTGATGAGGCGACAAGGGGTGGCGTACCAGCTATGGATGTGAAGCTCTAGGAGAGATCTACAAAAACCTTAACTAGGCGTAGGTGTTTCGTTGCGTGAATTAGCTGGAAAAGAGGAGAGAAGGGAAGAGGCTTTTCCACCTTCGATCGACGTTGGGGAGAGAGAATCAGCTTTTCTCTTCTTCTTTTTTTTTTTAAATTTTCTGATTGGCCGAGAGTTATATAGAATTTTAAAAAGGGGTTTTCTAATATGAACTCCAATCCAAACCCAACGACTGTCGTCCCCAGCTAAATACCCCCATTCCGAACACAATTGGATATGTTTCGAAGGCCCATTCGATTGTTTCAGTCAGTTTTCCTTCAAATTAAAATATAAAACATTCAAATTTTAATTCGAACGTACATTTCAATTTTCCGGGGCCACATACTGATTCAAAAAATCCCAGAAAAATAAATCTAGCTATGTTTTGACGATACGGTACCAACAAAACTAGTTTCGTCCAATTCTGAGACCGTTTGAATAATGGCCCTTTTCTGGTCGATCCAATTTAATAGAAATCGATCAAATACATTTTCCTTTGCCACGCTCACATACTAGCTTCAAAAATTATAAAATTTGAAACCTAGCAATAGTTTAACATCCCGGATCTAACAAAAGTGGTTTCGTCGAATTTTGAGGTCGTTTGCAAAATGGCCATTTTCATGGGCTATATAAACTCCATAACAACCTTTCTGAAAATTCATTTGGCCATAACTTTTGCTTCCCTATATGAAACTTCGATTTTTCAGATTCATTAGAAAGGTATTCACTAACAGATTTAAATATTTTTGGTTTCACTCAAATCCATTTTGTTTTGCACCCGGTACAGTCAGTCAAAGTTTGAAATGAAAATTTGAAACTGCCGCGCCATTTCAGGCCTTGTTTATAATTCAAAGTAATTATATTTATTTTCAAACGTCGATTCAAGCTTACTTTTCATCGTTATTATTTAAAATATTTATTTTAAATATTTAAAATCCACTAAAATAGCCAATTTAAATTTTTTAAATTGGTTCAGATTTTCCGGGTCGTTACAATCTCCCCCACTTAAAACTTTTCATCCCAGAAAAGGAACAAAGTCGAAAGTGGTTTGATTAATCAACTCTACGTTCAATCTGGCTTCCATTCTCCAACTTTTCAGTTTTTGAAAATTTTCAAATTCTTCAAAAATTTGGCTAACACCCGGAATTTTCGAAAAATTTCGCCATAACCTCCTTTGTACGGGGACGGTTTTGGAAATTTATTGGGCCGTATTAGGTACCCAATAAATCTTATAAATCATACACATATTTATAGTGATATATTCTGGTGTTTGCAGGGGAGCATGTATAGATAATAACTCAAGAGAATAAATTCTCGTCACCCTGTCAAAGCCAAAGGGAGTGTGTATTTTAATTGCTCCAAAGAATAAATTCTCGTTACCTCGTCCCGTGTGGGAATTAAATAATCCATGTGCCGTATCTAATAACTAGAGAGACGTGATTATTGTCAACTCCAGACCCGTGTGGGGTTTTTATTAATCTGGCAATTTATTGTTACATTTTTATATGGTCATATCAGTCATCAGTTCAACCTGTAAAATATATTCATCGCCTTACAAGCCTCTCACTCATATGGTAAATCTTCCACCTCGTCACACAAGCTCCAAATGCTTATGTGGTATATGATAAAGTATGCCTATCTTCAAGAAGTATGCCATGTAATGTAGTTCAAAATTAATTGTTACTATCCTATGGCAATGTTTATTATTACACATAGAGTAACCAGCACTCTGCATCCAATGGCATTCACAGGAGTTGATATAATAATATTTCGCATCCAACTCATTAAGGTTTACCTATTTGTCGCGCGCGCAAATAATTTCTTTACTCAACAGCTAATCCATTTACCTGTTGAAAAATATATATGCACATGTATATATTTCTACCTATTTTTAAATCAGTTCAATGTGTGATTTAATTAAATATCATTCCAATAATTTAATTAAACAAATCCACTATCACACAACTCAAACAACAAGCAATTTGTTTTTAACTTTTCATAATCATACAAATTAATTCATACACTCTTTTAAAATTATTTCGACTATAGAGTTAAAAGTGCACATCCCTAGAAAGAAAATAACAACAAAGTAGAGAACCAAATGGTAATGCAAAGTATGGAAAATGTACCTTGCACCTGAGTCAATCAGAGATATCCACTCAACACTTAGGATAGGCTTTCTGAATGCTCTCCTCAGTTTCCCAAGTACAATCTCGCGGATCTCCACTCCATTGCACTTTGACAAAGTGAACCTTCTTGTTCCTCAGCTCTTTGGTTTCTTTGCCAATAATCTTGAGCGGCTCTCTTCTCACAGCCAATTCTGGAGTAATTTCAATATCTTGTTGTGCGGCCTCTTCCATAACCAAGTCTGGATCATGGACGTGCTTTCGAAGTTGAGATACATGAAATACATCATGCACTCCAGACAACCAATTAGGCAACTGAACCCTATAAGAGAGAGTTCCAATTCGTTCAAGAATAGGAAACGGACCAATGAATTTGGACGCCAATTTCCCTTTTTTACCGAACCGGATAACTCCTCTCATCGGCGATACTTTCAAATATACATAGTCGCCAACAGCAAACGATATATCTCTCCTTCTCTTATCGGCATAGCTTTTCTGTCGGCTTTGAGCGGTGAGTAATCGTTTCTTAGCGAAATCGACTTTGTCGGCAGCTTTCTGGATCATATCAGGCCCCAATACAAGTATATTACCAGGTTCGACCCAACAAGCAGGAGATCGGCATGGTCTACCATACAATGCTTCGAATGGTACATTATTAGGCTCGCCTAGTAGCTGTTGTTATATGAGAACTCAGCCAAATGCAGATGGTCTTCCCATGATCCACCGAAATCAAGAACACGAGCCCGCAATAGATCTTCTAGTATACGACTCACCCTCTCAGTTTGAAAATCTGTCTGAGGATGGTAAGCAGTGCTTAAGTTCAGCTTCGTTCCCAGTTCTACTTGAAATGCCTCCCAGAATTTGCTAGTGAATATTAGATCTCTATCACTAACTATACTGATCGGCACTCCGTGCAATCTAACAATTTCTTTGAAATAAATCTGCGCCAGACTCTGAGCAGTTCGGTTTGATCTGACAGGTATGAAATAGTCGGTCTTCGTGAAGCGATCTATGATCACCCAAATACTGTCATTTCCTTTCCTGGTTATGGGAAAACCATCTATGAAGTCCATGGAAATATGTTCCGACTTCCAACCCGGAATGTCCAACGTTTGCAACAATCCAGCTAGTTTCTGTTGGTCGCTTTTGACTAGTTGGCAAGTAGGGCATCGGCTAACATATATTGAAACGTCTCTTTTCATAGCCTTCCACCAGAATGTTCGCTTGAGATCGTTATAGATTTTGGCCACACCGGGATGGATACTCAGCGTGGATTTGTGACAATCGTCTAACACTTCCCTTTTGAGCTCGGGGATGCCAGGAACACAAATACTTCCTTTCAATCTCAGGATTCCATCGTTATCTATTTGAAAACACGAGGGTTCACATTTTTGAATCTTTCTGATCATATCTTTAATAAAATTATCATCCTTCTGAAGAATAGATATTTTTTCATTTAAGGAAGTCGTAATAATAAAGCTGGCGATCATTACATTCTTTCTACTTAGTGCATCGGCCACGACATTGGCTTTCCCTGGAGCGTATAGAATCTCAAAATCGTATGCTGCAAGGAACTCTAGCCAATGTTGCTGCCACAGATTCAGGTCTTTCTGGGTGAACAGATACTTTAACAACTGGTGATCTGTAAACAGTTCGAATTTCTCACCCAGAAGATAGTATCCCCTTATTTTCAAAGCAAATACTATAGCCAATAACTCAAAATCATGAGTGACGTAGTTCTTTTCATGTGGCTTCAGCTGGCGGCTAGCATAAGCAACAACTTGACCTCTTCGCATTAATACTGCACCAAGGCCTTCTCTAGAGGCATCTGTCGAGACTTTCAAATCCTTATTGCCGTCGATTATCGTTAACACTGGAGCAGTTGTTAATCTTAACTTTAGCTCCTCAAAAGCCTCCTCACACTCTGGAGTCCACTTGAATTTTGCGTTCTTCTTTGTAAGCTTTGTTAAGTGACCAGATATCTTCGAAAAGTTTTAAACAAACTTCCGGTAATAACTAGCCAATCCAAGAAAACTTTGGACTTCTGTGGGAGTACTAGGTTGTTTCTAGTTTTGAATAGCTATGATTTTACTCAGATCCACAGCAATTCCTTCTTTCGATACGACGTGGCCAAGAAATTTCACTTCATCTTTCCATAATATACATTTGGACAGTTTGGCTTTCAATACATTCCTTCTGAGGATTTCCAGAACCTGTTCCAAATGTATTTCATGTTCGGCCTTTGATTTAGAGAAGATTAGAATATCATCAATAAAAACCAGAACAAACTTATTCAGGACTCCTCTGAACACTCTATTCATCAAATCGATGAAGCAAGCTGGAGCGTTACACAAGCCAAATGACATTACTAACCACTCATAGAATAAGTCTGGACCTCTGAGTGTTGTCATAGGAACACACTCTTCGGCAATTCGAAGCTGATGGAAGCCTGTAGCTAGGTCCATCCTTGAATATACTTGTGCTCCATTAAGACGAACCAATAAATCATCGATTCACGGCAATGGATATTTATTCTTTATGGTCTGTTTGTTCAACTCACGATAATCCACACATAGTCGCAGAGTACCGTCAGACTTTGGGACAAACACCACTGCTGCTCCCCAATCATAGAAACTAGGCCTGATCAGACCCTTCCATACGAGCTGTCGTGTTTGATTGTCTAATTCTTCTTTCTCCTTTAGAGTCATCCTCCGAATAGTGTGCACTACTGGCTTTGCATTCGGAATCAAAGTGATCTTGAAATCTATTTCTCTCTGTGGAGGTAAGCGAACAACTTCTTCGAACACATCCGCATAATTCTTGACGACAGGAATATCTTTTACGAGGTCGGGAATATTCTCTATGACTACAGGGATATCTTCTATTTGAGCAGGAGAAACATCCAACGCTACCCAGAAATCCTTTCTATTAGAATTCTGACCTTCACAGGGAATGGTTATATAATCACCTGATTTAATCTTCGCCTTAACGACTCCGTCGGCCATTTAACTTCAGCTTCATATTTGGTCAACCAGTCTAACACCAAGATAAGATCAAATTCTGTATAATTCATGACGACCACGATGGTAGGGAACCGAAAACGAGAAAAAGAAACCGGCACTCCACAAACCCAACTGAGATTGAGGGAACCCCCAACCGGATTATGGACAGTCATTGGTTCTTTGAGATTCTCCAAATTCAAATCCAGTTTCTTCACCGCATTCTTTGCAACAAAGCTTCACGACGCGCCTATGTCAAACAGTACTTTAATTGGAATATCTTTGACATTCAGCATGCCTTCTAAAACATTTGGCCTTTCTAGAACAGCTGAGGGCTAAGAAGTTTCTGCTACTTCATTTACCTGAGCCTCTTTGATCATTTTTAACACTTAGCAATCTCGCTTTATATGACCGGCCTGATGACAAAGATTGAACTCTCGAGTTACAGGAAACTTGTTCTTAAATTTAGGTTCACTCTTCTTTAGTTTCTTTCAAGATCTGCATTTTCCTTGCAAATGCCCTTGCTTATGGCAGTTATTGCATACGGCGGTCGTTACTGGCTCTTTCTCAGATCTGGCCCTTTTTTGATTGACTTTGGACTTTTTACTCACCTCAGACATCGTACTGGCCTCAGGGCAATCGGTTTCCGACTCACCTTTATTACTAGAACTAACTTCCTCTTCGTGATGCAACATACCTTTCTTGTCGAGATCCTCATACTGGTAAGCCATGTATATCATTTCAGAAAAAGAAAGCTTCACATTCCTCATTACACTATTCTAATATTTTCTTTGCAGGCCATGAATAAACCTCAGATTCTTCCTCTTTGGATCTTGAATCAGATGAGGAGCAAAGTGAGAAAGTTCATTGAATTTCTTATGATATTCTGGAATGGTCATATCTCCTTGTATTAGATAAGAGAATTCATCACATAACCGCTCAGTTTGAGACCACCCCATACCCCGTACTGACGGTGGCAAGGGTAATCCGTGGAATATACACATAAACAGATAATAGCAGAATAGAAATAAATAAATACACCAGATAATGAACAATAGAATATACTGGATAAGAGTAATCATCAAAGTTACATAGTATACAGGATCATACTTAGTACAAATGCAGTTCAGATATACATTTATGTCTACAGAGGAAAACAAACATAATGTAAAATAGGAGCTGAACAGCATAAAAAGAGATAATTGATAGAATCCATCTTCAGCTCCAGCTATCGAGGAAGAACCAGCTAAACCTGAATACAAGGCTGCCCATGTAGAAAAAGGGGCACCCGGGTTTGAAAGTGAAACAAACTACGAGTCAGTCATGGGACTGGTATTGGAATTCTACTCAACACATTTATAATATGGCCAATCACAGGACCACGCCACTTTCGTGGAACGGGTTTACTCCATTGGATTGCCAGTGCTTCAAAACAAATCTTTCTTTTAAAAAACGCAATGCTTTTTATAAAAATGAAGCCATTATAAGACTCAGTTCCCATCACACAATGCAACGCAAACCGGAGGATAGAGTTTTACCTTATAATGACCAAAATATGCTTGATACGTATAAAACAAAAGCAATTGATATTATTACTAGTGTTCACATGTTTCCAAAACAATTTTGAATCATAACTATCAATCATAGACGGCATGGGTACCATATATCATGTCGCCATATATATATACAATCAAAACCGCACAGTCACGTATTTGGAAATTGGATTTCCGTCATGAACCAAGGCAAAGGATAGTCCTTACCGAATTCGAGACAATAACCCATGCCTCAGGATCAGAATGCATCAACCCTTTGGATCGTCAGGGCCAGTCCACCGATGTGGATTATTATTCCTGAACACTACGCTTCCCCGTCCAATGGGGCGTAAATGAGCCAAC
Source organism: Allium sativum (assembly GCA_030737875.1). NCBI lineage: Eukaryota > Viridiplantae > Streptophyta > Magnoliopsida > Asparagales > Amaryllidaceae > Allium > Allium sativum. Next base: position 351,145,451 of record CM060926.1, read on the forward strand.
GAATGACCCCATCGGTCCCGGATCGACCGATATATCCGAGGTGCCTCGCAACAGAAACAACTGCATAAGTAAAATGTCAGTCCGTGTAAAAACACTAACACTACTCCTCGCTAGAAGGAAACGCATGCCCTCCCTGAGGTCCTTATCCCGTTTTTGGTTCATACCGGGGGGTGAGGCTTGCGAATTCACGTTATACACAAAGCTACGCCACACAGGCGGTGCTTTGATCATCACCACAAGACTTTGCTTTTCAACAGAAGCCCTGATCATTTTCAACTTAGGCATGCCACACTAGCAATTCATGTCATGCGACTGATGTCCATCGATATACAACCTCTGAGCTCGTGCGTTTCAGAGAAGGGCGTTAAGCAAAAGAATAAATTCTCCACCGCCAAACAGATGTATATTTAATAGAGATCAATCAACACAGAATAAAATCCAATGTCAGACACACACTCCATTTACAAGTCCGTTCTAGGTCTGAACGAAACCGGAGGCACTAAATACCTCGCAAACCCATCGACCACCACGTACGCCTGGACGATCACCACTCATTATCCATATTTCGGGATGCCTCCCAATCAGGACCTCGGTTACCATCCAAACGAGGTGAAGATCTCCGGTCTTCTTCCACCGTCTTCATCTTCGACTTTCAATCGTCGGTCAATTATTTGAAATGAGAATTAACTCGGCCTTTTCAAATAATTCACGTATATTTAGAATTTCAAATCAATTTATTTCAATGGTTAAATCATTCTACAACACCAATTTTGTTCTTTAATGTAATTTTCACACCAAACACATTCGACCATCAAATACCACATAAATTGAGCAAATTCAGTTTATTTCCATTCCATATCGTTTATGATATTTTATAACGATTTATCGCTATTTTTATTTATTTTAAAATAGCCAATTTATTCAAAACGACGCTTCGAGCCATAACGCGGCCGTGGCGCTGTTTTTCTTCAGATTTGATTTACACATATCCAAAAATATAACCGTTGGATCTTCACAAAATTTACATCATTAGGAAGATCTTTTCAAAACGAATCCAACGGTTCCAGTTTCGGGAAAATCCGACGGTCGGATCTCCCGGTATAATCGTTTGAAGTTTCGATTGCAAAATACGAACAACAGCGTCGCTATTCGATTAAATATAATTATATTTATAGATATATATATAAATATAATCGATTCTGGTGCTGTTTTTCTTCAGATATGAATTAAACATTCCAAACAATCCAACCATTGGATTTTTACAAAGTTGGTGCCATTGGAAAGATTTTTCCAAAGCGAACCAAACGGTTGCAATTTCAGGAAAATCCGATGGTCGGATATCCCGTACTAATCGTTTGAAATCATGGTTTCAAGATACGAACTGCAGTGTTGTTATTCGATATATTTCGATTCTATTTAAATATATATATATCGATTCTTTGAATTCAAAACCATATGAATTTCATACTTTTGATAAAAATGATATTTTTATCAAACTGTCTTTCTGTTTCAACACTTCACTATATTTGACAAATCATGTATATAAAAAAAATGTGATTTTTATTGTAAAACAATTTCTTTCAAAACAAGATTATTTTATATAGTTCGTATAGATGATAAAAATGTGATTTTTATATTTAAAACACGAATACCATTCAACGCATGAATTTCTAATCAACGAATGAGTTTCAATTCAACAAATGAATATTTTCTATTCAACAAATAAATATAGTTTCAACAAGTGAAAACAATTCAGACACATGAACATTATTCAAAATTTCGGCAGCATAACGGCAGGGTAATTAAAACCGGGACCGTCCCTAGTACGGCTCCTCGCTCTACCTTAAAACCTCGCGGTATTTGACAATGGGGAATTATGCATCTAGTTCGCACGCAGGCGGCATGTATATTTATTTCATTTCCACAAACTAATCCTATGTGGTTTCAACCGAATATTTCACAACCACAAATGGGTATTTTTCAACCAATATCAACCACAAACAATTCTAATCAACCCTTCGCTATCAATCGATTTTCACACCAATCACAACCAATAAATATCGTCCATGGTTTGTGGACGAGGGGCGTATATATATATATATATATATATATATATATATATTTATTTATATATAGCAATTTACTTCCATTTCAGCACATATATAATTTTTACAACGCATATATAACTTATACATCGAACGTACAACTTATACAACACTTATACATGAGGTGTACAACGCTTATATAACCCATACATTGACTATATAATTTATACATTGACGTTCTCCATATCGTTTATAAATTAGAAATCTCACTTTGGGTTCCACTCCACCAAAAATAGCAGAAGGCTCAGAAAAATATGCGGATTATTCTAGAAAGTAGAAGACGTCCACACGGTCAGGATGTTTCCTGTTTCATCGAATTTCGTCAAGAAACGAAAAAGATAAGATTTTTACAGTAAAATCTAAAACGGTAGCACTTTAAACTGCTATAATATAGTTTAAAATTAAATAGGCCGTACCTTTTCAAACCTGTTCAAAACTAGGTTTTAGCTTTTCGCGAGATCCGAGGCACGAGAGGACGATCGGGTTGCGCAGCGTTGAAGGGGGAGGAGAGAGCTTCTCGGCGCTGGTGGTGGGGTCCATTTCGACGCTGGCAGGAGGTGGCGGCGGCGAGTTGAAGGTGGCGACTTTGGAGGAGGAGATCTCGCTGATGGGGGCGACGAGGGGTGGCGTACCAGCTATGGATGTGAAGCTCTCGGAGAGATCTACAAAAACCTTAACAGGGTGGAGGTGTTTCGTTGCGTGGATTAGCCAGAAAAGAAGAGAGAAGGGAAGAGGCTTTTTCGCCTTCGATCGACGTCGGGGAGAGAGAATACGCTTTTCTCTTTTTTTTTTATTTCTAAATTTTCTGATTGGCGGGTGGGTTTTAAAGGGGTTTTCTGACACGACCACAAATCTAAACCCGACGACTGTCGTCCCTAACGTTTTACCCCCATTCTGAACACAATGGGATATGTTTCGTAGTCCCATTCGACTGTTTCATTCAGTTTTCCTTCAAATTAAAATATAAAACATTCAATATTTGATTTGAACGTGCATTTCAATTTGCTAGGGCCACAAACTGATTCGAAAAATTCCAGAAAAATAAATCTGGCTATGTTTTGACGATGCGGTCCGAACAAAACTAGTTTCTTCGAATTCTGAGACCGTTTGCAAAAAGGCCCATTTTTGGTCGATCAAATTTAACTGTAATTGATAAAAACACATTTTCCTTTGCCACGCTCGCATACTAGCTTCAAAAATTATGAAATTTGAAACCTAGCAATAACTTCACATCCCGGATCCAATAAAAGTGGTTTTGTCAAATTCCTAGGTCGTTTGCAAAATGGGCAACTTCACGGGCTATATAAATTCCATAGCGACCTTTCTGAAAATTCATTTGGCCATAACTTTAGCTTTCCGCTATGAAACTTCGATTTTTCAGATTTTTTAGAAAGGTATTCACTAACAGATTTAAATATTTTTAGTTTCACTCAAATCCGTTTTGTTTTGCACCCAGTACGGCCAGACAAAGTTTGAATTCAATTTTTGAAACTGCAGCGCCATTTTAGGCCTTATTTATAATTAGAATTAATTATATTCGTTTTCAAACGTCGATTCAAACTCACTTTTCATTGCTATTATTTAAAACATTTATTTGAAATATTTAAAATCCTTTATTTTAGCCAATTTAAAAAATTTTAATTGGTTTAGATTTTCTGGGTCGTTATAATCTCCCCCACTTAAAATTTTTCGTCCCCGAAAAGGAACAAAGTCAAAAGTGGTTTGATTAATCAACTCTACGTCCAATCTGGCTTCAATTCTCCAACTTTTCAGTTTCTGAGAATTTTCAAATTCTTCAAAAATTTGGCTAACACCCGGAATTTTCGAAAAATTTCGCCATAACCTCCTTTGTACGGGGAGGGGTTTGGAAATTTATTGGGCTGTATTAGGTACCCAATAAATCCTAATAAGCATACACATATTTATAGTGATATATTCTGGTGTTTACAGGGGAGCGTGTATTGATAATAACTCCAGGGAATAAATTCTCGTCACCCTGTCAAAGCCTGAGGGAGTGTGTATTTTAAATGCTCCAGAGGATAAATCCTCGTCACCTCGTCCCGTGTGGGAAATAAATAGTCCATGTGCCGTATCTAATAACTAGAGAGACGTGGTTATTGTCAACTCCAGACCCGTGTGTGGTTTATATTAATCTGGCAATTTAACCGTTAAAATTTAAATAGTCCATATCAGTCATCAGTTCAACCTGTAAAATATAGTCATCGCCTTACAAGCGTCTCGCTCGTATGGTAAATCTTCCACCTCGTCACACAAGCTCCAAATGCTTATGTGGTATATGATGAAGTATGCCTATCTTCAGAAGTATGCCATGTAGTGTAGTTCAAAATTAATTGTTACTATCCTATGGCGATATTTATCATTACACATAGAATAACCAGCACTCTGCATCCAATGGCACTCACAGGAGTTGATATAATAATATTTCGCATCCGACTCATTAAGGTTTACCTATTTGTCGGGCACACAAATAAAATCTTTACTCAACAGCTATCCAATTACCTGTTCAAACATATATAATGCACATGTATATATTTCTGTCTATTTTCTAATCAGTTCAAAGTGTGATTCAATCGAATAAATTCTACCATTCATTCTATTATTAATTAAATTAACAATCGTTTTAATAATTTTAATTAATCAAATCTACTATCACACAACACAAACAACAATCAATTTGTTTTCAACTTATCAAAAATATACTACAAATCAATTTCTATATTCCTTTAAAATCATTCAGACTATAGGATTGAAAGTGCACATCTATGGAAAGAAAATAACAACAAAGTAGAGAACTAATTGGTAATGCAAAGTATGGTAAATGTACCTTGCACCGGAGTCAATCAGAGATATCCACTCGACACTTAGGATAGGCTTTCTGAATGCTCTCCTCAGTTTCCCACGTACAATCTCGCGGATCTCCACTCCATTGCACTTTGACTAAGTGAACCTTCTTGTTCCTCAGCTTTTTGGTTTCCTTGCCGATAATCTTTAGTGGCTCTCTTCTCACAGCCAGTGCTGGAGTAATTTCAATATCCTGTTGAGCTGCTTCTTCCACGATCAAGTTTGGATCATGAACGTGCTTCCGAAGTTGAGATATGTGAAATACATCATGAACTCCAGGCAACCAATCAGGCAATTTAACCCTATAAGCGAGAGTTCCGATCCGTTCCAGAATAGGAAACAGACCAATGAATTTGGGCGCCAACTTTCCAGTTTTACCGAACTGGATAACCCCTCTCATCGGCGATACTTTCAAATATACATAGTCGCCCACAGCAAAGGATATGTCTCTTCTTCTCCTATCGGCATAGCTCTTTTGTCGGCTTTGAGCGACCAGTAATCGTTTCTTAATAAAATCGACTTTGTTGGCAGCTTCTCGGATCATATCTGGCCCCAATACAAGTCTATTACCGGGTTCGACCCAACAAGCAGGAGATCGGCATGGTCTACTATATAATGCTTCGAATGGTGACATTATCAGACTCGCCTGGTAGCTGTTGTTGTAAGAGAATTCAGCCAAATGCAGATGGTCTTCCCATGATCCACCGAAATCTAGAACACAAGCCCGCAATATATCTTCTAAAATATGATTCACCCTCTTAGTCTGACCGTCTGTCTGAGGATGGTAAGCGGTGCTCAAGTTCAACTTTGTTCCCAATTCTACTTGAAATGCCTCCCAGAATTTACTAGTAAATATTGTATCTCTATCACTGACTATACTGAGCGGCACTCCATGTAGTCTAACTATTTCCTTGAAATATATCTACGCCAGACTCTGAGCAGTTCTGTTTGATCTGACAGGTATGAAATGGGCGGTCTTTGTGAAACGATCTACGATCACCCAAATACTGTCATTTCCTTTTCTTGTTCTGGGCAAACCGTCAATGAAGTCCATGGAAATATGTTCCCACTTCCAACCAGGAATGTCTAGCGGTTGCAATAATCCAGCCAGTTTCTGTTGGTCGCTATTGACTAGCTGGCAAGTAGGGCATCGGCTAACATATAAAGAAATGTCCCTCTTCATCGACTTCCACCAGAAAGTGTGTTTGATGTCATTATACATTTTGCTTACTTCCGGATGGATACTAAGTTTTGACTTGTGGCATTCATCCAGTACTTCCTTTCGGAGCTCAGGAATGTTAGGAACACAAATCCGACTTTTCAGCCTTAGAATCCCCTCATTATCAACTTGGAAACTCGAGGGCTCGCCTTTTTGAATTATCTCTATGATCTTCTGAATGAAGTGATCATCCTTCTGAAGAGCAGATATTTTATCTATCAATGAAGTCGTGATGATAAAACTGGCGATCATTTCATTCTTTCGGCTTAACGCATCGGCCACAACATTGGCTTTCCCTGGAGTGTATAGAATCTCAAAATCATATGCTGCAAGGAACTCTAGCCAACGTTGCTGCCTCAGATTCAGGTCCTTCTGAGTGAACAGATACTTCAACAACTGATGGTCTATATACAGTTCGAATTTCTTACCTAAAAGATAGTGTCTCCAGATTTTCAAAGAGAATACAATAGCCAACCACTCAAGATCATGAGTTACATAGTTATTCTCGTGCGGCTTCAGCTGACGGCTAGCATAAGCAATCACTTGACCTCTTTGCATAAACACTGCGCCTAGGCCTTCTCTAGAAGCATCAGTCCAAACTTCCAAATCCTAATTGCCATCGACGATGGTTAACACTGGAGCTGTTGTTAATCTTAACTTTAGCTCTTCAAAAGCCTCCTCACTTTCTGGTGTCCATTTGAATTTAGAGTGCTTCTTCGTAAGCTTCGTTAAATGACTAGATATCTTCAAAAAGTTTTTGACGAACTTCAGGTAATAGCTAGTCAATCCGAGAAAACTGCAGACTTCAGTGGGGCTACTGGGCTGTTTCCAATTCTGAATAGCTGTGATTTTACTTGGATCCACAGCAATTCCTTCTTTCGATACGACGCGGCCCAGAAATTTTACTTCATCTTGCCAGAATATACATTTGGATAGTTTGGCTTTTAGAACGTTCCTTCTCAGAATTTCTAGAACCTGTTCCAGATGCTTTTCATGTTCGGCCTTTGATTTAGAGAAGATTAGAATATCGTCAATAAAAACCAGAACAAATTTATTCAAAACTCCCTTGAACATTCTATTCATCAAATCGACGAAGTATGCTGGAGCGTTACATAAGCCGAACGGCATTACTAACCACTCGTAGAATAAGTCGGGACCTCTGAATGTTGTCATTGGAACACACTCTTAGGCAATTCGAAGTTAATGGAAGCCTATAGCTAGGTCCATTCTTGAGAATACTTGTGCTCCATTCAGACGATCCAATAAATCATCAATTCGCGGCAACGGATATTTGTTCTTTATTGTCTGCTTGTCCAAATCACGATAATCCACACATAGCCGTAGAGTACCGTCAGATTTTGGGACAAACACCACTGCTGCTCCCCAATTAGAGAAACTAGGCCTGATCAGACCCTTCCATACGAGCTGTCGTGTTTGATTGTCTAATTCCTCTTTCTCTTTCAAGAACATTATTCGAATAGCGTGAACAACCGGCCTTGCATTCGGAATTAAAGCAATTTTGAAATCTATTTCTCTCTATGGGGGTAAGCGAACAACTTCTTCGAACACATCTGCATAGTTATTGATGACAGGGATGTCTTTGATGAGGTCAGGGATATTCTCTGTGACTTCTGGGATATTTTCTATTTGGGCTGGAGAAACATCCAAGGCTGCCCAGAAGTCTTTTCTATTAGCATTCTGACCTTCACAGGGGATAGTTATATAATCACCTGATTTAATCTTCGCCTTTACGACTCTGTCGGCGCATTTAACTTCAGCTTCATATTTGGTCAACCAGTCTAACCCCAAGATAAGATCAAACTCTGTAAAATTCATGACGATCGCGATGGTAGGGAACCGATAATGAGAAAAAGAAACCGGCACTCCACAAACCCAACTGAGATCGATGGAACCCCCGACCGGATTCTGGATAGTCATTTGTTCCTTAAGTTTCTTCAAATTAAAATCTAGCTTCTTAGCTGCATTCTTTGCAATAAAACTTCGCGATGCGCCGGTGTCAAACAGTACTTTAACTGGAATATCTTTGACAGTAAGCGTGCCTTCTAATACATATTTCCTTTCCTGAGTAGCTGATGGTGCTGAAGTTTCTGCCACTTCATTCACTTGTACCATTCCAGGCTTCTTTAAGAGCCAGCAATCCTTTGCAAGATGACCAATCTGATGGCATTTACTGCAACCCCTTTTCTCTTGAAAATTCTCCTTAGATTTAGATCCACTCTTTATTCGTTTCTTCGAGGATTTGCAATTCCCCTGCAAATGCCCTTTCTTATGGCAGTTTTTGCATATGGCAGTCATTACCGGTTCATTCTCAGATTTAGCCCTTTTTCTCTTGGCACTGGGCTTCTTACTGACTTCTGACATTGTACTGGCCTCAGGCCGATCAGTTTCAGACTCAATTTTATTACTAGAGCTGACTTCCTCTTCGTACAGTAACATACCTTTCTTGTCGAGATCCTCGTACTAATAAGCCATGTATATCATTTCAGAAAAGGAAAGCTTCACGCTCCTCATTACACTGTTTTGATATTTTCTTTGAAGCCTGTTGATAAATCTCAAATTCTTCATCTTCGGATTTTCAATTAAATGTCGGGCAAAGTGAGAAAGTTCATTGAATTTCTTATGATATTCGGGAATGGTCATATCTCCTTGTATCAAATAAGAAAATTCATCACATAGTCGCTCAATCGCTTCAGGAGGAGTAAATCTTTCCAGGAAAATCAGTTTGAATCTATCCCAGGTGATATCCCCTTCTGGATTATCCTTAATAACTGAATCCCACCAGAACAAAGCTCCGTCTTTGAGTGCCCTGGAGGCCAGTAATCTTTTCTGGTCATCCCTCAGCTTTAAACCATCAAAGATCTTTTCGGAAGAACGAATCCATGCTTGAGTTTTCATAATTGATTCTTCACCCGAGAAGGGTTTTCCCCCCAGATTTCTATATTTCATGAATAGAGCTTCAATATCCGAGCCAGTATTACTTCTTCTGTTTCTGGCACTCATTTTCTAGTTCTTCTGCAAATAGCAGATCAAGTGTCAGGTCAATAGAAAAGATATTTCAAAATATAGAGACAAATACTTGAATGTAAATGTGTCTATCCAGGTATAATTTTATTCTGCCTTACTCATACTAGGATATTACTGATCCGATTTGTATAGAAATACCCGTCCTAGAACACTAATAGTTCTATTTTTGACGAGTTCGTTAATATGTTATATTCCAGAACTAAGTCCTTAACCAAAGCTCTGATACCAAATGAGACGACCCCATACCCCGTACTAACGGTGGCAAGGGTAATCCGTGGAATATACACATAAACAGATAATAGCAGAATAGAAATAAATAAATAAATACACTAGATAATGACCAAAATATGCTTGATACGAATAAAACAAAAGCAATTGATATTATAACTAGTGTTCACATGTTTTCAAAACAATTTCGAATCATAACTATCAATCATAGACGGCATGGGTACCATATATCATGTCGCCATATATATATACAATCAAAACCGCACAGTTTCGTATTTGGAAATTGGATTTCCGTCATGAACCAAGGCAAAGGATTGTCCTTACCGAATTCGAGACAATCTAGCCCATGTCTCAGGATCAGAACGCATCAACCCTTTGGATCGTCAGGGCTGGTCCACCGATGTGGATTATTATGCCTGAACACTACGCTTCCTCGCCATATGGGGCGTAAATGAGCCAACGAATGACTCCATCGGTCCCGGATCGACCGATATATCTGAGGCGCCTCGCAACAACAACAACCACATAAGTAAAATGTCAGTCCGTGTAAAAACACTGACACAACTCCAAGCTAGAAGGAAACGCATGCCCTCCCTGAGGTCCTTATCCTGTTTCTGGTTCATTCCGGGAGGGTGAGGCTCGCGAATTCATGTTATACACAAAGCTACGCCACACAGGCGGTGGTTTGACCATCACCACAAGACTTTGCTTTTCAACCGAAGCCCTGATCATTTGCCACTTAGGCATGGCACACTAGCAATTCATGCCATGCGACTGATGTCCATCGATATACAACCTCTGAGCTCGTGCGTTTCAGAGAAGGCGTTAAGCAAAAGAATAAATTCTCCGCTGCCAAACAGATGTATATTTAATAGAGATCAATCAACACAGAATAAAATCCAATGTCAGACACACACTCCATTTACATGTTCATTCTGGGTCTGAACGAAAACGGAGGCACTAAATACCTCGCAAACCCATCGACCACCACGTACGCCTAGATGATCACCACTCATTATCCATATTTCGGGATGCCTCCCAATCAGGACCTCGGTTACCATCCAAACGAGGTGAAGATCTCCGGTCTTCTTCCATCGTCTTCATCTTTGACTTTCAATCGTCGGTCAGTTATTTGAAATGAGAATTAACTCGGCCTTTTCAAATAATTCACGTATATTTAGAATTTCAAATCAATTTATTTCAATGGTTAAATAATTCGACAACACCAATTTTTTTCTTTAATATAATTTTCACACCAAACACATTCGACCATCAAATACCACATAAATCGAGCAAATTCAGTTTATTTCCATTCCATGTCGTTTATGATATTTTATAACGATTTATCGCTATTTTTATTTATTTTAAAATAGCCAATTTATTCAAAACGACGCTTCGGGCCATAACGCGGCCGTGGCGCTGTTTTTCTTCAGATTTGATTTACACGTATCTGAAAATATAACCAATGGATCTTCACAAAATTTACATTATTAGGAAGATCTTTTCAAAACGAATCCAACGGTTCCAGTTTCGGGAAAATCCGACGGTCGGATCTCCCGGTATAATCGTTTGAAGTTTCGATTTCAAAATACGAACTGCAGCGTCGCTATTCAATTAAATATAATTATATTTATATATATATATATATATATAAATATAATAGATTCTGATGCTGTTTTTCTTCAGATTTGAATTAAACATTCCAGACAATCCAACCATTGGATTTTTACAAAGTTGGTGCCATTGGAAAGATTTTTCAAAAGCGAACCCAACGGTTGTGATTTCAGGAAAATCCGATGGCCGGATCTCGCGTACTAATCGTTTGAAATCAAGGTTTCAAGATACGAACTGCAGCGTCGTTATTTGATATATTTCGATTCTATTTAAATATATATATCGATTCTTCGATTTCAAAACCATATGAATTTCATACTTTTGATAAAAATGATATTTTTATCAAACTGTCTTTCTGTTTCAACACTTCACTATATTTGACAACTCATGTATATAAAAAAAATGTGATTTTTATTGTAAAACAATTTCTTTCAAAACAAGATTATTTTATATAGTTCGTATAGATGATAAAAATGTGATTTTTATATTTAAAACACGAATACCATTCAACGCATGAATTTCTAATCAACGAATGAGTTTCATTTCAACAAATGAATGTTTTCTATTCAACGAATAAATATAGTTTCAACAAATGAAAACAATTCAGACATATGAACATTATTCAAAATTTCGGCAGCATAACGGCAGGGTAGTAAAAACCGGGACCGTCCCTAGTACGGCTCCTCGCTCTACCTTAAAACTCGCGGTTTTTGACAATGGGGAATCATGCATCTAGTTCGCACGCAGGAGGCATGTATATTTATTTCATTTCCACAAACTAATCCTATGTGGTTTCAACCAAATATTTCTCAACCACAAACGGGTATTTTTCAACCACAATCAACCAATATCAACCACAAACAATCACAATCAACCCTTCGCTATCAATCAATTTTCACACCAATCACAACCAATAAATATTGTCCATGGTTTGTGGACGATGGGCGTGTGTGTATATATATATATATATATATATATATATATATATATATATATATATATATAGCAATTCACTTCCATTTCAACACATATATAATTTTTACAATGCATATATAACTTATACATCGAACGTACAACTTATACAACACTTATACATGAGGTGTACAACGCTTATATAACTCATACATCGACTATATAATTTATACATCGTCGTTCTCCATATCGTTTATAAATTAGAAATATCACTTAGGGTTCCGCTCCACCAAAAATAGCAGAAGGCTCAGAAAAATATGCGGTCTCTTCTAGAATGTAGAAGATGTCCACACGGTCACGATGTTTCCTGTTTCATCGAATTTCGTTAAGAAACGAAAAAGATATGATTTTTACAGTGAAATCTAAAACGATAGCGCTTTAAACTGCTATAATATAGTTTAAAATTAAATAGGCCGTACCTTTTCAAACCTGTTCAAAACTAGGTTTTAGTTTTTCGCAAGATCCGAGGCACGAGAGGACAATCGGGTTGCGCAACATTGAAGGGGGAGGAGAGAGCTTCTTGGCGCTGGTGGTGGGGTCCAGTTTGATGTTGGCAGGAGGTGGCGGCGGTGAGTTGAAGGTGGCGACTTTGGAGGAGGAGATCTCGCTGATGGGGCGACGAGGGGTGGCGTACCAGCTATGGATGTGAAGCTCCCGGAGAGATCTACAAAAACCTTAACTGGGTGGAGGTGTTTCGTTGTGTGGATTAGCCAGAAAAGAGGAGAGAAGGGAAGAGGCTTTTCCGCCTTCGATCGACGTCGGGGAGAGAGAATCCACTTTTCTCTTTTTTTTTATTTCTAAATTTTCTGATTGGCCGGTGGGTTTTAAAGGGGTTTTCTGACACGACCACCAATCTGAACCCAACGACTATCGTCCCTAGCATTTTACCCCCATTCCGAACACAATGGGATATGTTTCGTAGGCCCATTCGACTGTTTCAGTCATTTTTCCTCCAAATTAAAATATAAAACATTCAATATTTAATTTGAACGTGCATTTCAATTTGCTAGGGCCACAAACTGATTCGAAAAATTCAAAAAAAATAAATCTGGCTATGTTTTGTTGATGCGGTCCCAACAAAACTAGTTTCGTCGAATTCTGAGACCGTTTGCAAAAAGGCCCATTTCTGGTCGATCCAATTTAACTGTAATTGATCAAAACACGTTTTCCTTTGCCACGCTCACATACTAGCTTCAAAAATTATGAAATTTGAAACCTAGCAATAACTTAACATCCCGGATCCAACAAAAGAGGTTTCGTCGAATTCCGAGGTCGTTTGCAAAATGGCCAATTTCACGGGCTATATAAATTCCATAGCGACCTCTCTGAAAATTCATTTGGCCATAACTTTTTCTTTCCGCTATGAAACTTCGATTTTTTAAATTCGATAGAAAGGTGTTCACTAACAGATTTAAATATTTTTGGTTTCACTCAAATGTGTTTTGTTTTGCACCCAGTACGGTCCGACAAAGTTTGAATTCAATTTTTGAAACTGCAGCGCCATTTCAGGCCTTATTTATAATTAGAATTAATTATATTCGTTTTCAAACGTCGATTCAAACTCACATTTCATTGCTATTATTTAAAATATTTATTTTAAATATTTAAACTCCATTATTTTAGCCAGTTTAAAAATTTTAAATTGGTTCAGATTTTCTGGGTCGTTACACAGTTGCTTCGGGAGGAGTAAATCTTTCTAGAAAAATCACTTTGAATCTATCCCAGGTGATATCACCTTTTGGATTATCATTAATAATCGAATCCCACCAGAACAAAGCTTCTTCTTTGAGTGCCCAAGACGCCAGTAATCTTTTCTGATCATCTCTCAGCTTTAAACCGTCAAAGATTTTCTCAGCGGAATGAATCCAAGCTTGTGTTTCACTAATGAACTCTTTGCCTAAGAATGGAGATCCACCCAGATTTCTAAATCTCTTGAATAGAACTTCTATATCTGATTCTGGCTGCGAGAGCACACCTGGCTCATTAGCTTGTCGAGCCATATGATTATTTCTCTTTCTGCCACTCATTTTCTAGTACTTCTGCAATTAGGATACAAAGTGTTAGGTCAACAGAAAAGATATTTCAAAATATAGAGACAAATACTTGAATGTAAATGTATCTATCGAGGAATTATTTCATTCTACTACTCATACTAGGATATTTTTGATCTAATCAGTAATGATTTACTCGTCCTAGAACGCTACTGGCTCTATTTCTGACGAGTTCGTTAATATGTTACATTCCAGCACTAAGCTTAACCAAAGCTCTGATACCACGTTGAGACGACCCCAAACCCCGTGCTGACGGCGGCAAGGGTAATCTTTGGAATATCACACATAAACAGATAATAGCAGAACATAATTAAATAAATACACCAGATAATGTACAAATAATACACTGGATAAACGTAATCATCAGAGTTATACAGTATACAGGATCATACTTAGTACAAATACGGTTCAGCTATACATAAATGTCTACAGCGGAAAACAAACATAATATGTACAATAGGAGCTGAACAACATAAAATAGATAAATGATAGAATCCATCTTCAGCTCCAGCTATCCAAAAAGAGCCTGCTAAAACCTGAATACAAGACTGCCTGTGTAGAAAGAGGGGCACCCGAGTTTGCAAGTGAAACAAACTACGAGTCAGTCATGGGACTGGGATGAGAAATTTACTTAACACATTTTATAATATGGCTAATCACAGGACCACGCCACTTTCGCGGAAAGGGTTTACTCCAATGGATTGCCAGTGCTATAAAACAAGTAAATCTTTTAAACATCGCAATGCTTTTTATACAAATGAAGCCATTATAAGACTCAGTTCCCATCACACAATGCAACGCAAACCGGAGGATAGAGTTTTACCTTATAATGACCAAAATATGCTTGATACGAATAAAACAAAAGAATTTGACATTATTACTAGTGTTTATAAGTTTCAAAACAATTTCAATCATAACTATCAATCATAGACGGCATTGGTACCATATATCACATCGCCATATATTGGTATACAATCAAAACCGCATAATTACGTATTTGGAAATTGGATTTCCATCATGAACTAAGGCAAAAGATAGTCCTTACCGACTTCAAGACTCTCTAGCCCGAGCCTCATGATCAGAGCTCGAGTGATCCTAGGAGCGACAGGGCTGGTCCACCGATGTGGATTAAAATGCCTGAACACTACGTTTCCCCACCCTTTGGGGCGTAAATGAGCCAACGAATGACTCCATCGGTCCCGGATCGACCGATATAACTGAGGCGCCTCGCAACAGTAACAACCACATAGGTGAAAGTAATATAAATGTCAGCCAGTTCAAGCACCGACACCACCTCTAGCTAGAAGGAAACGCATGCACTCCCTGAGGTTCTCTCCCGTTTCTGGTTCATACCGGGGTGTGAGGCTCGCGAATTCACGTTATACACAAAGCTACACCACACAGGCGGTGCTTTGATCATCACCACAAGACTTTGCTTTTCAACAGAATCCCTGATCACTTCATCTTAGCATGCCACTCAGGCAATTCACACCACGCAACTGATGGCTATCAATCACACAGAATGAATTCCAATGTCAGACACATAGTACATTTGCATGTCCGTTCTGCGTTTCAACAAAACCGGAGGCACTATATACCTCACATACCCATCGACCTCCACGTACATCTTGACGATCACCACTCATTATACATATTTCGGGATGCCTCCCAATTAGGACATCAGTTACCATTCAATTGAGGTGAAGATCCCCGGTCTTCAACCACTGTCTTCATCTTCGATTTCTTATCGTCGATTCAGCTATTCAGAATGGGATAAACCCGGTCTTTCTGAGCAACTCGCGTATGTAATTAAAAAGTGCTACACAAACACAACACACGCTTCATCTCAATTCATCAGTCACTAACCGTAAATCAGTAAGAGAACTATTTCCCAAATATTAACCCCGAAGGCCGAAACCAACATCAGATCAAAACCCAGGAAACCATTCGACTTAGCCAACATTCAGTTAGTTTCTAAATTTCACATCCATATCGTTTATAATATTTTATAACGATTTATCGCTATTTTTATTTATTTAAAAATAGCCAATTTATTTAAACGACGCTTCAGGCCAAAACGTGGCCGTGGCGCTGTTTTTCTTCAGATTTGATTTACACATATCTGAAAATCTAACCGTTGGATCATCACAAAATTTACATCATTAGAAAGATCTTTTCAAAACGAATCCAATGGTTCCAGTTTTGGGAAAATCCGACGGTCGGATCTTCCGGTACAATCTTTTGAAGTTTTGATTTCAAATTACGAAATGCAGCGTCGTTATTCGATTTAATTTAATTATATAAATATATATATATATATATATATATATATATATATATAATCGATTGTGGCGCTGTTTTTCTTCAGATTTGAATTAAACATTCCAGACAATCCAACCGTTTAATCTTTACAATGTTGGTGTCGTTGGAAAGATATTTCCAAAGCGAACCCAATGGTTTCGATTTCGGGAAAATCCGATGGTCGGATCTCCCGCACTAATCGTTTGAAATCACGGTTTCAAAACACGAACTGCAGCTTCGTTATTCGATATATTTCATTCTATATATATATATATATATATATATATATATACACATATATATATCGATTTTTCGATTTCAAAGCTATATTCTTTTCATCCATTTGATAAAAATGATATTTTTATCCAACAAACATTCACTTCGACACTTCACTATTTTTAACAACTCATGTATATAGTAAAAATGTGATTTTTATTGTAAAACAATTCATTTCAAAACACGATTATTTTATATAGTTTATATAGGTAATAAAAATATGATTTTTATTCTAAAACAATTTATTTTAAAACACGAACACCATTCAACACATGAATTTCTATTCAACGAATGAATTTCTTTTTAGCACATGAAGGTTTTCTATTCAACACACGAATATAGTTTCAACACATGAAAATAATTCTAACACATGAATATTATTCAAAATTTCGGTAGCATAACGACATGGTAGTTAAAACCGGGGCCGTCCCTAGTACGTGTAACACCCTACTCCCGCTATGGTCACTCTCTAAGGGAATGTCATAACATCGGTGGAGTATTTTAGTGAATATAGAACAGAAAAATTACAACAAGACAGATATAAGTAGTACTTGAAATTTAAAACATCGTCTCATAACAGCGGAAGTAAACATGTCTGGTTACATCATAAAACCACAATAAAAGTCAAGTACAATATCCATCAAAATAAAGAAGTACATAATCCCACTCTCTCATACAATAGCCAGGACAAAAGAAAAGATAACTGGGTAACTGGAGCTTTACATCTATCCAAGCTCCTAAAGACTGGAACAGCAATCCAATCATGCTCCACTACTGCTAGGATCCACCGTAGGACCTGAGGGTTGGGAAAAAGATAAAAACAACGGGGTCAGACATAAGTCTGAGCGAGTCCTATAACTTTAACAATGCAATCATTAAAGTAACCAGAGAAGACATAAACTTGACCTACGGTAATGTCTGGGGATGAATGGCTACACTAAGCAGCTTGGTAGACTTAGGATAAACTAAGATAACTGTAAAGACGCATCTACCCACCCAAGGATAATTACTAACTGCACCACACCAGCCATTCCTACTTAAAGGTTGATCCCTCCCAAGGACTTAGAAAATTTCCCCAGTAGTCTCGTATACCCCTAGCTGACTACATAGGTGCCGTCTGCCCCTATCTCCACTAGGTGTAACCACTACTCCCAAATGATCGGCTCCCTACCGTAGATACCCGTGCTGGTCCCACAGTGGGGTGTATAACTCCCCTAAAGTGGCAACCCAATACTAACGGTGCACGGCTTATATCTACATGATGCAACAACGTCTTACCTACCAGCCCGGGTCCACACACGCATATGAAACCCGTTGGACTTGCGTTGCCACCGCTAACCCGTTTTGGCCTCTTATAATCAAGCCCAGTACGCGTGTCCCGTCCTCGACATGGGTCGAGCCCAATAAGATACATATGGGTTACTGGTTGAAATGGTCCCCCACAAGCTACCCACCTAAGCTTGTCCCTTTATCTAGTGCATCCCACTTAACCCTTTAATCATGTTTAATTACATGTTTCCACTTGGTTAAGTATTCTAATCGTATTTTCTATTGCCACCTAAGGCAACCCACTAGATTTCCACATGCCACCCAAGGCACCCACTTAACCCCTCATGTCCCTCTACATGCTAATATGGTTAAGTGTTTCTTAATTAATTAATTAAGATCATGACCTCATAAAGACCTCTCACATTAGACCGTCTTTTATGACTGCTGGATATGCCGGTTGGTTCCGGGCAGACTTCTGTCATCAAAAGGGTCTAACCTCATGTCTTTACTTTAATCACGTATTTAATTTATGACTAAGACCTCTCAAATTGGGCCAATCATTTGTAGCTGCTGGATGGCCGGTCGGTTCCGGGCAGACTTCCGCTACAAAAGGGTCCAACCTCGTGTCTTAGTTGATTAATTACACCTAATTAATCACCCCCATAATTAATTATCCCTAATTAATTACACATTTTTCATAACATGGGTAGACCTAACTCAATAGGTAAATTCCCATGGGGTAGACCTAACTCAATAGGTAAATTCCCACTTATGTTAATTTATTTTTATGGTATGCTTAATCATACCCAATCATAATTTTATTAACATATTTATTAACCCCATCGTTCCACACGTAAATCGTTCTCATTTCATGACATAATAAAGGGAAGATCCATCACAAATATCATGGGTTTAACCACATCTTAGCATATAACTTTATCATGGGTTAAGAGGATGTCAACTTGCATATATGAGCATATATTAACCCAACTACATTTAACCCAAACTTGCATATTATCATACACATGACTTGCATAACATGTTGAACTTGCATATAAGCATTCTCATAACTTGCATAACATGTTAAACATGCATTTAAGCATACACATAACTTGCATAAGCATTCTCATACTTGCATAAGCATGCATAACTTGCATATCATGTTAAACTTGCATTTAAGCATACACATAACTTGCATAAGCATTCTCATACTTGCATAAGCATGCATAACTTGCATATCATGTTAAACTTGCATTTAAGCATACACATAACTTGCATAAGCATTCTCATACTTGCATAAGCATGCATAACTTGCATATCATGTTAAATTTGCATTTAAGCATATACATAACTTGCATATGAACTTGCATAACAACCTACACATAACTTACATAACATCATACACATAACTTGCATATGAACTTGCATAACTCACTTGTTAAACATGCATAAACCCACTTATTAAATATGCATAAACCCACTTATTAAACATGCATAAACCCACTTGTTAAACATGCATAAACCAACTTATTAAACATGCATAAACCCACTTATTAAATATCCATAAACATAGGAAAACATAGAGTAGCATATCATTACAAATGATTCAAACTCACTAATCCGCATTCAAGACCATAAGTCTCATTACACCCAATCTACTTACTTTAGCAATTGATGTTAAAGTGATAGAAACTCACCAAACCCAAGATTAGCAAACTTATGAAGTGGAATTAGTTGCTAAATATGAAGATGGTGATGATTAGAGATTGATTAGAGAGTGATTAGCTTGCAACTTCCTTCATAAACTAGTGGAGGCTCTCTCAAGTTTGATTTTGGCGGCATGAGGCCATCATTACTATTTTTAGTATGGATTAGGGTAGGTTTAGGGTGTATTTATAGATTAGGTGAGTGTTTTAGGCCCTTAGATTAACCCTAAATTAGATTAGGACCCTTAGATTTCGGCACCTTCCAGAAACCAGCCCTAAGACCAAGCCCAAACCCCAAACTGGTGCACCCAACCACAGAACTCTCTAGAAACTGTGCAGGTTTCTTGGCTCGGCACGGGCGCACTTCCCAAGTGCGCCAGTGTATCTTTGTACTGGCGCACTTCATAAGTGCGCCAGTGCATCTTTGTTCTGGCGCACTTCACAAGTGCGCCAGTGCATTTCTGGCCTGTTTCTGGTTTTTCTGCCTAACTTCGTTCGTCCATATCTCTTTCATACGGTACCCGTTTTACGCAAACTCGGACTCTATTTCGCGTATTTTTCCGAGACGAACGCAATGACGCAGCCCGTTTCCCCTAATTCCCACATCTGGGATTAGTTGTTCTTTAATTTGTGAATTTTAACATTAACTGAAATTCGGGGTGTTACATTCTCCCCTCCTTAAAGGATTTCGTCCCCGAAATCTCTAAGCTAAGGAGAATGCATATCCTACCATCCAAACAACATCTACTCAATCCATCAAACACGGGCATCCATTGTCCTTAAAACAATTTCTAATGATGTATGAGCATATGCATAGAGTGTGTGTATATGTTCCCTATCTAATGTATGAACATATGCAAACCATGATAGTGCCATGCATCCATTATGTATGCGAGAGAACCCTATCGATACATGCAATATCTACATGAGTGCACAATCATTCACCAAAATGCATCATCCATATGATAACACAATCATTATACATCCATAAATATAGCTTCCTACACACAATTTTTATGCAATATGCAATATGAAGTGATTGAGCCGATCTAGTGCCTAGAGTGTGTGTACATGCATCCACGAGCAACCACTAGCAACCACTTGCATCCACATGCATCCATCAAACATAACATGTCTCAAACACATGTTTCAACCATAGGTTTACCCTATCTAAAGGTCAAAGGTACTAATGAGAGGACATACTAAAGATAAGATAAGAACTAGACAACGATAGAGGAGAAAGTAAAGACATACCCTCAAAAAGAAATGGGTACAATGAACACATCTTTGCTTCCGTCTCCCAAGTTGCGTTGCTCTCCTCTTCTCCCCATTGTACCTTGACTAGTTGAACCTCTCTGTTTCTCAACTTCCTGGTCTCTGACCCAAGGATGCGGGTAGGAGCTCGTCGAATAGTCGCATCACGCTCTACTTCCACTTCTTTAAGCAAGCTCGGCTCTACCACCTCTGCGGTCTCATGTAAGCACTTCCTCAAATGGGACACATGGAATACATCATGTACACCACTAACTCTGTCGGGCAACTCCACCCTATATGCCATCCGTCCAATCCTTTCCTTAATAGGAAACGGACCCACGAACCTTGGTGCTAGCTTCCCAACAGATCCAAAGCGAACCACATTTCGCAATGGAGACACTTTGACAAAGACCATGTCCCCAACTTCAAACTCAAGATCCGTCCTTCTCTTGTCCGCATAAGATTTTTGCCTATCCTGCGCTGCTTTCATCCTTCTTCGTATCAAGTCAATCTTCTCAGAAGTCTCCCTAATCATATCAGGCCCAAGCAAGATCTTATCCGTAGATTCCCACCAACTTGTAGGTGATCGACAAGGCCTTCCATAGAGAGCTTCGAAAGGAGCCATACCAATACTGGACTGAAAGCTGTTATTATATGCGAACTCCACCAATGGAAGATGCTCTTCCCATGTACCTCCAAAATCTAAGATACAAAGTCTCAAAAGGTCTTCTAGAACACGATTCACCCTCTCAGTCCAGCCGTCCGTCTGAGGATGATATGCGGTGCTCAGACACAATTGAGTCCCCACTGCTTCTTGCAAACTTCTCCAGAACTCGCTAGTGAAGATAGGATCTCGATCACTCGCTATGCTAGAGGGTACCCCATGCAATCGAACTATCTCTCGAAGATATACAGAAGCTAGCCATGGAGCGGTCCTCTTGCTCTTCACAGGTATGAAATGGGCGCTCTTAGTAAGTCTGTCTACCACCACCCAAATTCCTGTATTACCTTTCTCAATCTGGGTAACCCGTCAATAAAATCCATCGAGACGCTATCCCACTTCCATTGCGGAACTCCCAATGGGTGAAGCAACCCACCAGGTTTATTTTGCTCCGCCTTCACTTGTTGGCACACCAAGCATCGGGCGACATACTCAGCCACATCTTTCTTCATACCGGCCCAGAAGAAAACCCTCTTCATGTCTTGGTACATCTTGTCCCCACCGGGATGAATGGTCATCCTAGAACGGTGTGCATCATCAAGAATAACCTTCCTCAAACCCTCGTCTTGCGGTACACAAAGTCTACCATCTCTACGCAAGCACCCCCTATCGTCTAGGGTGTACCTACTCAAATGGCTGGACGACTCCCCCCTTATGAGCTTCTCCACCAACTCAACCAACTGTGGGTCGTCCCTCTGTGCTTCTCCAATCCGCCCCAAAAGAGTAGGTCTAACCTCCAAGGAAGCTAGCAAACCGGGTACATAATCAATGGAAGGTCTGAAATCAAACATCGAGATAAATTCCAAGCTTTGTTGTTCCACAAACAAGGGACTCAAGGACAGCCTCTTTCTGCTCAAGGCGTCTGCCACCACGTTACCCTTGCCAGGGGTATACGCTATCTCGAAATCATAGGATGCTAAGAACTCCATCCAACTTTGCTGTCTCAAATTCAAATCCTTTTGAGAAAACAAGTACTTCAATGATTTGTGGTCAGTGAACAATTCGAATCTCTCACCAAGAAGATAATGGCGCCAAATCTTAAGCGCAAAAACAATAGCGGCCAACTCTAAATCATGGGTAGGGTAATTTTTCTCATGTGCCCTCAACTGCCTTCCACCATAGGCTATCACCATTCCCTCTTGCATTAAGACTGCGCCCAGCCCTGTCCCACAAGCATCAGTATAGACAACAAATGGCTTGCTCCCATCTGGTTACACTAAAACTGGAGCAGTGGTTAAAGCTCTCTTTAACCGTCGGAACGCATCATCACAATCTACGTTCCATGTGAAAACAAGATTCTTCTTCGTTAAGCGGGTTAATGGGGCTGATATCTTTGCGAAGTCTTTGATAAACTTCCTATAGTAACCCTCCAACCCCAAGAAACTTCTTACTTCGGTAGCATTCTTCGGAACCTTCCAATCCTGAATTGATACTACCTTCGCGGGATCCACAGCTATTCCTTCCTTGGAGACCACGTGCCCCAAGAACCGCACCTCCTTCCTCCAGAAGTGACATTTAGAGAATTTAGCCTTAAGGCTATGTGCTCGAAGAGTCTTCAATACCTCCCCAAGATGTAGGGCATGCTCTTCTTCACTCTTAGAAAATACTAAGATATCATCCACAAAGACCACCACGAATTTATTGAGGAACTCCCTGAACACCCTACTCATCAAATCAACAATGTATGCAGGGGCGTTCGTCAACCCAATGGCATCACCAGCCACTCATAGAAACCATCCGGAGTCCTAAAGGCATTCTTGTCTATGCTATCGTCAGCCACTCTCAACCGATGAAACCCCGTGGCTAAGTCCAACTGAGAAAATACTGAAGCGCCAACCAACTGATCGAAAAGATCATCAATCCTCGGCAATGGGTGTCTATTCTTCTTTGTGAGCTTGTTGAGTTCTCTATAGTCTAAACAAAGTCTGAGGGACCCATCCGCCTTTGTAGCAAATACTACTGGAGCACCCCACTCCGATATACTTCGTCTTATGAACCCCTTCTCAAGCAACTCTCCTACTTGCTTATGGAGTTCCCTCCTCTCACGAGGAGCCATGTGGCGCACTGGTAAAGATACAGGTTTAGCATTATCCACCAGATATATTCGGAAGTCAATCTCCCGCTTCGGAGGTAAGCCCTTCACCTCCTCAAACACATCCGGATATTCCCGGACCACTTCAACAGATTGCAAACTCTCGACCGAAGCGTCAAGCGATTCAAGATAACTTAGCATAACAGAATCCATGGGATTACAAGAGATCTCGAGAATGTTACCCAAGCGGGTCATGAGCCTAACAACTCTCCTTTCGCAATCAAGAACGGCACCATTACTGGATAACCAGTCCATGCCCAGAATCAACCCATAGCCCGTGAAGCCCAAAACAAAAGCATCACATCTAAACTCAATGCTAAGTATAGAAATCTTCAAACCCAAACATATCATGGACAAATAAGTGGAGCCCCCAATTGGGTTTGAAACAACCAAGGGATCATCTACCAGACTGGGGTCTAAGTGCAGTAACTCAACTAATGATGATGAGATAAACGAATGCGATGCGCCTGAATCAAACAATGTACGGACAGGATGATCAAATAGAAAAACCAGACTTTCAACGGAGATAGTTCTACCTCTTTCCTGAATCGGTGCCACCTATGCAGGTTTCCGCTTATTATTAATTTAATTTATTAGACTTCGTAATTCTCTTTT
The DNA here is from genome assembly GCA_030737875.1 of Allium sativum. Taxonomy (NCBI): domain Eukaryota; kingdom Viridiplantae; phylum Streptophyta; class Magnoliopsida; order Asparagales; family Amaryllidaceae; genus Allium; species Allium sativum. The sequence continues at coordinate 351,169,781 of CM060926.1, forward strand.
ATAAGTTTACCAATAATAAGCATACTTTATTCTTTTTCATTAACTATGACTTGGTTTAATACAACCCCTTGATGCTATTTACTTAGTTCTCTTTAACTAAGGTTTATCAATAAGTTTCTTTCCATCTATGATAACCTATGTTATAATTTCCACTTGCCCCTAGGACAAGCCTACCTCTTATATTCTATTCTCATTAATATTATCACTTATAATAAGTAATATTCCCCGTTCATCACATTATCCTGGGTTCTTTAAGTTTAACCAAAATTTCATTGTTGAAACATCCATTCAATTAATGTCATTCATCTATTTCCGGTTATATACATATATTCATATATGTAAATTTATGCACTTGACCTCTCACATTAAGACGACCACTTGTGGATGCTGGATTTGTCGGGCGGTTCCGAGCAGACTTCTACCACAAATTGAACTTAACCTCATGTCTTAGTACCATTATTTACAATTATTTGTATGTTTATGCACCGGGCCCTTCACATTAAATTGACCACTTGTGGATGCTGGATTTGTCAAGCGGTTACGGGTAGACTACCACAAGTTGAATTTAACCTTGTGTCTCAGTGCAGTTACAATTTAATTAATGTAAATTTTCATATGAACTTGGAGTATTTATCCTTTCTCATTAATCCTAAATTTTACTGTAATTTATTTTTACATGTCATACTTAATATCATATGAAGTCCGTTTTAACTGATTATCATGTCGCATGTTCTTCCTAACATATAATTAACCCAACTTTAAAAGAATGTATCCAATCATGTAGTTATTCCAATCTAACAGATTAACATGTAATTATCCTAATTCTTACAGTCAAGGGTTCACATACTAAACATGCCAATTAATGGGTTCTTAGGATGGTTCTATATACAATAGAGATCTTATTAACATGTCCTAAACAGTTTTAATACACAATTTTGCACAAATATCAACTGTTTAGAAGATTAATTATAACGGGGAATATAAACGATAAATATATCGTTATTTAAAATGGTATGATTTAGATTCACTCACCCAATAGCTTTCCAGTCAATGAATCTGATCCAGACTTGTTGTTTTGTGGCATCCCTAACTGAAACTATATTAAAAAATATCCACAGATTCAAAATTTTGTTGCTAAAGAAGAGAGAAAAAATAAAGAAAACCTATGTAAACAAGATCCAAGGACTTACCTAACGCCAACCAGTTTTCTGAACACCCATTTATAGATATATATTCTTTTCCTCTTGTTCTTGAATCAAAATTTCCTAAGACTAATTATTCTATTTTCCAACGATAATTGAGGAGGAAGAAGAATGGCAGAGTCTAGACAACCTCTCAAAAATATGAGACTTAGGCTAGGCTCTGCTAGTCTATTTATAGGTGTTCAAGAAAGTCTTGATGTTAATCGTACACACAGTGCTGAGTCTACAATGAATATGGTCTGAAAAACAGTCCAGATTAGTTGAACGAATCTTCCCAAATAAGGGATGGGTCGACCCAACCACCTTTGGGTCGACACAGGCACATCTTGGGTTGGCCCATGTGGGTCCAAGTGCATATTTTCTGATGTATTTAAGGTTTTTGCTTTAAACGTTTGATTGATATGCCCATTATACCTTCTTTGATTCATTTTACCTGTTATAAATCACTATTACGTTTGAATTCAAATTTACACATGCTCATTTTATCTTAACATTTGAATTTGTGTGTACATTTATACACACAAATTTTATTTCGTTTTCAAAATTCAAAAGGTGTTATGTCGTCATTTAATTCTTACTTATTTTGATCGATTGCACATTTATTTGAATTTCTCTTTTGTATATATGCATGTCTTTACATATGCATGTGTACATATATTTTTGTACTTCATTTTATGTATAATTTTCCTTATATGTGCATTTACACATATTTACCCCTTAGAACATGTATTATTTTAGTCATTCCTCTAAAATAAAAATATAACGCTGGCGGGATTCGAACCTGTGCCTTCACTTAGGAGTCACATGTCTTTACTAATGAGCTACATAGACTTCTATTAACAAGAATAAAAACAATGATTGTCATTATTCTTTTCTTATGCTTTCTTTTTCATGTTAGTTGTAATATTTCATTTAAAGGTATCTTTTTCACCTTAAATCCGTTTTCTGCAATCCATAGGTCTAAATTGATCAGAAAATCACCACGGACGCAATCTAATTCCATGACCAAATATTGAAAGCTTTTCAAATTTTATTTAATTATTTAATTAAAAATGCAGGATGTTACAATTGGCATAAGAATATTTTAGCGCTTTAAAAGGCTAATGATATTAGCACTTTGAAAATAAAGAGTTAATTGGTTATTTATGCCATTTGAAGCACAAGTGCGGGATATGAGAGAAAGTAAAGAAGTAGAGATGTAGTAAATAGTCTTCAATGCAATAACATGTGGATTTGATTCTACAAATGGTAAAAAGGAGATAACACTGGTGACAAGAAATTTTTAAAAATTCTTAAGATATAGAAAGATAAATAATTTCAAAAGAAACAATATTATATGTCAAGAAAATGAGAACGACAGTCAAAATGATGCAATGCTATAATTATGATAAGCCATGACATATAAAGCAATTTTATCCATATCTAGACAAATAAAAGTCTTCGGCAAACATAGATTTAGTATGAAAAAGAAAAAGACGGCGATATTGGATGATTCAAATTCAGACGGGTCTTCAAGCGATAGCGACTCCGGTATATAAATGGGTAACATGTTCTTTACAGTGGTACATCGTACAGACAGAAACGGAAATTGGGTTTAAAATAGTTATGCACTTACATTAAATTTTAATTTTTCTTCGTTGCTTTAATTGTTTAGTTACTTTGGTTGTCTTAACTGGTTATTTTTGTTGCGTTGATTTTTTAAAACAATTTTCGTTAATTTGTTTCTATTTTAAAATGATTTAAAATCTAAAATTGACCTTTAAAATTAAAAAATATATTTTTACAATAATATAAAATAGTTTTTTGATTTCTGGTAAATCTAGATATAATATATACATAAATATATACAATCACATAAACAAACAAATCATAAAAAAGAACAAGTGTACAAATATGTAGAAGTATGTCGACATACCCACCTATATATGTCTACATGCTTGCTACATTTTGCAAACACAGTTGTTCGTTTAAGACTTACGAAGAAAACAATGGCGAAGCCAACGAAGTTACTAGAGCAAATAAGACTCCAAGCAAAGTAATGGGAACCATTATAGAACTTTATTCACCTCTGGAAAAGTTCTTACACTGACAACTAATTTTATGCACCACATATGTGTAAAATTTTAACTTCTTAATAAAAGACGATTCAAGATATTGTATCTGGTTAGTTAATGTTATCCAAGAATGGAAAATTCATTAGACATGAATATTTTTGAAATGACATGATTAAGTTGAATTTATAAAAAAAAAAACTTCTATTCATATCGTTGATTATGCTCGTTCATGGCATGATAATTATAATTCTATTAAAAATACGCATAAATTAAGATTAATTCATGATTGTGATTTTAATTCCATGTCTAAATGTGAAATATGTGTTCAAGCAGAAATACATTGTAAATATTTTAAATTTGTAGAAAAGGGAACTAGATTTCTAGATTTTGTACATAGTGATGTGGATGACTTAAAAAGTCATATTACCAATGGTGGTAACCAATACCATATCATATTTATTGATGAGTATACCAGGTATGCTTATGTGTGTCTAATGAAAACTAAAGATAAGGTCTTTGATAAACTCAAAATTTGTAAAGTTAAAGTAGAAACACAATTAGGAGTTAAAATAAAAGATGTTATAGTAAGATTGTGGTGGTGAATATTTCTCAAATGAATTCACCTTGTTTTGTAAACAACGTCGCTTAGTTCACTAAATCGTCAAAATCTATGTTTAATAACCTTTAACCGAACTTTATTCCTTTAAAATCCAATATTTGATTAATTGAAACTTAATCAAGGTTCCCTTTTTAAATCATTAATTAAATTAAATCCTTCCTTTAAAGATGTATTTCATTAATCTTCCTTTTAAAACTTACCTTTTAAAAACCAAGGATGATTAAAACTTGTAAGTCTTGATAATTTTTTCCTCATAGCTTTACTTACTTTAAAACAATTGTTTTCAAGAACCTCCATTGATTCATTAAGAATTTATTTTAATCCAAACTTATTGATATCACATATAAGATTGGATCAACTTATATCTAATACCAGTTCTTGAAATCAGCTAATACTATAAGCGGAATAATGATATAACATATTTCGAATTCCTCAGATAGTATGTAATAATGGAATTCCATATCAAATATCCAAAGATTATTTCTATACAAACCTATCTAAATTTAATTTTTTTAATCATAATCAAAGGAATTATCAAAACCATTTGGTTTAAGAATTTGATAGAAATTGTATTAGCTCATGTTCAATATTATTTCCTATGTTCAACCGACACTATAAGTGATATAATGATAAATTTATCTTTTAAATTACCCAAATAATATAAGTTTTATCTATGGAATTCATACCAACATTTGAAGATCATTTTCAACCAATCCCAATTTCATAAATAATTGGAAAACCTTTTTATCTTAAGGTAAACTAGGTTGTACTTAAAATCGATATTTTTAAGCGTTATAAACTTCCAAAAATATTTCATTAATCATTAAAAAATGATTATTTAAGATTTGAATAAAAATTAGTATGTTTGAAACTTCAAAACATACTAGTTTAGAAAAATGTTGCAAAAGCGTTGCAATATCAGCTAGTTTGATCAAAATAACCTTTGTATCATTCAAAACTATATTTTTCCAATTCAAATCACTTTTTAATGGACTATAATTATTTATTATAATTTCTATAAAGCTATTTCTATCGGTTTCCAATTACGGTCACCGAACTACAAAAAAACATTTCTGTTTGAATGTAGATTTGAACATAACTTGAAATCTATATATTAAAATTAAAGTTTACTTATTCTGTTTGAAAAATATTATTATTAGATAGAAAAAGCTTTTTGTTTTCGGTAAATATGATTTAAATTGCATTAGTTATAAGCATTTGAAGTTTATGGTCGAAATTCGCGAACCACCACAGCGCGACTAGTCCTATTTAGACCATTTTACGACTTTGGATAAAAATTCACCCAGTTTACTCCAGATATGATTATAAATCATTGTAAACATATATAAATCCATTTAAAATAATATTTCCAAAATTCCACTTTAAATTCAACTTTAAATCAAAATTTAATATTATAACATTATTATATTAATGAAATATTATTATTTTTCAAAAATTAATCTTTTGAACCTCAAACTTTGCAGAAACTAAAGTAAATATTATATTAGACTATTAGAATAGTCGGTTTGAGTTTACACCATCGTTTATATACCTAACTCAACTTTAATTTTGAAATTCACTATTCAAAATCGATTTCAAAATTGAACATGACATTTGTAGTCAAAATTATTTTCAAATACGTTCCCGCCTTTACAAAATTTGTTCGTATATATTTTAATTTCATTTTAAACCCGTTTTGAATATCAATTTCCAAATTTTATTTTCAAATATCAGTCTTAATGTTAAATTAATTTAAAAATGATCTATATTTCCAATTGAGAAAGAGACCAAACAAATCAACTATATAATTCCCTAATTAAGGTGTGATATGTGTGTAGTAACATACAAGGAGCAATTACCAACATAAGAACATTCACAACTACTATCAATAATATCACCAACAAATGTTATTTTTTATGTGCAAGCGTTATGTTAATCAACGCTTATCAGTGTATATGTGTTACTAATACACAACCATTCATTCAACATCATACATATATAATTATCGACCATAATTAACCGTATATAAACACAAGTGTATAAAGTTTCTCACGGGCATATTTGCTTCTTATATCTTCATGGTGTGAGAGCTTAGCTAACAATGAGCGTTCCTAAATGGACAACATTCCCCCGCACTAATATCTTCAAAAATATTATTATATTATTTATATATTTATACTGTATATATTAAAATAGGATAGTGGAGGGGGTAGGTGGGGTCTAACTTGGCTGGTGAGGTGGTGGTGTGTAACGTCTCAGATTTTGAACATTAATTATGAATATTTAAATCTGTTTAAATATTGATGTATGTATGTATGTATGTATATAAAATAATTTAATCCCTAAGCAAACAATAAAATCAACCATATAACATAAGAAACATTGTGAATGCCTTCATGAAGAGAAACAACAAATCAAAGGTAACATGCCATAGAAAGAAATAAATATATAAAAAAAGTCAACACCCTTGTTCCAAACGCAGCCTATGTTAATCATTTTCAATGGGATAAAAAAATGATATAATAGCTAGAATGACCGTGCAAGTCATTCTTATTACCGTGTGGATTACCTAAACTGAGTTGTGTTTTTAATCTTTAAGCATCAAGAGGAAAAAGGGCATTTGAATAATTTATACCAGCATAAGTGTACTACTACTATTCAAGGTTGCGACCAACACTTACTATGTTTCAGGCATGAATAATGCATAAATGACCGTTGAACATTATATAGCTTATACCATGTTAGATTAGCAATTGCATGCTTAAATATTTTTGTAAGCATTGCAAGCTATAATGCAATGCCCAGGCTTCTGAAAAGGGGATGGTTTGAAACATATAAAGTGGTGTGTGTTTTTCTTGGAGATGCAGTTCGAATGGTGACGGGAAGAAGTATATAGTAATGCATTACAGTGAAAACAAGGCCTTACGGTGAAGGAAAACAATGAAGTGAAAATACGAAAGGCAAGGGTGCGTGCTGAAGAACGAATGCATGGTGTCGTTTTGTATACGCGGATACATGCGAGGGGAGTTGTGAAGTTAGCTTTCCGTAGGAGTTGTGGGGTTTGTTTACATAAGCAAGAATCAAAACATGAAGTGGAAAGCTAAGGAGGAGCCGGTGAAAACGAGGAGAAGGCGGAGTCGATAAAGCAGGCGGCATGATGTTTTCCATGTGAGAACAGTAGCGGATGACTGAATAATGAGTGTGTGGCACTCATACCTGGAAGTAGATTCTGTTGATAATGTCAGGTGCGGTTAAACCAAGGTATTTGTGAAGCAACAGAGGTGTGGGGATGGAACAAAATGAAAAGCAGTAACAGTGAGGAAGAAAAGAAGCAATGTTTCTCATATGGGAGTGAAGGATGACGGATGTTTGGAGAAACATGAAGATGGAAAATGGTGGAGGGAGCTGCGCCAATCAGTGAAGGAAGTAAAGAAGAAAGATAAACAGTAGCTTCATTTCCTGCCGCTGGGTATAATTCGAAACACAGTTATCTATTCATAATTGCGTTTGTTTTTAACTAATCCTAGTCAATAGCCTAATTAAGCTTTATAACATGGCCAATTTTTATGGTAATGGGATTTATTCAAATAACATGCCTAACTTTTGTTATGAATCATTTTTCAGCCTACTACTCACTGTTAATAAAAAGAAGTGTTCAAAGACCATAAATTAAAGTTAGGCCCACTGTTATTTAAGGTGAAATTACTAGGTTAGAGCACAACCAACAATGGTTTGTTCAGTTACTAAACAAGCCACGGAGCAACCAGGTGTGGCTTGTTCAGTCATCCGTGGCTAGCCGGTGGCTAGTTTGGAGCTCGTTCGTGGCTGGTGGACTGAACAGAGGTTGGTGCTTATAACGGCAAAGAGAAAGCCGTTATAAGCTTATAACGGCAAACTATTTGAAGTTATAAACTTATAATGGCAAAGAGTTTGCCGTTATAAGCTTATAACAGCTTTCTCTTTGCCATTATAAGACATAGCCGTTGCACTCCAACGGCTAACCCATTTTCCCTTCTAGAACACCACCTTCCTCCTTCTTCTTCCACACAACCACTCCACCTTCTCATCTTCAACTTCTTCAACAACAAAAATGTCTTCTTCCGCACCAAGCGAAGCACGAAAAAATGCGCAATCAAGAAACTCATGTCCAAACTGCACTCGTCATCGTATGTCATGCAACGGTCAGCCAAACAACATCAATCGTTGCAGCCATCTCACGAATATGGCTACTCGCCGTATTCAAATTATCCATATCGACCACCGTACCAACCGCTTGCTCCTCCTAACTTTCCTCCCCGCCATTTTTTTACCAACGACCACCCGTGCAAGGCGTGTACGATGATCATTCGTCGTATATGTCAATGATGATGTAGACCGATCAAAGTCAACAACCTCACCTACCTCCGCAACAGACCGAGGTTCGTGACCGCGAAGGTACACAAAATCTGCAAAGACAATTTTCGTATGGGTATGTCTCTCCTAGTAACGAAGAAAATGTTGAAACTTCAACGAAGGAGGTAGAGGAGGAAGATGCAAATGAGGATGCGAATGTTACAAATTCTGAAGAATTTACTCAAGAATACACTGCACCTGTCAGTCCCGAATATAACCAAAAGATGACGAAGTGGAAGTCTTTAAGCGGCATTTTCAGTAAATGACACCAAACCGAAGTTGAATCGGAGTCGGATCCCGGAATAGAAGATGTTGAGGATGATCATGCTGAAGAGGAAGAAACAGCAGCGGATGGAAGAAGAAAAAAATTAAGTTTACTTCCGAGCAGTACGTTTCACTTGCTAAATCAAGGATACGCATTTCACAAGACACCATTGTTGGGAATAATATGAAAGGTCAGAAATTTTGGGAAAGAGTTGCAGAGTTCTACAATTCATTGGAAACGAGGAGCAGAACATGGGGATCACTTAGAGGCGGTTACAGAGTTATGAATGCCGCATGTCAGAACTATCTGGCAATACTGACAGGCTTGAAGAACAGGAAGCAAAGCGATGCTGCACCTTATGACATTGTAAGTATCGTAGATTACTTTTAAAAATAACTTACTATATTATGCTTGATTAGTTAGAAATGTTATACACTCATACACTTTCGACTTTGTGTTACAGATTGAAGAGTCACGAAAGGCCTACCAACAAAAGTATGGACTTCCATTTAAATTTAACGACTGTTTCGAGCTTCTATCTAGTTTGCCTAAGTGGAAGAACCCAAGAAACTTCATGCTTGAACAACAGAACAAAGCTAGAAGGATGAACTACTCTGAATCTAGTCCAGGAAGTGACCCGAGTTCGCAAGAAAGAAACCCTTTATTTGGAACTAGTGACGTACAACCTATTGGCAGAGCCAAGTCAATTCAGCTAGAGCAACGCGGTGCAGAGTTCTCTAGATTTATGGAAACAATAGAGAATTCAGCTACGGAGACAAAAGAGCATAGACTTCGATTTTCGAAGGAAAGAAACCGCAGCGACGAAGAGTTCCACAAACCAGTTAGGGATGATCGAGAGATCCGCAAACAAGAACATACGGAGAAACAAGCCCTGTTACGAGAGAGACTAGAGAAGAAGGAAGCACTGGTGCGGGAGAGCAATTATGTTAAATTGATTACACGTGATTTTAGTAAGCTTTCCCCTTTACAGCAAGAACTAGTAAGCGAGCAGATTGCAGAGTATAGAAGAAACAAAGGAAGCGAAGGCGGAAGCTGTAGTGGCTCGTATCAGGACTAGCTATGTATGTTGGGTTAAGTTGTAATATGATTGTGAACTGCTTGTAGTAGTTATGTACTAGTGGGTATTAATGTACTATCTAGGGTTGAGTTGTAATATGATTGTGACCTATTTGTAGTATGTATGCAGTAGTTGTTGTTTATGTAGTAGCTGTATATGTTGGGTTGAGTTGTAATATGATTGTTATCTGTTTTTAGTATTTATGTACTAGTTGTTGAAACAATGATACAATCGACAATATGATTGGAAACCAGATTTATTGACCCAACTACACACTGATACATAGTACACGAGTACACACTGATACATAGTTCTAGTACCAACTACTGATTCCGACTATTTCTTCCTTTATGCACCCGCAAATGTTCCACTAATTGGTCATGCAATTGGAAGTGCGCAGCTTGATCTTCAATATGTTGAACCATATCAACATATTCGTCCATTGAGTTTACATCTTTATGGGGTTTTGCATTTGACCTCGTAAACATGTCAGGATAATTTGACTTTTGATTCTTATACCCGCCTCTCTCAGACTCCACAATCATGTTATGTATTATTATACAAGCATACATGATTTCTGAAAGCACTCCTACATCATTAAAACTAGCAGGATTTCGTGAAATATGAAATTAGGCTTGTAGAACACCAAACGTACGTTCGTTGTCCTTTTTGTAGCTAGCTACTTTTTCAGTGAAACTACTTTCTTTGTCATTTGATGGTACTCTGTATCCCTGAATCAAAGTTCTCCACTTTGGGTATATTCTATCCACTAGAAAGTATCCAGTTTTGTGTTCGATATTACCAACGTTATATGAAACATATGTTGACAGTCCGTTAGCAAGTTCTGTGAAAAGATATCATTGTTTTAAAACATTTATATCATTCAATGAACCTGTGACTTCAAAAAAAGCATGCCAAACCCATAAATCGTCTGTTGCTACTGCTTCAAGGATCATTGATGGCACTTTCTTATGTCCGGTGAACATTCCTTTCCATCCCGTTGGGTAGTTTTTCCAAGGCCAATGCATGCTATCAAAACTTCCAAGCATACCTGGAAATCCTCTGACTTCTCCTATGCGTAGTATCCTGCTTAAATCGTTTGGTCCAGGCGTCCGTAGATACTCCTTCCCGAACTCTTCAACAACTATTTTAAAAAATTCTTTCAGACACTCTATTGCTGTTGATGCTGCGATTCTGAAATGTTCATCCATTTGGTCACCAGATGTTCCATAGCTTAACATCCTCAACGCCGTTGAAATTTTTATGTGAGCGAATGGCCGATTTCTTGTGCTTCGTTCAGTCTATAAGAGAAATACGAATTTGATTGACGAAGTTTAAGATAAATTTTAGAGAAGATTGTCGAACTCATACGATAACGACGGCGGAACAAAGTTATATCGTAGGTTGGATTGTCGATGAAGTAATCTCTCATTAGTCTTTAATGTCCATTCTTGTAGTCTCTCTTATACTGCCGGTCAATCCGGTCAGGCTTACTACCTCGATGGTTGCTAATTGAGCCTTCAGCGAAATAATTGGAATACCCAACCATTGCATGTTGTTCCAGCTGCTCCTCCATCTCTTCCTCCACTTCTATTTCAGAATCTTCACTTTGATTCATGACTTCGTAGTAATGGTGGTGTAGATTTGGATCCATTGCTTGCTTTTTTATAAATTGAGTTTCGTTGTTCTCCCTAAGTGTAGACGTACCACAGATATATATAAGCAATGATGGTTAACATATTTTAACTATATTTTTTGGCAATAATGGTTCCGACATAATGGTTGGGATAATAATGGTTCTTCCATTGAGTAGTCAATTCAGAAAGTTGTTGTGTTGTGGAAGGTTAGCAATAATGGTTGGCAGTACATGTAGGCAAGAATGGTTGGCAATAATGGTTCCGAGATAATGGTTGGGACAATAATGGTTCTGTCATTGAGTAGTCAATTCAAACAGTTGTTGTGAAGTGAAAGGATGGCACTAATGGTTGGCAATAATGGTTGGCAGTACATGTAGGCAAGAATGGTTGGCAATAATGGTTCGTAGATAATGGTTGGGATAATAAAGGTTCTGTCATTGAGTGGTCAATTCGGACACTTGTTGTGAAGTGAAAGGGTGACACTAATGGTTAGCAAGAATGGTTGACAATAACGGTTGGGATAATATCTCTGTCGTTAGGTAGTCAAATTATTGTACCCACATATTTTGGCAATAATGGATCCGAAATAATGGTCGGGATAATAATGGTTATGTCATGGAGTAGTCAATTCGGATAGTTGTTGTGATGTGAAAGGTTGGCAATAATTGTTGGCAATACACTTAGGCAAGAATGGTTGGCAATAATTGTTGGGACCATATCTCTGTCGTTGGGTACTCAAATTATTATAGCCAATTTTTTTGGCAAAAATGGCTCCAACATAATGGTTGGGATAATAATGGCTCCGACATAATGGTTGGGATACTGATGGTTTTGGCAATAATGGTTCCGGCATATTTTTTGGCAGTAACAGTATTCGAAATTATTAGTGTCTTCCTATAGTTATTTTGATGACAAAGGTAATTGCAGGGTAATGGAGAATTTCATTTACATTTATTTATTAAAGGATATCCAAATATTCATAAATTTGATATAATGTGATATCCAAATATGTTTAAAATCTCCACTAAAGTCGAACAGTAGAGTAGGATATGGGGATACAACAATTTATAAAGATACAACAATAAGCATAAAGATACAATAGTTTATAAAGGTACAACAACTGCCGATAGTACATGCGAACTAGCTCCGTCAAAGCTTGAAGTGAAAATTAGCAACTTCAGTAAACCCCATTTTACGTTTAGCCTTAAGGGAGTCGCACGATGTTCAATCGCAACTGGTTATTTTCACTTCGGACACATCTATTCTCGCGTTCGAGTTCGTTAGACTATGCTATTCTCCGAGGACACAAAGGTTGGTCTATCCAGTCCGTGTAATTGCAACCATTTGGATAGGCTGGACATCGCTTCACGCGCCGACCTATATTGTTTCCCTCTGCTCGAACGACAACTTCAACCGCATACCCGCAATAGCAACGAACTGGATAAGAATCCACTACATGTTCATGCAGTGGTACACGAAAGAACTCTTCTTCTTGCGTTGATTGAGTGACCTCTTGTTCAGGTGATACTTGAACAGGTGGTACTAGTGCTTCATGTGGAGTTTGAACGTTCACTTGTTCGTACGGTGGTATAGTTTGCGGTTTCATTTGGTTTAGGAACTGAAGTTCGTCTTCAAGCTCCTGTAGCCTCATGTTTTCGTAAGCTTGTTCCTCGGAATCTGTAGATGTTGCCCACGAAGACATTTTCAGTGAGTGCGAATCAAAGGATGTGCTCTAAGAATGGGGAAGAAGTTGTTTGAGTTTTGTATGCTGTGAGTAAGTTAACATATGTATATATAGCTGGAAGATTGGCAATGGTGTGAACGGTCAAAAGCTACACGGTAGGGAACACTATATGGACTCTGGCAGATGACATGACTGCCCGATGCGAAGTATGCAAGACTTGACCAGTCATTGCGCTACAGTTGGTTGTCCTGTTAAGTTCTTACGTAGAATATGGAGTTATCTGCAAACCTTGTTATGTTGGCGCGTTATGTACTAATTTTGCATTTCTAAATGAGAAGACGATAATCTTGTTCACGATCAAATTCAAACAATAATACATTCCAAACAACACTTATAGGAACTAGAACAATAGAACATAGCAACATCAAATTCAAAGTACAGTAATAAATCTTCGATCGAAGAAAAACTAAATCCTAACGATTTCTAAGATAGCCAACTCTAGTTGCATCCGCAACAATCTAGTTCAACCGCCTTATTTCGGCTTGCACTTCCAGCGCATATTGAAGTCCACGTTGGCACATTCGCGGGTCTATCCACTGCAAAAAATTACAACATTGAATATCATTGGGGTAATACCTATGGTCTTCGAAGGCAGGACATCCGAAAAATCGACGTCCAGCATTTTTTTCAGTTTTGGCAACAACAACCGATTCATCTCCACAACAACAAATAGGTTAAGCTCCACTAGGTAGCGTTGGACCGATTGGATGTAGGGGCTCGATTTCTTGTCCTTCGTATATGATCTTCTTACCAAGTCTTTGATTTGCTACAACTTCGCTCAATCGAGCGTTGAAAGATTTTGTTCTTGGCTTCACTGATTTAGACTGAACTTTTGCTCCTTCACCGAATTCCACCGTAGGCTTGTTGTGTTGTACACTATTCCTTGACCGTTCAAACTCTTCATAACAATTATTCATTGTTTCTTTGTCAATCTCCAAGTTGTCCATAGCTTCAATACAAAACAAAACCATAAACAATTGAAATGAACGCAAAGTGTATGGAATTTTTGTTCTGTTAGAGTTATAAACCTGGTGCATATTTATTGCTTCGTTGGAACACAAAGCAGGGCTAGATTTGTAAAAAGAAATGTTGAAATTCCCAACAAAAACAAAAAGTAGGTGATACCCGTGATAAGTTTACAGTATTGATATTTAATGCATCAACTTTTTCAGTAACATAATTACTGGTACTGTATCAATGTATAGTGTATCACTGTTTGCACTGTGTACTGTTAGACTGTTTCCGTAAAATGTTTGACATAAAGTATGCTGACCCATTTTTTTAACTCCTACACGTATTGAAAAGGTTAATGCACCCGAGGACGACCCCTATTTTTAACTCCTACTCACGAAAAAGAGTGGCATGACTCCACCCTGGCATAAAACATAGATGAACTATGGGAACTGTGCAAGACTTGACCAGTCAATGTGGAACGATCCATATTTTTTTAACTCGTCGTTGTATTGAATCATTTAATGCACCACAGAACAACACTTACACATAGGTTACATAAGTGATAATAAGTTACAAATAATGATAAATTACACAAACAGTATATTAGACAAACAACAGGTTCGACATATAAAATCAGCCTAGATAACCTAAACGTTACACAACTCTTGGGTTACACACTTCGTTCGAACCACAGTGAAGGTTTTCAACTTTAATCAAGCATAAAGATAAAAATGATACGACGCGTAACGATACAGTACATAGTACGCATAACATAAAATATTTAAATCCTAATTTAACCCATGTTGCAGGCGATAATTTGCATTACTTAGGTCGTTTACTTGATTTCACAGCTTTCTTATTTCTTCCTCTAGTTACAAAGCATACGTAATTGCTCGACGGGGAAAACGGTCATCTATCCACTGTCCAAACTCGCATCCATTGCCACGTACTGGACAACTATAATATCGACATCCAACATCGTTTCCATGACGGACGACTTATTGCGGTGCTTCAAATCCACAAAAGCATACAATATTTGCGGATTGCACCTCGCCTTCTTCTACCGTGGTTCTAACACGAGGAATTACAAGGTTAGACCTGTACTCACGTTGTCGATTATGATTGTCATGCTGATGTCGTATTTCCATTTCATGCATTCCTGCTTCAAGTTCTAATTGTTGCACCTCATCATTGTGTCGCTCTTCCATTTCGATATACCATTCTGTTGGTTCTCTGGGTGTGGACGAATTGGGGTTTGATGGTCCTGAGAGAAGGTCCATGTAATTGTAAGAAGATGGATACGATATTGGCATTTTTCTTATTTGAGATATAATTTTCAGTCAGTATGGATCGTGTATTGCTTAAGAAATGTTAGCTATATATAGGAGGAGATTTAGTTACCACTGCATAATGATATTACTTCCCGTTTTCAAAAGACACAGAATGTGAAAACAAATTGACAACGGGTAATTGCAACCATTGGACTGTGCACTGTATACTGTGCACTATTTACTGCATATTGTCCGCTTTATACTGTACACTGTGCACTGTTTCTTGTAGCTACGTTGGAAAATGGGTTCTTAACTTTAGAAAAAGAGTGACATGACCACACTCTGGTCTGAAAACTGTAGAACAAGCGTGACCGGCCTACACACTAGGAAAAGAAATTTCATGTATTAAAATATAACGGCAAACTGGTTGCCGTTATATTTTATTGTCGTGGCACCACAGCGGTTACTTAAACGGTCGCATTCCCTCCCTTTATATACCAACCTAACTCCTCCTTGTTCCACACAAGCAGATCACCTTCTCAAATTCATTTTTGACAACCTGAAAAATGTCTTCGTCTGAACCCAAGCGTACCGGCAAAAAATCTGCAGGCAAGAAACCCATAGCCCAATCCCACTTGTCATCGTATGCCATGCAACGTCCAGTCCAACACCAGCAATCGTTTCGCCCAACTCACGAATACGGATACTCACCGTATTCAAACAAAGATGCCTCTTCCGTTCATCAAAGATCTGGAAAAAAATTCTACTCGAAGGGAAGGTTTCCGAGCCACTACGGACGATTGGATCCAACTCTATTTGCCATTGTGGACAAGTGTCGATCGTTGTTGTTGACAAGACCGAAACAAATGCCGGTCGTCGATTTTTCGGTTGTCAAGCCTTCAACGACCACATGAATTATCCCGTTGACATTGATTGTTGTTGCTTTAAGCAGTGGATTGACCCTCCCATGTGCGAACGTGGACATCAGTATGCACTCGAAGCGCAAGTAGAAGTAAGACGCTTGAGCAAGATTAAAGCCGGTAAGATAAAGATGGTCCTTTCCCTAGACCATGGTAGGTGTACGTGTTTGAATTTGATGCTTGTGTGCTCAATTGTTGTAGTTTGTATGATTATGGTTTGGCATTTCCTTATGTTGTACTAGTTGTCGTTGTTTCAGTTGTTATAATTGCTCAATAGTTGTAGTTGATATAATTCTCAAGTCTTGTACGCTTCTAAGTTATGTAAGGCACCTGGCAACGGCCCATTTTTCGTAACTCTTTCATGAATTGAAATGTTTAAAGCACCGGTGGACGACCCCTATTTTTAAACTCCTACATATACACAAAATTGCCTCTATAACAAAACAATTACGAATCATGCTTCCAAAGC
The DNA here is from genome assembly GCA_030737875.1 of Allium sativum. Classification (NCBI taxonomy): domain Eukaryota; kingdom Viridiplantae; phylum Streptophyta; class Magnoliopsida; order Asparagales; family Amaryllidaceae; genus Allium; species Allium sativum. The sequence continues at coordinate 351,186,386 of CM060926.1, forward strand.
CCACTAGAGTCAATGAAATGACTTGACACTGAGGCATACAACAATATTACATACTGCAATATCGCTGTGAATTTAATACGAGTCACGTGTATGTAGATTATACCCTTTCACATGCATGTATGACATGATTGGACCATTCACTGAGAAGAAAAAATTAAAGACGCGTTTCCATTATTCGTAGCTGGGATTCCATTAAATGTCTCCATCTTTCGCACACTGCGTTGAGTAGTCTCTTCCGAACTAAATGACAACAGTATACGAAATTGATAGTAACTGCCCGCATTTGTTGTGATGTGAAAAGTCACTGTAGGGAATCTAACGTAATATCACGAGAACCCTGTAACGGGTATTCAAGTATGTTGAATTGTAACTGTTGGTCGTACATTGCTCTTATAAGTACTCCATATCTGATAATCCATCTCATACCTTCTACAGCTTCAAGCAGCATCGTTGTAGACTCAAGCGAGCAAATTTATTTTCTTGTTTTCTTAAAGGTAACGGTTATTATCAACAAAATTCGTACTTCTAGTAACTCTACTTATTCTACTAATGCATAGGTTACATGGACAATTCAGAAATAAGTGATGAAGAAATGGGAAGGATTTTTGATGAGTACGAACGAAACTTAGTGAACGATAACGAAATTGGATTAGTTCATGATATACAAGTTGAAGAGGTACCTGTCGCAATTCAGCATCGAGCGGTTACAGCTCCGCGTCCTTCTCTAGTAAATCAATGACATAGTAATAGTGCTCAAACATTGAATTCTCCTGCTCCAGAATTTTCGTCTAAGGAATTGCTGGCCCTCGTAAAATCCTATATTGAGGTTGAAAAGAGAGATGAGTTGCTAATGCAAAGTGGAGGGGGTTTAACATATGAAGAAAGATGGGCAATGATCACGAGGCTATACAACAACCATCGTTCCCGGCCTACTACATGAACATCGGTTGAAATACAAATGGCTAATCGTCATTTTGCAGACGCTTGTGATCGGTACACAAAGATTATCGAAACTGTTGAAGACGAGAACATATTTAAAACAAATCAAGCAACATATGATTCTCGTTACCTTTTCGAGTATGTTGAGGAGTTCCTTGGTTACAAAGCGTATAAACTCCACTACAGTTGGTTGACCCGCTATGGAACTGGGTAGGCTTATGGTATTGTGATTTTATTGTTGTTTAACTGTCTATTTAATTTGATGTTTGTGCGTAGAATATGGAGTTATATGTAAACATTGTTTTGTTGGCGTGCTATTTAATAATTTTGCATTTCTACACGAGAAAAGGGAAACCTTGTTCAACATCAAATTCAAACGATATTACATTCCAAACAACACTTACAGGAACTAGAACAACAGAACATACCGGCACTATACAAAAACATTCTCTAAACAGAAATACCGTCTCTATACATAACCAAATGCAGTCTCTACATTGAAACATAATCAAAACGTACACAAAATACATCGAAAGTACATAATAGTGGTAGTCAACAAATACAGAACGCATACTCAAACAATAGGAACATACAACTATCAACTAGGAAAACGTAATACAACAAAAGTACATAACAATGGTAATACAAAAAAAGTACATAATAGTGGTAGTCAACAAATGCAGAACGTCTACTCCAACAGTAGGACCATACAACTGACAACTACGAAAGTACATAAAATTGGTAGTAACTCAGTCGTCCGAGTCATTTGAATGGGTACGTGGATGTGTGCGGCGCCGATGACGTCTCTCATCATCACCAACATCTGGAGGTTGACTGGACACAGCACTAGACCTATGGTGGTAATACATCTGCAAGTCCTGAAGTCTCTTGCGCTCTGCCTCAAGATGGGCCTCAAAATGCGCCTGCTGCTGTCGTGCCTCCTCTGCAACACGATGTAGCTCACCATCATAGTAATCCAGGCTACGCTTATGCTCTATATAGCCCGTATGCCTAATCTCCATCTGCATATCATAAAGATCATGATATGATATCTGTGTAGGATCCGGGTAATAGTGATGGGCCGGAGGATGAAACACGTCAATGTAACGATCCGGTCCAATGGTAGGCACTGCCATGGTCCATCCAAAATGAATGGCGGCCTCCACATGATCAGCTGATCGAAAACTCTAGCTGGGCTGGGTAATATCCTCGAGAACAGGTGGACGTATGCCATGTCGTATTGCAGATGGCCCTACTAAATCAATCGATGTTGCGTGTGTAATCGTGTCTAAGGACCCGGTGAAAAATCTACGCCAAAAGGTAAGGTAACACTCCCCGATAATAACAAAGCTCTCAGCCGTCCACCAGCCTGCTGCCCTGGCTATATCTAGCTGCTCCGTCGGGTAAATCATACACCGACAAGTATGTGGTTGTGGATCATCTGAAATAGCATCAAAGTCATACAACTGTCTCCAGCACCTCTCACCAAGATACCAATAAGCACCTAGCGCCACGGGATAAGATATAAGTGGAAATCTCCGTCCGGCAAGCATCCTAGCAATCTGTATGATCTCAAGATCGATGGATGAACTCTCCTCAAATGGATGCCATATAATATGATCCCTATACATCCTCAGCTCGATCTGGTTATGGGCAACGGGATATACATGGCATGACTCATTATCCCTGGACCCCCGGTTGTCCACAGTCCAAAAGCATATACGGGGGAAAAAGGTCGATGGGTCTGCAGTACGGGTGATAAAATGAAAGTTCCTAGAGTACTCAAAGTACCAATACTGTAACAACTCCCAGAATCCAAATAAAGAAACCTGAGAATCAGAGATGGTGCACTGCATGTCGAGACATCTGTATAGGTATGCAAGGATAGGTGTGCCCCAATCATATAAAATCGCCCCATCGGCATTTAACTCAGCCGCGACCTCAAGAAACCCCACAGGCAAACTACTGCTCGAAGAACTAAAGAACAGGTTACCCATAAGGTATAACACAAATAATTGAGCAAGCTCCAAGTCGTTATCAACGGAGTACTGACCGAGTATGCTGTCCATGGTCGCACAGATGGCGCTCACTCTAATAGCGCCTTCTGTAACACCCCACCTCCGCCAGGGTCACTCGCAAAGGAATGCACTAGCTTTGGAGGGGCATTATTGGTAAACATGCATAATGATATAGCAAGGCAGGACATGACATATATATATATGTAAATAAACAGAGTAAGTAAATAAAACAGCGGAAGATTTTTAAACTATTTCAAAAACAAGTCTGGTACATCAAAATGCCAATTTTCCCAAATAGACAAGTCTAGTACATGAAGTAACATCATCTGAAACTGAAAAAGAAAACATAATAGCAGCTATCCCCAAAGTGGAAGAAACCATAGCAAGCCCAAGTCCAAAGCATACATGAGCTATCCAAGAAAGCAGCTAAGCCCCAAGCTAGGCTCCTGTATTCCCTCCCTGAGAACCTGGGGGGGGGGGGGGAAACGGAAGAAAAGAGGCGAAACAAAACTGGTCAGTCAAAAAGACTGAGTAAGCCCTGCTACGATCAGTCTATAAACTAATAAAGTTAACATCATGATGGAAACTGAGATGATCATAGATAACAACATACTGGCGTGGTAAATTACCTACAAGATAGATAGAGGTATCATCGCATAAAACAAGGTTAAGTTTTGCACCACGGTGTACTAGCAAACCAACATAACAGGTATTGATCCCTTAGCCCAAACTTTGGCCCAATAACATGAAGTGACCTTAGTATAAGGTCCAACCCAACGGTCTAGTCGATCGGCTCCCTATAAGCCTAACACGTCAAGTGTTAATGTCCATACGGCCCACCCATGGATGTAGACTGACTGTGCTGGGTCCACCTTCGGGTGTATCAAGCCCTCGGGTGAAAACCCCGGACACTTAAGCAATAATGCACAGCCCAGATCTACTGGTACCCGTGCCTCGAGTTTGTCCAACATCGGACTACGTGCACGTCCGTAGCCCGCCGGACCCGCACCGCGGTACCACTCAGCCGTCGCTTTGGTCGCTTACATCAGTCCAGTAATCGTGCCCCGCCCTAGCCTAGCCTCTAGGGTTGTGAATGATACCAAACTGGGATTACTGCTGGAACAGACCACGTTGCTAGGGTTTCTAAGAGGGTTAAGTGTGGTCTTAACCCCTCACTAATCCTGGATTAAACTGGTTAAGTGTGGCTTAACCCCATTCTAATCCCTTGATCTCCCAAATGGATTAAACTAGTTAAGTGTGACCAACGGTTCACAACTTAACCACGTTCTAATCCCTCGAATCCCCAAATTGGTTAAGTATTAGTGGACCCTGACTTAACCCTAATCATGAGGCATTAATTAATTTAATGCACCTTAACCTCTCACATTAGACCTTGTTGTGGTTACTAGTTAGGCCGGGCGGGTCCGGGTAGCTTTACACCACAACTTGGTCTAACCTCGGGTCTTGGCACCCCATGACCAACTTCTCACATTGGGTCCTATTGTTTGTAGCCACTAGTTAAGCCGGTCGGTTCCGGGTAGAATTACGCTACAAACTCAACCCAACCTCGAGTTGGCCACACTTATGTTTTCTAAGTGTCATGTCCACTTTATTTCAAAACATAATTACAAGTCAAACAATTACTTGGGTAGACCTAACTTAATAGGTAAATTCCCAAGGGGTAGACCTAACTTAATAGGTAAATTCCCAATCTTATATTTTCATGTATTTTAAGTTTACCCCAAAACCCCCAACGTCATTCTATCGCTTACATATTCGTAGTAACGCATAAAGGATAGGAAGAGGGAACTTGGCACAACATAAACTTGCACAACAGTCATGCATAACATGTTAGACTTGCACAACTTAGCGTAGTGAACTTGCATATTACCATAAAACATGCATAACAAGTTAAACTTGCATAACTTAGCATAATGAACTTGCATATTACCTTAATCATGCATAACTTGTCAAACATGCACAACTTGTCATTTTAAACTTGCATAAACATGCACAACTTGTCAAAACATGCACAACTTGTCATTTTAAACTTGCATAAACATGCACAACTTGCCAAAACATGCACAACTTGTCAAAACATGCACAACTTGCCAAAACATGCACAACTTGTCAAAACATGCACAACTTGCCAAAACATGCACAACTTGTCAAAACATGCACAACTTGCCAAAACATGCACAACTTGTCAAAACATGCACAACTTGCCAAAACATGCACAACTTGTCATTTTAAACTTGTATAAGTATGCATAACTCAATAAGCGTACAAATCATGGCTTAGCAAACTTGCATAAACATGCATAACTTAGTAAACATACAAATCATGGCTTAACAAACTTGCATAAACATGCATAACTTATAAATCTTGCAAATCATGGCTTAGTATACATGCATAACTTAATAGATTTACAAATCATGGCTTAGTACACTTGCATAAACATGCATAATCCATTAAACATGTAGAACATGGCATAATAAGTTCGCATAAGCATGCATAACTTGTGAAACATGTAAAACATGGCATAGAAATCTCGCATATGCATGCATAACTTGTGAAACATGTAAAACATGGCATAGAAATCTCGCATATGCATGCATAACTTATGAATCATATAAAACATGGCCTAGCGAGTTCGCATAAGCATGCATAATCAACTAAACTCACATAAATCTCAACTTTCACCAAACATTAACTTTAGAGTTTGTAAAGTGAAGGTAAGAGGGCTTACAATGCTTATGCGGACTCAAATGAGTATAACAAATGCAAGAAACCCCTTATGCAACTAATTAAAGCCCCCAAATGCAAGCAAACTTGATCAAGACTCCTCCTTTATGATGCCAATTGAAAAACAAGTCTTTAATGCAAGCTAAGGAGGATCATACAAGCCCAAATACTCTTGTATGCATGGAAATCTCTTAGGGATTTGTTTAGGAATTGTATGAAGAGGGTGGAGGCCATGAGAGTTTGGATTTTGGCATAGTTTTGTTGCTAGAATGATTAATGAGGCTTTAGGGTAGGATTAGGAGCTTATTTACAGAAGATTAGGGTGATTTAGACCATAGGATTAACCCTAGGACAGTTTTGGCCCGTCAGATCTCGGAACTCTCTAGAACCAAGCCACCCAATCAAGCCCAAATCAGAAATGGTGCACCAGGCTAGACTGCCTGGGCACCCCCTGTCGACAGGGCTGTCGACAGGGCAGTCGACTCCCTGGGGACCCTGTCGACAGGCCTGTCGACATGGGGCCCCTGGCGGGAATTTTCCCGCCTTGGCCCAGCTGGCCCAATTCTTCAAATTTGAATCTGATTTTTACTTAGTAATTTTCTGCAAACTTCAATGGGCCTTAACTGGGTCATACGGACTCCGATTTTCGAAAACTCGGACTCTATTTCGCGTATTTTTCCGAGACGAACGCAATGGCATAGCCCGTTTCCCTTGATTCACATTTTATAATTAAATTCTGCCTCAATTTTCATTATTACAGGTTATTGAAAATACGGGTTGTTACATTCTCCCCTCCTTAAAGGATTTCGTCCCCGAAATCTTCAAGTTAGGAAGAACGTATCCTACCATCCAATCATCCATCTACTCAAAACATCATCCACGAGCAATCATTGTCTTTACAAGATTCTAAATGCTGGATGAACATATGCAAAAGTGTGTGTATATGTACTTACCTAATGCAAAAATCAGGCGGTTACTGATACAGTAAACCTCCTTAATGCATATGTATGTAAATCAGGCGGTTACTGATACAGTAAACCTCCTTAATGCATATGTATGTCGGTGAAATGAATCCATATGTATGCAGATTCCTAAATTCATATTATCTATATGAGTGCACATAACATTCATCCATATGCAACATCCATGTGATAACACAACAAGTTTCAACCATGAATAAGTGTAAGCACTCATGCATATGCAACATGAAGAGTGTGCGAGCCGATCTAGTGCCTAATCGTGTATAATGCATCCACGAGCAACCACTTGCAAATTCTTGCAACCACTTGCAACCATCAAGCATAACATGTTTCAAACACATGTTTCACCCAAAGGGTTTCTACCTAAGGTTCTCTTGACAAGATAGACACGATAAACTAGATAAACTAGATAAACTCCTTTTTGGATTACAAGAAATCCCTTCAAACTTTGACATATAGTACTAATCGATGAGTCTTAACCCCCTTATGGAGTTTACAACAGAAATAAGATCGAGAATGGGATCGAGAGGATATATACAAAAGATAACTTGCAAGCAAGCTCCACAGGGAAAACAAGGATCAAGGATGCACTCTTAAAAGGGATATGATGCGCGTATCTAGTCTTCACTCTTCTTAGCCACGTTTCCTTGAGCTTAACTCCACTGTGCTTTGACTATCTTCCACTTCACGATTCCTTGGCCTCCTAACTCCTATTTCCCAAATTCGAGTTGGAACTCATTTCATTATTGCCTCTCGTCTTTCTTCCCCACTTATTCTTCTTTCTGTATACTTGGCTTAAACATAATTATAACCTCATGATTCGTGCAAGCTCTCCAAAATTCACCAGTGAATCCTGGATCTCGTCTTCTTACCATAAGGTATTCCATGCAGCAGAACTTTTCTTGGAAATACCACTCCACGTTGCCAATTGCCCTTATAAACGTGATTTCCTGTAACTCAGGCTTAATCGACATGAACCATCCGCCTATAGGCCGTACCTAGATTCAGTTGCCTACCCATGGCTTTCTGTAGGCTATTTCAGAACTGGCCAACTTCTTGTGGGTAAACCGTTGCTGACCATGATGCGGTCCTCTCGCTCTTCACCGGACTGAAATGGGCTCTCTTCGTGAGTCTACCTATTATGACCCTCATACCCGTATTCCCTTTCTTTGGTCTAGGTAGTCTATCCACATAATCTATCGAGATGTTTTCACACTTCCCTTGCGAAACTTCCAATGGAGGTAATGGCCCACTGGGCTTCTATGACTTGGCCTCAACCTGGTGGCTCAACATGTATTCCGAAACCAACTCGGCCACCTCCTCGAGTGATGCGCATCTTCAAGAACCTTCTTTACCAAGTCTTTCACTCGAGGAACACATAATCTCTCATCGCGCCTTAGTCATCCCTTGTCATCTATAATTAACGAGGTGACTTAACATCTCGCCTCGCATCAACCGGTCCATGTTCTTGACTAACTGCAGGTCTTCTTCCTGCGAAACCCCCTTCTTGATCCAGAAGAGTAAGTCTAAGCTCCGGGAATGCCAACTAACTAGCCAAACGGAGAAGGCTTCTTACTTCAATTGCCCTTCTCAGAGCTTTCCGGTCTCAAACCGCAGCCACTTTAGCGGAATCCACCGCTAAGCCTTACTTAAGAACTATGTGCCCAAAAGATCCAACTTCCTTCCTCCAAAATGACATTTGGAGAACTTGACCTTCAACTGGTGGCTCTAAGCGTATCCATCCCCTTCTTGAGATGTCTAACATGCTCTTCCTCGTTCTTTTGGGGAGATCAAATATCGTCTACGACGACCACGACAACTTGTTCAAGGACTCCCTAAACACCCTACCCATCAAGTCCGCGTAGTATGCGGGTGCATTAGTCAAACCAAATAGCATGACTAGCCATTCTAAAAATCCATCTAGAGTCCTAAACGCAGTCTTGTCAATTCCATCCTCAGCCATCCTAAGCTGATGGAGTCCGGTAGCTAGATCAAAAGAAAACAGATGCTCCTACAAGCTGATCAACAAATCATTGATCCTTGGTAACGGTTGTCTATTCTTCTCACGAAGATCAACACACAAGTGAAGCAAACCGTCAACATCAGTAACGAATACTACTGGAGCACCCTACTCGAAAATGCTTCGTCTCAGGAAGTTCTTCTCAAGCAACTCCTTGACTCGCTTTCTTGACTCTCATTTCGTGAGGTCATGTGCCTAACCGGCCACGAAACTGACTTGGTATTACCAACCAGATAATACGGAAATCTATCAGGATATTCTCGGACCACCCTCACAGATTGCAAACTATCGATAGACGAGTTGAGGGATTCAAGATAACATAACCTGACGGGACCCCTAGGGTTGCCAGAAATTTCTAAGGGTACGGCTGAGGCGAGTCATGAGCCTCACAACCCTATATACAAAAACCCAGAATGGCTCCCTAATAGGACAACCATTCCATGCCCAAAGCCAACCCATATCCCCCCGAAACCGAGAATATAAACATCCCACGAGAATTCTGTACACAAGACAGAAATTTTCAAATCCACTCAGACCACAGACAAACGGGCAGAACCCCCAATTGGATTTGAAACACATACGGGATCATCAACCAGACTAGTACTTAGGTGCAAACTTTCAACTAGATCAGATGAAATAAAACTATGCGATGTGCCAGAATCAAACAAAGTACGAGCAGAAAATGTAAACAAGATTTTCAACAGAAACACTACCTCTATCATGAGCTGGAAGAACGGTGTTGAGGGGATGATCTCGCCCTCCAGATAGTCCTGTACACCGAGTCTGACCTTGCCCTTGTTTCTGAAAGGGTCGGGTGTGCACGACTTATGCAGGATCTATAATATGGCTATGCGGAAAGTATGTGATATACTAACTTGTATATTTACAATAGTTATGCAGGTAAATATCTAATGTAATAAGATCTCACAGAAGCAATATCACAGATAAGCAAGTATAGCAAATGCAGTAAATAAGAAAAATCACACCAGGGATTTTTATACTGGTTCGGAGCACCGTCCTACGTCCAGTCCCAGACTTCTATCTGGATTTTCACTAAACAACAACCTCACTTCACCCGGAGGAAACAGGTTTACAATACCCGAGCAGCCGAACGGGATTTCACGCCTCTAACAACACGAGGACTTCAACACTTGCCTCTTATAACACGAGGACTTCAACACTTGCCTCTTATAACACGAGGACTTCAACACTTGCCTCTTATACCACGAGGACTTCAACACTTGCCTCTTACAACACCGAGGACTTCAACAATAATAAGATTTTGACTTTGAATGTGTTCTTCCTTCAACACTGATTTGTCAACAATTGAGTACACCCTTCCTATAATCTTATCCTCAAATGTAATTTGATGTTTAGTAAGATTAGGAAGTAAAATATCGAGTTGAATCACAAGTGTATGAAATATGCTTGGTGATTCAAACGATTATTGAATGCTTTTGAGTGCTTTTTGAGTGAAAAGAATAATGCAAGATAGATCAGAAAATAGAGAGTAAATTCGGTTAATTTGGTGGTTTGAATGATTGCAAATTTATGTATTTATAAAGATCGAGTAGTTGCAATCATTGGTGAAGAGATGCATCTAAAAGGGGTGATTATTCATGAAGAAAAAAAGGATGCAACTCTTGAAGAAAGAAGATGACTTTTCAATATAACGGTCAAAATTCAAAAACCTGTTGACCTATAGAAATTTATAGGTCGACATGTTTTTAGCCGTTGGAATTTCAAAAACCTGTTGACCTATAAAATTTTATAGGTCGACCTATTTTTGACCGTTACAATTTAAAAACCTGTTGACCTATAAAAAATTGTAGGTCGACATGTTTTCGGTCATATGCTTAAAAAAATGCTTTTATAAGAAATATTTTAAAGCAATTAGAAGTATGATCATTTGAGGATAGATTTTAACATTTTTTACTCTAAATAATCAACTTCTAACCTATGAAGTCATCTTGTCTTCTTTTTGTCGATGTAGAAGCTTCTTCTTGTCATAAATCAAAATAACCATCGACGCTTCGACTCAACATTCTCCCCCTTTTTGATTGATGACAACCTGGCATAATAAAGGTATTGTTCCTTGTATATTGCTCCCCCTGTATATATGCTCTCCCTGAATCATATATATAATCTGCATAACAATCGTTAGTAATATTTCTCCCCCTTTGTCATCGACAAAAAGGGTATATAGTATTGCAAAAATGATAGTAACAACAATATTACTATAAGGTTTTCTTCCTCTGAATATAAAGCTCCCCCTGAATTTCTGCAACATTTGTTATATAATAAAATATCTAACCTTTTGATTCCTGCAATAACAAATGTTAGCACACATATACTTTTAACATATTAAGCATATAATTTTTTAAATAGCATATGTAACCGGTCGACAGGAAGTTTAAAGGCGGTCGACAGAAAATAGTTCTGAATGAATTTATATAGGCCAGTTTACCTGGACCGGTCGACAGCTTTATTAGGGGCGGTCGACAGCTTTAAGTTCTGATTGAAAATAAAAAACAAGTTTAACTAAGACCGGTCGACAGGTGAGAAAATAGACGGTCGACCGATTAATTCTCTGGTTGGAAATAAAGAACATAATGGACAAGACCGGTCGACAGCATAATTTGGGGTGGTCGACAGGTTTTGAATAATTTTGTTTTTCTCCTTCTCTTTTGAATTTTCAAACTCCAACAACACTTATTATATATGCGTATTTCTCCCTCTTTGTCATTGATAAAAAAGAATGAAGATTAGTTGCATTCTTTCATGAAGAGTTTCTATAAAGAGTTGTGTCCATTTCCCTTGAAATTGAATAGAAATCTCTTCACAAAAAGAAGCATCCTTTCAGAAAAATTACAGCAAGAAAAAAGGTCGACAGGTCGAAATTAACAGGTCGACAGGAATTTGAAAAAATAGCCGTTATGCACAGAAGACAATAGGACCGGTCGACAGGTCCTTTTTGGGCGGTCGACCGTTTTCTTGCTGTGGACCGGAGGACCTCGGTCCACACTCTATATCACTCTGCACTCTTTTCCGGTCGAAGCCTGGACCATTTGGGCTTTTTCTGTGACTTTTCAATTCCTCAAATATACAGATTTCAGCCCCAGCTAATTTCAGTTTGTAAATTGTTTTGTGCATTCTTGTTATACTTTGAGGATAGATTTTAACATAAATCTAACACGACTCCATACCTACATATATATAATCTTAGCTCCATGTCATGATTTCCATTGATCATCACTAAGATCTTTATTGATTTCCACTTTGATAAATGTGAATTCAGCTCGTCAATGATCTCTATTTCTATGTTGTCATTAATCAAAATCTTGTGTATCAACATTCTCCCCCTGTCCAAAAGCTTTCTTTGGGAGATATTGGATCATGTGCAATTTGATAAACTGATTTTTGTTTTCAGAGACATTTTGAGAAATCAAAATCGCCTTCCTTTTGTTGTGGTGTACCTGCAAAGAATATGATATATATACCTTTGGTACCCACTTGCTTTGTTTGGGTCCATGGGTTAGATGGAAGGTAACCAAACCCAAGAGGGTTTAACGGAACCTTTAAAGATAAAATTTTCATTATTAACTACCGAATCAAAATAATCATCGATATATTTTTCTCTGTTTTTCCAACTTACAGGAACCCAAATACTTAAGTAATCTCTATTGATGTTCCTTTTTGTGCTTCTAGATCTATTATATAGATCTCTAGTCATAGAAGTATTCGAATTTCTGTAATAATTGGGTCTTGGATGTGTATTAGTACTAGCAGTGATATTCTTATTGTACATGAAAGCATATCTAGTACTATTTCTAAGATTAGTATTATTTCCAAAGTCGCTATTGACATTTTTCTTTTGAGATTTCACAATAGGTTTTGGTTTGGAAGATAAACTAAGATTTTTCTTAGCTTTGTTCTTTTGCATTATTTTCTTCTTTCCATAACCAAGATGCTTCTTAATTTCTTGGTTTTTATATCCCAAACCTTTCTTATTTGAAGTAGATTGTGAATTCTCAATGATCTTTGTCAAATTTTCTCGACCTTTGTTAAAGTTAGAAACATTTTGAGTAATATTTTCTAACTTATTTTGTAAACTAACTTTTTCTAGGTCCATAATTTTGATCGTTGCTTTAAGCTCATGATTTTCAGTAGTGAGAATATCATTCTTCTCTTTTTGAACTTCGATTTCTTGAGTCAAAAGAGATAGTTGAGAATTAGAATTAGAAGACGATTCTTGAGCCTTTTCAAGTTCTTCTTCTAATATTTTCTTCTCATCTTTTAACATATCTCGTTCTAATTCGGATCTATTCAACATTGTCTTGACTTCTTTTAACTCATGTTTTGTATCTTTAAATTTAAACATTAATTTATCATAAATATCAAGCATATCCTCAAAAGTAGGAATTTGTACCTCATCCTCTGTTGCCATAAAACCTACATTTGCTCGTTCAGTGTCTGAGTCACTTTCGCTATCAGATGAAGATGAGTCTGAATCATCCCTGGTTACTGAGAAAGCTCTCTTCTTTGATTTGTCCTTCTTGAATTTTTCGGAATTCTTCTTTTTATCCGGACAATCTTTATGCACATGTCCCTTTTTGTGACAATTGAAACATTCCATATTTGAAGATGATGGTTTATTTGATCCAAACTTCCTTTTGTCGTATCGACTAGCTTTTCTTTGCTTCAAAAACTTCTTAAAGCCTTTTGCAATAAGTGCTAAGTCTTCATCTTCAGAATCTGAAATGTCTTCATCTTTTTCGGCATGAAAAGCAACATTTTTCTTTTCTTCTTTTTGTTCTCTTCTAGCCTGTAAATTTGCTTCATAGGACATTAGATTTCCTATCAACTCATCTGGCTTCATGGTAGAAAGATCATTAGCTTCTTCTATAGCTAATACTTTTCCTTCCCATTCATTAGTCAGTGAGTGTAGGATTGTTGAAACTACATCAAAGTCAGAATATTTTTGTCCTAACCCAATAAGAGCATGATGAATAGTTTGAAACCTTGAATACATCTCATTGATTGTTTCATTTGGCTTCATTTTGAAATTTTGGAATTGACTTTTCAACAAAGCTATTTTTGCTTGTTTAACCTTGTTAGTACCTTCATGAGTTGTTTTTAGCGTTTGCCAAATTTGATAAGCAGTGGTACAGATACTAACACGGTTATACTCATTTTGGTCTAATGCACAAAACAACATATTTATTGCTTTTGCATTTACTGCTGCTGCTGTTTTCTCAGCAGGAGTCCATTCTGCATACTCAGTAGTTGGATTAACTATTTCTTTCTGAGTAGTATTCCAAGCATCATAACTTGTTGATTGCATATAGAAAGCCATACGTGTTGCCCAATAACTATAGTTTAGGCCATTAAAGAAAGGAGGTCTTTGTGTAGATTGACCTTCAGTGTAAGTGTTAGTGCTAGTGCTTGCGTTATTTGCCATATTACTAGAATATATCAAATAACTGTGTTACGGTTATATGATGACCGTGCTCTGATACCAATTGAAAGGGTCGGGTGTGCACGACTTATGCAGGATCTATAATATGGCTATGCGGAAAGTATGTGATATACTAACTTGTATATTTACAATAGTTATGCAGGTAAATATTTAATGTAATAAGATCTCACAGAAGCAATATCACAGATAAGCAAGTATAGCAAATGCAGTAAATAAGAAAAATCACACCAGGGATTTTTATACTGGTTCGGAGCACCGTCCTACGTCCAGTCCCAGACTTCTATCTGGATTTTCACTAAACAACAACCTCACTTCACCCGGAGGAAACAGGTTTACAATACCCGAGCAGCCGAACGGGATTTCACGCCTCTAACAGCACGAGGACTTCAACACTTGCCTCTTATAACACGAGGACTTCAACACTTGCCTCTTATAACACGAGGACTTCAACACTTGCCTCTTATACCACGAGGACTTCAACACTTGCCTCTTACAACACCGAGGACTTCAACAATAATAAGATTTTGACTTTGAATGTGTTCTTCCTTCAACACTGATTTGTCAACAATTGAGTACACCCTTCCTATAATCTTATCCTCAAATGTAATTTGATGTTTAGTAAGATTAGGAAGTAAAATATCGAGTTGAATCACAAGTGTATGAAATATGCTTGGTGATTCAAACGATTATTGAATGCTTTTGAGTGCTTTTTGAGTGAAAAGAATAATGCAAGATAGATCAGAAAATAGAGAGTAAATTCGGTTAATTTGGTGGTTTGAATGATTGCAAATTTATGTATTTATAAAGATCGAGTAGATGCAATCATTGGTGAAGAGATGCATCTAAAAGGGGTAATTATTCATGAAGAAAAAAAGGATGCAACTCTTGAAGAAAGAAGATGACTTTTCAATATAACGGTTGTAACACCCCACTCCCGCTATGATCACTCACTAAGGGAATGCCATAGCATCGGTGGAGTATTTTAGTGAATATAGAACAGAAAAATTACAACAAGACAGATATAAATAGTACTTGAAATTTTAAAACATCATCTCATAACAGCGGAAGTAAAACATGTCTGGTTACATCATAAAACCACAATAAAGGTCAAGTACAATATCCATCAAAATAAAGAAGTACATAATCCCACTCTCATACAATAGCCAAACAAAAGAAAAGATAACTGGATAACTGGAGCTTTACATCTATCCAAGCTCCTAAAGACTGGAACAGCAATCCGATCAAGCTCCACTACTGCTAGGATCCACCGTAGGACCTGAGGGTTGGGAAAAAGATAAAAACAACAGGGTCAGACATAAGTCTGAGCGAGTCCTATAACTTTAACAATACAATCGTTAAAGTAACCAGAGAAGACATAAACTGATATATGGTAACATATAGGGATGAATGGCTACCCTAAGCAGTCAACTAAACGAAGATAAAGGATAAAGACGCATCTACCCTCCCTAAGGTAAATTACTAAACTGCACCACACCAGTCGTTCCTAACTTAAAGGTTGATCCCACCCAAGGACTTATAAAATTTACTAATTAGTACCTGCGTACCCCTAGGTGACCAAGTAGGCGCCACGGGGCCCTACAATCCACTAGGTGTACACACTACTTCCCATTCGATCAGCTCCCTAACGTAGATACCCGTGCTGGCCCCACCGTGGGATGTATCATTCCCCAATGTGGCAACCTGATGAAACTAAAGGTGCACGGCTTATATCTACTCGATGCAACAACGGCTTACCTACCAGCCCGGGCCCACTCACGCATATGAAGCCCGTTGGACTTGCGTTGCCACCGCTAACCCGTTTGCCTCTTACAGTCAAGCCCAGTATGCGTGTCCCGTCCTCGACATGGGTCGAGCCCACAAAGATACGTATGGGTTACTGGTTGAAATGGGCCTCCACAAGCTACCCACCTAAGCTTGTCCCTTTTTCTAGTATATCCCACTTAACCCTTTAATCATGTTTTAATTACATGTTCTATTTTGGTTAAGTATTCTAATCGTATTTTCTATTGCCACCCAAGGCAACCACTAGATTTTCTCATGCCACCCGAGGCACCCACTTAACCCCTCATGTCCCTCTACATGCTAATGTGGTTAAGTGTTTCTTAATTAATTAATTAAGAACGTAACCTTTGTAAAGACCTCTCACATTAGACTGTCTTTTATGACCGCTGGTTAAGCCGGTTGGGTCCGGGCAGCCTTATGTCATAACAGAGTCTAACCTCGTGTTTTTACATTAATTACGTATTTAGTTTGTGCCTAAGACCTCTCACATTGGGCTAACATTTGTAGCAACTGGTTAAGCCGGTTGGGTCCGGGCAGTTTTACGCTACAACTGAGTCCAACCTCGTGTCTTAGTCAATTAATTACACCTAATTAATCACCCTCATAATTTTATATTAATTATCCCTAATTAATCAAGTTTTCTTAACATGGGTAGACCTAACTTAATAGGTAAATTCCCATGGGGTAGACCTAACTCAATAGGTAAATTCCCAACACATAGTATGGGTACACCTAACCAAATAGGCAAATTCCCATACTATGTTTATTTATTTTGTGTTATGCATAATTATATTAATTTCACACAATCTTATTAACTTATGCATTTAATTACCCCATCGTTCCCACGTAATTTCGTTCATGATATAACACATATAAAAGGTGTCAACTTGCATATGAATGAACATGTTTCAAAGGTGCCATCTTGCATATTAACAAACACATAACTTGCATAGGAACTTGCATAACATGTCACATAACTTGCATATAATATGTCACATAACTTACATATTCATTTTGCATAACAAACTTGCATATTAGCTTATAGACTTGCATAATGTGTCATCATGAACTTGCATATTAATAAACATGTAACTTGCATATTTACATACATGTAACTCGCATATTAACAAACATGTAACTTGCATATAAAGAAACATGTAACTTGCATATTTACATACATGTAACTTGCATATTAACAAACATGTAACTTGCATATTAACAAACATGTAACTTGCATATTTACATACATGTAACTTGCATATTAACAAACATGTAACTTGCATATTAACAAACATGTAACTTGCATAGCATATTACCATGAACTTGCATAACATGCATATGATTACATAGCCCACAACTTGCATATTTAGCATCATGCAAACATAACATACATCATATTAAACTTGCATAAGCTTACATACTCAACATGCATAAACATAAGATTAATGCTAACATCATATCATATGATTCAAAGCTCATTAACCCACATACAAAACCATAAATCTCATCACATCTCATCTAATTAGTTTACCAAAAGATCATCAAAGTGATAGAAACTCACAACTAGCAACTTTGAACACCAAATGAAGAAGATTAAGATGCTAAGAAGGGATTAGAAGTTGATTAGAGAGTGATTAGTATGCAACCCTCTTCATAAAATTAGTGGAGGCCATGAGAGCTAGCATTTTGCCATAGTTTAGTCACTAGGTTTAATTATGAATGAATTAGGGTAGGTTAGGGTCTTATTTATAGATTAGGCAAGTGTTTTAGGCCATAGGATTAACCCTAGATTCAATCCAAGCCATCAAAGCATGTCTTGGGGAAGAAGTCAAGTGTAGGAACCATCTAGGGCCTTTAGATTAAAGATGGACCATGAGAACCATTCAAATGCAAAATCTGCACTTGAGCGAATCGGCCCACGGGTTGACAGCCAAACACCCTGGATTAACCCCTAGTCGACCCAGCGGGCTCGGGTCGACTTCAAAAATCGGCCGGTTCGGTTATTCCCCTCTCCCAATTCGCTGTTTTGAGCATTTTTGCATATTTATTTATTAAATTTTCAATTATATATATATATATATATATATCAATATATATATATATATCTACACAACCCATTTCACTTAATTAAGTATACTTTAATTTGGGAATTTTCGTGAAACTTCGCGAGGCCATATCTTGGTCATACGGACTCCGATTTTCGAAAACTCGGACTCTATTTCGCGTATTTTTCCGAGACGAACACAATGGCATAGCCCGTTTCCCTTGATTCCCATTTTAGAATTAAATTCTGCCTCGATTTATGTTATTACAGGTTATTGAAAATACGGGTTGTTACATTCTCCCCTCCTTAAAGGATTTCGTCCCCGAAATCTTCAAGTTAGGAAGAACGTATCCTACCATCCAATCATCCATCTACTCAAAGCATCATCCACGAGCAATCATTGTCCTTACAAGATTCTAAATGCTGGATGGATATATGCAAAAGTGTGTGTATATGTACTTACCTAATGCGAAAATCAGGCGGTTACTGATACAGTAAACCTCCTTAATGCAAACCATGATAGTGCCATGCATCCAATATGTATGCGAAACCCTATTGACACATACAAATTTCTACATGCGTGCACAACCATACACAAAAATGCATCATCCATATGATAACACAGCCATGATACATCCATCAATCTAACTACCACATCCATTTATGCAATATGCAACATGAAGTGACTGAGCCGATCTAGTGCCTAATGTGTGTGTATATGCATCCACGAGCAACCACTAGCAAACAATTGCATCCATATGCATCCATCAACCATAACATGTTTCAAACACATGTCTCAACCATAGGTTTTACCCTATCTAAAGGTCATAGGTATTAGCGAGAGGATATACTAAAGATAAGATAAGTACTAGACAAGCAATAAAGGAGAAGTTAAAAGACATACTCTCAAAAAGAAATGGATACAAAGAACGCATCTTTGCTTCCGTCTCCCAAGTAGCATTGCTTTCGTCATCTCCCCATTGCACTTTAACTAGCTGAACTTCTCTGTTCCTCAACTTCCTAGTTTCTGACCCAAGGATGCGAGTAGGAGCTCGTCGAATCGTCGCATCACGCTCTACCTCTACATCTCTAAGCAAGCTCGGCTCTACCACCTCCGCGGTCTCATGTAAGCACTTCCTCAAATGTGATACATGGAATACATCATGAACACCACTAAGTCTGTCGGGCAACTCCACCCTATATGCCATCCGTCCAATCCTTTCCTTAATAGGAAACGGCCCAACAAATCTCGGTGCTAACTTCCCTACGGACCCAAAGCGAACAACATTTCTCAATGGAGATACTTTGACAAAAACCATGTCCCCAACCTCAAACTCAAGATCCGTCCTTCTCCGATCCGCATAAGATTTCTGTCTATCTTGCGCTGCTTTCATCCTTTTTCGAATTAAATCAATCTTCTCTGAAGTCTCTCTAACCATATCCGGCCCAAGCAAGATCTTATCCGTAGATTCCCACCAACATGTAGGAGATCGACAAGGCCTTCCATAAAGAGCTTCGAAAGGAGCCATACCAATACTGGACTGAAAGCTGTTATTATATGCGAACTCCACCAAAGGAAGATGTTCTTCCCATGTACCTCCAAAATCCAAGATACAAAGCCTCAAAAGATCTTCTAAGATACGGTTCACCCTCTCGGTCTGACCGTCTGTCTGAGGATGATATGCGGTGCTCAAACACAACTGAGTCCCTACCGCCTCTTGCAAACTTCTCCAAAACTCACTAGTGAAAATAGGATCTCGATCACTCACAATGCTGGATGGTACGCCATGCAATCTAACAATCTCTCTAACATAGACTGAAGCAAGCCATGGAGCGGTCCTCTTACTCTTTACGGGTATAAAATGGGCACTCTTTGTAAGTCTGTCTACCACAACCCAAATTCCCGTATTGCCCTTCCTCGATCTCGGTAACCCGTCGATGAAATCCATCGAGACACTATCCCACTTCCACTGTGGAACTTCCAATGGGTGTAGCAACCCACCGGGTTTCCTTTGCTCCACTTTAACTTGTTGGCACACTAAGCATCTAGCCACATACTCGGCCACATCTTTCTTCATACCGGCCCAAAAGAAAACTCTCTTCATGTCTTGGTACATTTTGTCTCCACCGGGATGAATAGTCATTCTTGAACGATGTGCATCATCCAAAATAGCCTTCTTCAAACCCTCATCTTGCGGTACACAAAGTCTACCGTCTCTATGCAACCATCCCTTATCATCTATGGTGTATCTACCCAAATGGCTGGACGACTCCCCTCTCATAAGCTTCTCTACCAACACAACCAACTGTGGGTCGTCTCGCTGAGCCTCGCCAATCCGTCTCAAAAGAGTAGGTCTAACCTCCAAGGATGCCAACAAACCAGGTACAAAATCAACAGAAGGTCTGAAGTCAAACAAAGAAAGAAACTCCAAGCTTCGTCGTTCCACGAACAATGGACTCAAAGATAGCCTTTTTCTACTTAAGGCGTCTGCCACCACGTTACCCTTACCAGGGGTATACGCTATCTCGAAATCATAGGATGCTAAGAACTCCATCCACCTTTGCTGTCTTAAGTTTAAATCCTTCTGAGAGAATAAGTACTTCAATGATTTATGGTCGGTGAACAACTCGAATCTCTCACCAAGAAGATAATGGCGCCAAGACTTAAGTGCGAAAACAATCGCGGCCAACTCTAGATCATGGGTAGGGTAATTCTTCTCATGCACTCTCAATTGTCTCCCTCCATAGGCTATTACCCTTCCCTCCTGCATCAAGACTGCGCCTAATCCTGTTCCACAAGCATCGGTATAAACAACAAACGGCTTACTCCCATCTGGAAGCACTAAAACTGGAGCGGTGGTCAAAGCTCTCTTTAACCGTCGGAAAGCATCATCACAATCTACATCCCATGAGAAAACCAGATTCTTCTTCGTCAAGCGGGTTAATGGGGCTGATATCTTCGCGAAGTCTTTGATGAACTTCCTATAATATCCTGCCAACCCCAAGAAACTTCTTACCTCGGTAGCATTTCTAGGAACTTTCCAATCCTGGATAGATACTATCTTTGCGGGATCCACAGCTATCCCTTCCTTAGAGACCACATGCCCTAAGAATCGCACTTCTCTTCTCCAAAAATGGCATTTAGAGAATTTAGCTTTAAGACTATGCGCTCGAAGAGTCTCCAACACTTCCTTGAGATGTAAGGCATGCTCTTCTTCATTCTTGGAAAAGACCAAGATGTCATCCACAAAAACTACTACAAACTTATTCAGATACTCTCTGAACACTCTACTCATGAGATCAACAAAGTATGCGGGGGCGTTTGTCAACCCAAATGGCATCACTAGCCACTCATAAAAACCATCCGGAGTCCGGAAAGCAATCTTCTCTATACTGTCCTCCGCCACTCTCAACTGATGAAACCCTGTAGCTAAGTCCATTTGCGAAAACACTGAGGCGCCAACCAACTGATCAAAGAGATCATCTATTCTCGGCAATGGGTGTCTATTCTTCTTTGTGAGCTTATTAAGTTCTCTATAATCCACACAAAGTCTGAGGGACCCATCCGCCTTCGTGGCAAACACTACTGGAGCTCCCCACTCCGATATACTTCGCCTTATGAACCCCTTCTCAAGCAACTCCCCTACTTGCTTATGAAGTTCTCTTCTCTCACGAGGAGCCATGTGGCGTACTGGCAAAGACACTGGTTTGGCATTATCCACCAAATAAATTCGGAAATCTATCTCCCGCTTCGGAGGCAAACCCTTTACTTCTTCAAACACATCCGGATATTCCCGGACTACTCTGACAGAACACAAACTTTCGACCGAAGCATCGAGCGATTCAAGATAACTTAGCAAAACAGATTCCATGGGATTGCAAGAGATCTCGAGAGTGTTACCCAAGCGGGTCATGAGCCTGACAACTCTCCTTTCGCAATCAAGAACGGCACCATTACTGGATAACCAGTCCATGCCCAAGATCAACCCATAGCCCGTGAAGCCCAATACAAAAGCATCACATCTAAACTCAACGCTAAGTATAGAAATCTTCAAACCCAAACATATCATAGACAGATATATGGAGCCCCCAATTGGGTTTGAGACAACCAAGGGATCATCAACTAGACTGGTGTCTAAGTGCAGTGACTCAACTAACGATGATGAGATAAAAGAATGCGATGCGCCAGAGTCAAACAAAGTACGAACTGGATGATCAAACAGAAAAACCAGACTTTCAACGGAAATAGTTCTACCTCTCTGCTGAATCGGTGGAACTGAGAGAACCTGAACTTGCCTCCCTGACTGAGGTGGTGCTATAAGAGCTTGCACCTGGCCTCCTGAGGTAGACCCCGTCTTCTGCCCCTTCTTTGGGCAGTTTTTCACAAGATGCCCTGCTTCACCACAATGAAAGCAACCGGTCTTCTTCTTTTTGCGACAATCCTTACTGAGGTGTCCTGGTGTTCCACAATTGAAGCACTTCTTCTTCGTCTTCTTTTTGTCACCATTGCCTTTTCCGCCCTTGCCTTGTTGTTGCTGTTGCGGTTTCTTCTGATCCCCCTTTTTCTCTGGTGCCTTAGAATTCTTATCATCCTCATGCATAAGTGCCATGTAGACAAGCTTCTCAAAAGTGGCCCCCATAGGAATGTGAGTCATAGCTATTCCTTGCAATGGTTCGTTCAAGCCTCTAACGAACCTCAAAGCCTTCTTCTCCGGTGTATTCACCAACTCTATGCCAAACCTTGCTAATTGATTGAATTTGTTGACATATTCTTTCACTGTGAGATTCCCTTGCTTCAAATTCAAGAACTTCTCCATAAACAGATTCTCTTCCGCCCTTGAGAGAAACTTAGCCCCAAACCTTTGCTTAAAATCTGCCCAAGAGTCAACAGGGCGTTCTCCATTAGTGACCTCCCACCAGAATGAGGCCTCTCCCTTCATTAACCAAGCCGCCAACTTGACTTTCTTTCCCTCTTCCACTTCAAAGATATCTAGCAACTCTTCCACTTCCTTAAGCCAATCTCTAGCCTCTACGAAAGTCTCTGAACCAAGAAAAGGTTTTCCTCCTATCGCCTTGAACTCCTTGCAAACCTTAGCAAAATTATCCACTCTAGGCTGAGGAGGAGGAGCGGTTGTCTCTGGTGTAGTAGCATTGGCTGGACCCGCAGCCGCGGCCCTAGCCTCTTGCAACCTCCTATACCATAGTGGTATCACTAAACCTTCCGGGATGTTAAGATCTTCAGCCATGCTGAAACGAAAGAGGAAAGATTCAAAAAGGAGATTCCGAAAGATAAAGATATGGCTATTGGGGATTATGCTTTTCTTTTTCAAAAACTTTTTCTCTTAGAAGACATGCTTTTAAAAATACTTTCTTCGAAAATACTCTTAGAAAGTAGTTTTTCTCAAAAATTTTATCTGTTCTGGTAACCTTAAGCTCTGATACCACGTGTAACACCCCACTCCCGCTATGATCACTCACTAAGGGAATGCCATAGCATCGGTGGAGTATTTTAGTGAATATAGAACAGAAAAATTACAACAAGACAGATATAAATAGTACTTGAAATTTTAAAACATCATCTCATAACAGCGGAAGTAAAACATGTCTGGTTACATCATAAAACCACAATAAAGGTCAAGTACAATATCCATCAAAATAAAGAAGTACATAATCCCACTCTCATACAATAGCCAAACAAAAGAAAAGATAACTGGATAACTGGAGCTTTACATCTATCCAAGCTCCTAAAGACTGGAACAGCAATCCGATCAAGCTCCACTACTGCTAGGATCCACCGTAGGACCTGAGGGTTGGGAAAAAGATAAAAACAACAGGGTCAGACATAAGTCTGAGCGAGTCCTATAACTTTAACAATACAATCGTTAAAGTAACCAGAGAAGACATAAACTGATATACGGTAACATATAGGGATGAATGGCTACCCTAAGCAGTCAACTAAACGAAGATAAAGGATAAAGACGCATCTACCCTCCCTAAGGTAAATTACTAAACTGCACCACACCAGTCGTTCCTAACTTAAAGGTTGATCCCACCCAAGGACTTATAAAATTTACTAATTAGTACCTGCGTACCCCTAGGTGACCAAGTAGGCGCCACGGGGCCCTACAATCCACTAGGTGTACACACTACTTCCCATTCGATCAGCTCCCTAACGTAGATACCCGTGCTGGCCCCACCGTGGGATGTATCATTCCCCAATGTGGCAACCTGATGAAACTAAAGGTGCACGGCTTATATCTACTCGATGCAACAACGGCTTACCTACCAGCCCGGGCCCACTCACGCATATGAAGCCCGTTGGACTTGCGTTGCCACCGCTAACCCGTTTGCCTCTTACAGTCAAGCCCAGTATGCGTGTCCCGTCCTCGACATGGGTCGAGCCCACAAAGATACGTATGGGTTACTGGTTGAAATGGGCCTCCACAAGCTACCCACCTAAGCTTGTCCCTTTTTCTAGTATATCCCACTTAACCCTTTAATCATGTTTTAATTACATGTTCTATTTTGGTTAAGTATTCTAATCGTATTTTCTATTGCCACCCAAGGCAACCACTAGATTTTCTCATGCCACCCGAGGCACCCACTTAACCCCTCATGTCCCTCTACATGCTAATGTGGTTAAGTGTTTCTTAATTAATTAATTAAGAACGTAACCTTTGTAAAGACCTCTCACATTAGACTGTCTTTTATGACCGCTGGTTAAGCCGGTTGGGTCCGGGCAGCCTTATGTCATAACAGAGTCTAACCTCGTGTCTTTACATTAATTACGTATTTAGTTTGTGCCTAAGACCTCTCACATTGGGCTAACATTTGTAGCAACTGGTTAAGCCGGTTGGGTCCGGGCAGTTTTACGCTACAACTGAGTCCAACCTCGTGTCTTAGTCAATTAATTACACCTAATTAATCACCCTCATAATTTTATATTAATTATCCCTAATTAATCAAGTTTTCTTAACATGGGTAGACCTAACTTAATAGGTAAATTCCCATGGGGTAGACCTAACTCAATAGGTAAATTCCCAACACATAGTATGGGTACACCTAACCAAATAGGCAAATTCCCATACTATGTTTATTTATTTTGTGTTATGCATAATTATATTAATTTCACACAATCTTATTAACTTATGCATTTAATTACCCCATCGTTCCCACGTAATTTCGTTCATGATATAACACATATAAAAGGTGTCAACTTGCATATGAATGAACATGTTTCAAAGGTGCCATCTTGCATATTAACAAACACATAACTTGCATAGGAACTTGCATAACATGTCACATAACTTGCATATAATATGTCACATAACTTACATATTCATTTTGCATAACAAACTTGCATATTAGCTTATAGACTTGCATAATGTGTCATCATGAACTTGCATATTAATAAACATGTAACTTGCATATTTACATACATGTAACTCGCATATTAACAAACATGTAACTTGCATATAAAGAAACATGTAACTTGCATATTTACATACATGTAACTTGCATATTAACAAACATGTAACTTGCATATTAACAAACATGTAACTTGCATATTTACATACATGTAACTTGCATATTAACAAACATGTAACTTGCATATTAACAAACATGTAACTTGCATAGCATATTACCATGAACTTGCATAACATGCATATGATTACATAGCCCACAACTTGCATATTTAGCATCATGCAAACATAACATACATCATATTAAACTTGCATAAGCTTACATACTCAACATGCATAAACATAAGATTAATGCTAACATCATATCATATGATTCAAAGCTCATTAACCCACATACAAAACCATAAATCTCATCACATCTCATCTAATTAGTTTACCAAAAGATCATCAAAGTGATAGAAACTCACAACTAGCAACTTTGAACACCAAATGAAGAAGATTAAGATGCTAAGAAGGGATTAGAAGTTGATTAGAGAGTGATTAGTATGCAACCCTCTTCATAAAATTAGTGGAGGCCATGAGAGCTAGCATTTTGCCATAGTTTAGTCACTAGGTTTAATTATGAATGAATTAGGGTAGGTTAGGGTCTTATTTATAGATTAGGCAAGTGTTTTAGGCCATAGGATTAACCCTAGATTCAATCCAAGCCATCAAAGCATGTCTTGGGGAAGAAGTCAAGTGTAGGAACCATCTAGGGCCTTTAGATTAAAGATGGACCATGAGAACCATTCAAATGCAAAATCTGCACTTGAGCGAATCGGCCCACGGGTTGACAGCCAAACACCCTGGATTAACCCCTAGTCGACCCAGCGGGCTCGGGTCGACTTCAAAAATCGGCCGGTTCGGTTATTCCCCTCTCCCAATTCGCTGTTTTGAGCATTTTTGCATATTTATTTATTAAATTTTCAATTATATATATATATATATATATATCAATATATATATATATATCTACACAACCCATTTCACTTAATTAAGTATACTTTAATTTGGGAATTTTCGTGAAACTTCGCGAGGCCATATCTTGGTCATACGGACTCCGATTTTCGAAAACTCGGACTCTATTTCGCGTATTTTTCCGAGACGAACACAATGGCATAGCCCGTTTCCCTTGATTCCCATTTTAGAATTAAATTCTGCCTCGATTTATGTTATTACAGGTTATTGAAAATACGGGTTGTTACAACGGTCAAAATTCAAAAACCTGTTGACCTATAGAAATTTATAGGTCGACATGTTTTTAGCCGTTGGAATTTCAAAAACCTGTTGACCTATAAAATTTTATAGGTCGACCTATTTTTGACCGTTACAATTTAAAAACCTGTTGACCTATAAAAAATTGTAGGTCGACATGTTTTCGGTCATATGCTTAAAAAAATGCTTTTATAAGAAATATTTTAAAGCAATTAGAAGTATGATCATTTGAGGATAGATTTTAACATTTTTTACTCTAAATAATCAACTTCTAACCTATGAAGTCATCTTGTCTTCTTTTTGTCGATGTAGAAGCTTCTTCTTGTCATAAATCAAAATAACCATCGACGCTTCGACTCAACAGTTTCCTCGGGCAATCCTTGCTGAAATGTCCAAACTCACTACAAATGAAGCATTCGCCCCGCTTTCTCTTCTCCTTCTTCCTACATTCCCTGGCCATATGTCCAACTTTACCACAGAAGTTGCATTTCATATTCTTGCCCCGTTTCCCGGAATTTACTCTCTTGCCTTGAGACTCATTCGCCTTGACCTCTCTCTTGTCATTGTTATCTTCTTCTTGAAGTAGGGCCAGATTCACCAAACTCTCGAAAGTCGCCCCCAAGGGTATATGAGACAGGGTCAAATCACGTAATGGCTCGTTTAATCCTAAAGCAAAGTGTAGGGCCTTCTTCTGAGCTGTATTAACTAAGTCTAAATCGACCCGAGCCAGTTGATTAAACTTATCTATGTATCCCCTAATAGTCATGTCCCCTTGCTTCAGTGATAAGAATCTCAGTCCAAACCTTCCTCTAAAGTCATCCCAAGTCTCAATTGGACTAGTAGCGGTGGTGACTACCCACCAACGTGCAGCTTCTTCCTTTAGCAACCATACTGCCAATAAAACCTTCCTGCGGTCACCTATATCAAAGGTGGCTAAAAGATCTTCGGTCTCTTTCAACCAATTCCTTGCCTCTACAACAGTCTCGGTTCCAAAGAAATTCTTGCAACCCATCGCCTTAAAATCTTGGCAAATCTCTGCGAAGTCAGTTTGAGGATGCTGAGGGGAAGGAGGAAGAGGAACATCAGCTATGGGAGGAGGAGGAGGAACAGCGGCCTCGACTGGAAGGACATCATTAGAGACACCTGGGACCGGTGCCGTGACTTCCAAGTACCGACGAAACCAATCGGGTATTATTACCCCTTCGGGCAAGATGAGATTATCAGACATGCTGGAAACGAAAAGAAGAGAGTTTAAACGAGGAGTCAAAGGATAGTGCTAATGGCTTTTGGGGAATAGCCCTTTAAAACAACTAGACTTCTCTTTGGAAAATACTTTATACTTGGTTTTGAAAATAGTTTTTCAAAAGTCTTTAAAAAAAAAACCTTTTTATCCCTTCTCGTAAACCATATGCTCTGATACCAAATGTAACACCCCACCTCCGCCAGGGTCACTCGCAAAGGAATGCACTAGCTTTGGAGGGGCATTATTGGTAAACATGCATAATGATATAGCAAGGCAGGACATGACATATATATATATGTAAATAAACAGAGTAAGTAAATAAAACAGCGGAAGATTTTTAAACTATTTCAAAAACAAGTCTGGTACATCAAAATGCCAATTTTCCCAAATAGACAAGTCTAGTACATGAAGTAACATCATCTGAAACTGAAAAAGAAAACATAATAGCAGCTATCCCCAAAGTGGAAGAAACCATAGCAAGCCCAAGTCCAAAGCATACATGAGCTATCCAAGAAAGCAGCTAAGCCCCAAGCTAGGCTCCTGTATTCCCTCCCTGAGAACCTGGGGGGGGGGGGGGGAAACGGAAGAAAAGAGGCGAAACAAAACTGGTCAGTCAAAAAGACTGAGTAAGCCCTGCTACGATCAGTCTATAAACTAATAAAGTTAACATCATGATGGAAACTGAGATGATCATAGATAACAACATACTGGCGTGGTAAATTACCTACAAGATAGATAGAGGTATCATCGCATAAAACAAGGTTAAGTTTTGCACCACGGTGTACTAGCAAACCAACATAACAGGTATTGATCCCTTAGCCCAAACTTTGGCCCAATAACATGAAGTGACCTTAGTATAAGGTCCAACCCAACGGTCTAGTCGATCGGCTCCCTATAAGCCTAACACGTCAAGTGTTAATGTCCATACGGCCCACCCATGGATGTAGACTGACTGTGCTGGGTCCACCTTCGGGTGTATCAAGCCCTCGGGTGAAAACCCCGGACACTTAAGCAATAATGCACAGCCCAGATCTACTGGTACCCGTGCCTCGAGTTTGTCCAACATCGGACTACGTGCACGTCCGTAGCCCGCCGGACCCGCACCGCGGTACCACTCAGCCGTCGCTTTGGTCGCTTACATCAGTCCAGTAATCGTGCCCCGCCCTAGCCTAGCCTCTAGGGTTGTGAATGATACCAAACTGGGATTACTGCTGGAACAGACCACGTTGCTAGGGTTTCTAAGAGGGTTAAGTGTGGTCTTAACCCCTCACTAATCCTGGATTAAACTGGTTAAGTGTGGCTTAACCCCATTCTAATCCCTTGATCTCCCAAATGGATTAAACTAGTTAAGTGTGACCAACGGTTCACAACTTAACCACGTTCTAATCCCTCGAATCCCCAAATTGGTTAAGTATTAGTGGACCCTGACTTAACCCTAATCATGAGGCATTAATTAATTTAATGCACCTTAACCTCTCACATTAGACCTTGTTGTGGTTACTAGTTAGGCCGGGCGGGTCCGGGTAGCTTTACACCACAACTTGGTCTAACCTCGGGTCTTGGCACCCCATGACCAACTTCTCACATTGGGTCCTATTGTTTGTAGCCACTAGTTAAGCCGGTCGGTTCCGGGTAGAATTACGCTACAAACTCAACCCAACCTCGAGTTGGCCACACTTATGTTTTCTAAGTGTCATGTCCACTTTATTTCAAAACATAATTACAAGTCAAACAATTACTTGGGTAGACCTAACTTAATAGGTAAATTCCCAAGGGGTAGACCTAACTTAATAGGTAAATTCCCAATCTTATATTTTCATGTATTTTAAGTTTACCCCAAAACCCCCAACGTCATTCTATCGCTTACATATTCGTAGTAACGCATAAAGGATAGGAAGAGGGAACTTGGCACAACATAAACTTGCACAACAGTCATGCATAACATGTTAGACTTGCACAACTTAGCGTAGTGAACTTGCATATTACCATAAAACATGCATAACATGTTAAACTTGCATAACTTAGCATAATGAACTTGCATATTACCTTAATCATGCATAACTTGTCAAACATGCACAACTTGTCATTTTAAACTTGCATAAACATGCACAACTTGTCAAAACATGCACAACTTGTCATTTTAAACTTGCATAAACATGCACAACTTGCCAAAACATGCACAACTTGTCAAAACATGCACAACTTGCCAAAACATGCACAACTTGTCAAAACATGCACAACTTGCCAAAACATGCACAACTTGCCAAAACATGCACAACTTGCCAAAACATGCACAACTTGTCAAAACATGCACAACTTGCCAAAACATGCACAACTTGTCATTTTAAACTTGTATAAGTATGCATAACTCAATAAGCGTACAAATCATGGCTTAGCAAACTTGCATAAACATGCATAACTTAGTAAACATACAAATCATGGCTTAACAAACTTGCATAAACATGCATAACTTATAAATCTTGCAAATCATGGCTTAGTATACATGCATAACTTAATAGATTTACAAATCATGGCTTAGTACACTTGCATAAACATGCATAATCCATTAAACATGTAGAACATGGCATAATAAGTTCGCATAAGCATGCATAACTTGTGAAACATGTAAAACATGGCATAGAAATCTCGCATATGCATGCATAACTTGTGAAACATGTAAAACATGGCATAGAAATCTCGCATATGCATGCATAACTTATGAATCATATAAAACATGGCCTAGCGAGTTCGCATAAGCATGCATAATCAACTAAACTCACATAAATCTCAACTTTCACCAAACATTAACTTTAGAGTTTGTAAAGTGAAGGTAAGAGGGCTTACAATGCTTATGCGGACTCAAATGAGTATAACAAATGCAAGAAACCCCTTATGCAACTAATTAAAGCCCCCAAATGCAAGCAAACTTGATCAAGACTCCTCCTTTATGATGCCAATTGAAAAACAAGTCTTTAATGCAAGCTAAGGAGGATCATACAAGCCCAAATACTCTTGTATGCATGGAAATCTCTTAGGGATTTGTTTAGGAATTGTATGAAGAGGGTGGAGGCCATGAGAGTTTGGATTTTGGCATAGTTTTGTTGCTAGAATGATTAATGAGGCTTTAGGGTAGGATTAGGAGCTTATTTATAGAAGATTAGGGTGATTTAGACCATAGGATTAACCCTAGGACAGTTTTGGCCCGTCAGATCTCGGAACTCTCTAGAACCAAGCCACCCAATCAAGCCCAAATCAGAAATGGTGCACCAGGCTAGACTGCCTGGGCACCCCCTGTCGACAGGGCTGTCGACAGGGCAGTCGACTCCCTGGGGACCCTGTCGACAGGCCTGTCGACATGGGGCCCCTGGCGGGAATTTTCCCGCCTTGGCCCAGCTGGCCCAATTCTTCAAATTTGAATCTGATTTTTACTTAGTAATTTTCTGCAAACTTCAATGGGCCTTAACTGGGTCATACGGACTCCGATTTTCGAAAACTCGGACTCTATTTCGCGTATTTTTCCGAGACGAACGCAATGGCATAGCCCGTTTCCCTTGATTCACATTTTATAATTAAATTCTGCCTCAATTTTCATTATTACAGGTTATTGAAAATACGGGTTGTTACACCTTCTGCCTGATACGACGTAGCAGAAACATCAAAATGAGGCAGTAGATCATGAACAAGTGCACGATCACGCCATCGACCATTGTCATAAGGTAGTGGGGGATAAGCACCTACTCCAATGCTAATACCAGTAAGCATGGAGAAATCAAGCGGTGTAAGTCCTAACTCACCACAAGGAAAGTAAAATGTGTATGTGGTTTTGTACCACCGTAGAGAAATGGCCGCACACAATTGGACATCGGCATTTATAACATGGTTTATTCCTAAAATTGCAAAGCGCACAATAAGATAAAATATGACTACTAAATTATCCACTTGTATCATTAAAAGGCCTTTAATATTACCTAGAAAAAATTGAAATCCAAGAGCATGTAACAGTCCTACGACCCCCTCCTTACCCGCCAAGTGTGCATGATAATATCTAAGTGTGGCCGCTAACGAACCACGTGAATGTATATTCCACGACTGTCAACTGTTCAACAAAATGTTATACTATCTACCCAATATCTAATACTCAAAGAATACTATTTAAATAATACTATAAATACTTGCAGCCAAACTCGACTGCGTGCTAACATGTACTTCGTCTTCTGAAAGAATGCGAAAGTTGGATAGCGAAGGAAGCTTCACGGCGATGAGGTTCGTATCCAGAAAACCATCGAGATCGGCCTGTCTAGCTGAAACCGATCCCACACCCCTACGCGCCCTACCTGCTCGTCCACCTCTACGCCCGCCACGTCCACGATGGCCACCTTCCTCGTGCGCCCCTACATCTTCGGCGGCTGCAAGAAAATCTTCTATTCCGAGCGCTAGTTGTTCCCCACTACCTCCTGCACCACTCCCGCCTGCGCCACTTCCCCTGGTGCCACTATCATCGCCGTGCATGAATTTTTTGGAGAAATTGTTTAGTAATCTGGCCATATTTTTCGAAAAAATATCCGTTATAACGTTACAACGGCAAAGATTTTGCCGTTGTAACATTATAAAGGCTTTCTCTTTGCTATTGTATCCCCCTCCCAAAACCAGTCTGTGGCTGGTTCCCCCTTTCTGGGTGCTCGGCTCATTGGACCAGTTGCATAACATGAGAGAGAATAACTGAACAGAACGGATGGTTGGTTATGGTCTGAGGGTTAATACATTGTGCCTTGTTTGAATGTTCCTGGATATTAAGTAGAATGCGCCTAAGTACATAATAAGCGAAATGTTTAAACGTGGCCTAATTATATAACGATGCGGTAAATATGTAAGATTTAATAAATTTTAATTTAAACCAATACGTATAAATTTGGTAATGTGTTCAATTATTAATAGAAAGGGTGACATACGTAATGACGATGGAACCGTACGGACGGACGAAACATTTTGGAATTGGTTTAGTCAGAGGCAGTAGCCGCTAGAAGCAAGGTGAGTTTAACTCAGTCATTTTATCCTGTTTACATTTTATATAAACTGGGTTTTCATTTTGCATGCAATGTTTGCTGATAATTGATGAATTATTGGTTGTTTACATGGATATTGAATATTTTTAAATATTCATTGATTAAATTAAACGTATCGTTATTTCAATGATTGAATTCCAAACAAGGTAACTTACCTTATTGGTGGCGTTTATAATAATATAAACGTATTAAATGAATAATTTAATGCTTAATTGGATGTTATTAGTTGTTGTTGACTGTCATTAGTCGAACTGTTTATTTTTGTTTATCGGGATGAATAAATATATTGTTGTGTTGAAATTGATATAACCATTGTGATGTAGGGATGGACAAGTTGGACGATCCAACCAAATTCCTCAAATATGTTGCTTGCTTACATAAACTGTTAATCAATTTGATTGGTTGTTGAGGATTGAATCAAAATTCAACACTTGTGTAATATTAACCAATGAGTGATATTGGTTGAGTAGTTATCGGCAGATGTCCTATAAATGAATCATTTTATAAAGATTGATTTACCGTCAGGTAATCAATAGAAAGAAAGTTATAAAATTGTTTTATAACTAGAGGGAGATTTTGGAATCTAATTTGTATAGATCATTTTAACAAAAGTCTATTAAAGGAAATAATTTTTTATTATTATCCTAATTATTCTGTTTTATAAGTAGTTATGTTGAAGTTAACCAAATTGTTAAGGATGGGATAAATTGTTTCAAATAGAAATTGATTACGATTATTTAATTTAGTTAGATTTTATATTAAATTAAATGAAATTATGTAAATTGATTTTTATAAATTGATTTAAAGGAAGGATTAGATTAGTTGTTTCAAACAAACAATTAATTATGATTATTTAATTAGATTGTTAGTTAAATCAATTAAAATTATTTAAATTAATTTTATTTTTTTAATTTAAAGAAAATAACTAAGTGGAAATGATTAACGAAATCACCTTGTTTCAAGTTGACTAAGTCAACCATTTTATCTTGAATTATTATTGGACAATTATTGGATTTTAATTTATTATTAAAGGGAGAATTAACTATTATAATAATAGTTAATTTATTGGTTTCTAAAATGGTGGGGATTGATTATTATTTAAAAATAATAATCAACGTGATAAATCTTGAAGTTAAATACCTTAACTAGAAGTTATGAAGTCTAAACCTTTATAAGTTTAGTCGGCTAAAATCGTAAATGAATTTATATTCATGTGAACTCATATTAAGAATTCTATTGGTTAGATTTCTATAAATCCAAATTGGACAATTATGAAAGCATGTTATAAATGAATTAATGTTATAAGAATCGAAACAAGTTTGGGAAGTGGGATTTATAATCTGGAGAAAGAGAAAAGGAATTTAAAAGCCGAATGACGGGAAAATAGAGATTTTTAAATTGGGAAAGCATAATTTTGGAATTGGAAAATGGGCTTTTCAAAAGAGAATAGATGGAGTTTAAACCAATGTTTTAAAAACATATAGTAAATAGAAGAGTTGGATATTTATTGGAATATGGTTTCGTTGATAAACTTCTATCCATTCGAAAGATAAGAATGTTGTAGTCTCAAGGTCTGAGATGTAAATAAAATACCCCAACTTGTAACGACTTCATGATTATCCAAAGATGGTATCAGTTTAGACACGAAGGTAATTAAGGCAAATAAAATGATATTTCCATAAAGGATATATAAACTATAATTCAAAGAATTATAAGTTGAATAAATTGATTTGGAAATAAGAAATAGGAAGGGCGATAATCCAAATGTTTGGAGGTTTAGAAATGTAATTAACCACTGTTTAAATAATGAGGCCAAGTGATGCTGTATACAGAACCAACAAACCCACTTTATTTTTCTATGGAGGATGATTGTTTATTTTGATAGTTAAATCACTGACTATCAAAATCTGGCCAAATTGATTGTTGGTTCGGAAAGACCGGGATCGAATTTATATTCGAAAACCATTCCGACCAGAAAATACGTAAACTTTTAAGATATCAGAAGATGGTCGAGATGGAGCATTGAAGACTATGGATCTTCATAAGCGAAAGGATTGCTGTTGAATTTCTCTGGCTAGCTACTAGAGGTTTTTAAACTGTGATTCGGTCGTGTTTGAGATTTTGCGGATTGCAAGGACTACTCGTTATTGATCCATATGGTAATTCAAGGATGCAATAAGAGGGTGCCTTCGGTTTGTCCAGTCCCAGGACAACTTGTATGGGCAAGTGTTTAACAGAGTTTTCCAAAGGAATCATGTACGTTGATTTCTTCAAACGTATTTCTGTTGATGGCAGAGAAGACACCTTCTCTTAGCTAATGACTAGTGTATTTTTGTGGACGTCAATTAGTGATATCTGGCGGATCTAACATTTTAACATTCAAAGTGAATGGTAGCCAGCTGTTCCAAAAGTCGATTTAAACCTCTAGCCTTATTAACCAGGAAATGACAATAATCAGGCAGGCAACATGGCCATGTGGGTCGCTCCCATTAGGGTGTATAATCACCTATCTAGAGAAATTCCTTATTTCTTCTTTAATCTATTTCGATGCTGTCCCTTTCGAGAAATGGTGGTTTGATCCCAACCGTTGGTGATATACATTCGATACACTCAAGCAAAATGAGTGGTCGGTTATGTGTGGCCGGGTTGAATGATGTTCTTGTTGAACCCAGTGTATTCCCCTCTAGAGATACACTATCGGCATGTGGTTCAATACCTTGTCATAGTCGGAATCCGATCTCCAATAAGCGCCCGTGGTTTTAATTGTATACTACATATTTGGAGCGTGAGATGCAAGCGTTTTGCTAGATTGTTATTTACTTGTATTTAGACACTACCATTGTATCAGACAAATATATGATTTTCAAAATATTTTGGGTTAACGTAACTTAAAAACCGTCCGTATTTATGTATGGATTTGGTCTTACGGTTATCCTTTTATTTCGAATGGATTTTGAACTTTAAAATCAAGTTGAAATATTCCCCTTAAAACTTGGCCAGTTTTTTTCTCACTTTGGTTCACCAGACTGACCCGGTATTTGTAATGCTCGGGTTAGACTGGGTTGTATATGTCCAGGTTATTGGATGTTGTGAAGTTCAGAGATGAGCTAGAGAAGACCGTACATATAGTTATTATTCTGCTATGTATTGTATATGAGGAAAGGTTGTTATAACTGTCCAAATGTGTTGATTGACTGTTGTACTAGGATGATTGTAAGTATATTTTTCAAGCTCTCAATAAAGTTTATTTATATAATATATTTTGTTCCGCTGCGATGTGAGACTCTGTGTGGTGTTAGTTCCTTTTTTCTTATTCTTCTATTCTAATATTTCTTTCTTATCTCATCCTGTAAATTATTTCTATTGACATCTGGGTTTCCAGTAAAATTTGGGTTGGACTGGTTGTTCGGTCAGCTCAAATGGTACCATAAATTTGGGCTGTAACACCCCGTGAATTTTATAACGTTAAGCTTCACAAATTAAAGTGTAATTAATTCTAAATGAAAGAATTAAAGGAAATGGGTTACGCCATTGCGTTCGTCTCGGAATTCTGCTAGAGATAGAGTCCGAGTTTGCGCGAAACGGACTCCGAATGAAGAAGTTATGGCCTTCGGAAGTTTCAGAATAAAATTAAAATTCAAACAGCTCAATTTAAATTTCAAAATTCGAATTTTAGGTTTAAACTGGGCTGGGCGGGAAAATTCCCGCCCAGAGACCGGGTCAGCCATGGTGTCGACCTGGTCAACCCAGGTCGACCATAGTGTCGACCTGGTCCCCCCCAGGTCGACCATAGTGTTGACCTGGGTGTCGACCTGCCAATCGACCCGCCTGGTCGACCTGGCTGGCTCGGTCTAGTTCTGGCTCGAATTTCTGTGGCTCTGTGTGTCATTAGGGATGACGTGTCACCTCTTGATTGGCTCTTTGAACTTTGTATGGTCTAGATTCCTCCTGTCTTCATCTGACGGCTCAAAACAATTTAAAAATCTATAAATACACCCTAAGTCTCAACTGAAAATTCACACAAAAAAATAAGAAAGGAGTCGTCATGCTGCCAGGGAGGAATTGAACATAGCCGTCAAGAGAGAAAAGCTTAGAGACGAATCAAATTAAGAAGAAGATTTAAGTTTAATCAAATTAATCAACGCAACGTTAGTCTACCCAAAGGAGCGCATCTCAATTTCAGAATTCAGAATCCAGAATTCAAGATTCTGCATTCGTTGTAAGTATAGTGACCTTTCAGAATATGAATAAAAACTGTGATGTGATTCGATGTAAATGAAAATAGAATTGTGTTATTGTATAAATTCTGTGTATTGTAATGGTTCTATCATGACTTGTGTATTGATGTTTGTGGCATAAATTGATTAATGCAAGCCTATTGAACAATTGTATATGAAAACAATGGCACTTGCAAGTTTGTGGCAAAAACTAGAAATTGATCCCTTTATGTATATGTCGATGGCATGGAACATGTATATTCCCCTAGTCTAAATTAGAATTTATGTAAACATGTTCTAGATTTGAAACCTTTTATGCCTACATGACCCAAAACCTATGATATCATTCTTATGTTTATTTGCAAGTATAATTGGATCTATGTTAAGTATCGTTTGGGTTTCATAAACTATGCAAGTTAATGTTTATTTGCATGTATAATTGGATCTATGTTAAGTATTGTAACACCCAACATCCATTAAGGTCACTCACAAAGGGAATGCCTTAACTTTGATGGAGCATTTTAGTAAACAGAACATAAAATTTCAAGACAGATAAACAATACTTGAAATATTATAACTTTATTACAGCAGGAACCAATATGGTTACATCTTTACCAAAAACCCGAGTACATATATATATTGGCCTTGTTCAAAACCATTAGAGTACAAAACTTTTAAAATCATAATCCCCACAGAACAGAAGCTATAAAGAGACAAGCCATACTTCAAGTACTTCAAGCAGAAGGAATCTGGATCAAGCTAAAGTATTCCCTCCTTGGATAACCTTGGGGGGGGGGGGGGGGGGGAAACGGAAGAAAAGAGGCGAAACAAACTAGGTCAGACATACGTCTGGTGAGTCTAGTAACTTTTAGCCAGTAAATAAATAAAGGTAAACATGGAAGGCATACAAAGTGGGTAAGAGGATACACGATACAGATGGTAGGTATGACAGGACGGATAAGGTAAGATGTATGCTTCACTACAAACTACTCTGCACTATTACTAGTATAACAGGATTAGGTGTTACCCTAATGTATAAACAGAAACAGAAATAGAATAATGGTCCTTTACCACCCTAATAGAGATAGAAACGGAAAAAGCTTAATCCCAATGGAAACAGAATGTTAGAATTAGGTGCACACTAGTAAATGGGCCTTTAGCACCCGAACAGAAACAGACAGAAGCAGAATGCTAATAATGGGCCTTTACCACCCGAACAGAAGGTACAGAAACAGATTGATCCCTACGGAAATAGAGTGTAGAAGTACACTAGTAAAAGGGACTTTACCACCTGAACAGACGGTACCACACAGAAACTAACAGGTGTTACCACCCAACAGAAACAGACGGTACCCCACAGAACAGACAGAACTAAGTGTACCCTAAATCCTACCATGCGCGATCGGCTCCCTAATACATAAATACCCTGTGCCAACCCCACAAAAGGGTGTATCATTCCCTAAAGTGGCAACCTTTCAATGACACAGACCTATTTATAGATGTCACGGCGTCTTACATCCTCAGAGGTAGACCGGGATCCATGCATGCACATGATCCGGTTGGAAGGAACCATCAACACCCCTCGCCATTATCAGAATGAACCGCTTATAATTAGTTCAGTAAGCATGCCCGGACCCTACCTACTGTTGGGTCATAGTTTTGATACCAGAAAGGGTTACTGACTAATATGGGTCCCACACAACAGATGACACAAGTAATTACCCATCCTAACCTTGTATCCCCAGACTAACAGACTTCGGATTTCATATTAACTTGTTTACAAGTTTCAGACATACAGAGTTCAGATTTACTAATTCACAGTTCAGATAATCAAGTTAACAAGTTTTCAGACTAACGGATCAGATGTACAGATTTAACAGACTTACAGATTGTCTAACTTTGTATTGGGCCCTACTGATTCATGAAACGAGTTTTAAAATTCATCAGTCCAATTGGTTTAACCCTATCCACCCAACACGTTTTAGACATCATATTTATCTTAGATTTGCACTAATTAATTATTGAAATATCTAATCGTATTTCACATGCCACCCCAGGCACCCACTTAATTCCACATGCCACACAAGGCACCCACTTAACCCCCTCATGTCCCTCTACATGCTTATCTGCTTAAGTGTTTCTTAATTCATTAAGGTCGTAACCTTATAAAGACCTCTCACATTAGACAGGCATTTGTGGCAGCTGGATTTGCCGGGCGGGTCTGGGCAGTCTTACACCACAAAAGAGTCTAACCTCGTGTCTTTACAACTGTCACGTATTTAATTTATGCCTAAGACCTCCCACATTAGACTGGCATTTGTGACAGCTGGATTTGCCGGGCGGGTCCGGGCAGTCTTACACAACAAAAGAGCCTAACCTCGTGTCTTAGACGATTAATTATTCCTAATTAATCTTTCCCCAATTTGAATTTCTTTCCCTATTCAAATTATCAATCAATTCCAAATTTAACGATGTCCATAATTGACTCAATTATGTCCATCCATTTATGGTATGTAAAATCATACCAATTTTCACCACAATTATATTTTATGCCTTTTAAGGCATTTATGCCAATTAAATCTTTTTAAATCTTCAGACTTTAATTGCTTAAACATTCCTCTTTTGATTAATAAAATTAATTAATCCTTTCCTCTTTTTATAGGTGTAAATACCTATCTTATTAACAATCTTAATTTCCTATCCATAAAGGGTCATATTCAAATTGTACCAATTTTACCCAATTTTACCAATGTCATAATAGGTAATTATCTATGTGTTTCCCTACTAGAATCATGTGTCCAATTTACATGATCACTATGTAAATTATGCCTATTACAAATTCCCCTTTTTCCCTGTTTCTTAACTAGCGTAACCGTTTGCGTTTTGGCGTCATCGAGGCTACTAAATAGTCTCGCCATAACAATAAAATAAAGGGAATGACAAGATGATTGTTTTCAGTACAATTTTTTGCGTAAGCATGACAACTAGGGAAAATGACATGATAACTTCGCATATAATTATGATTCACCACATAGTTAACAACTTGCATAGATTCATAACAACTTGCATAGGTTCATGAATTAACAACTAACATAGGTTCATGATTCTCATCATAGTCAACAACTTATATAGGTTAAAGATTCACAATATAACAACTTTCATGATTCATAACATAACTTCTTACATAGGTGACTTACATAGGTTCATGATCCACAACATAACAACTAGCATAGGTTCATGAATTCATCACACAATAACTTGCATAGGTAACTTGCATGATCTCATAATAATTTGCATAGATTCATGATAACAACTTGCATAATAACGACTTGCATAGATTCATGATAATAACTTGCATAGATTCGTAATAACCACTTTCATAGATTCATGACAACGACTTGCATAGATTCATCATAACGACTTGCATAGATTCATAGTTTCTCAACATAATAACTCGCATCATATCATGATTCACAACAATAATAAACTTGCATCATATCATGATTCACAACAATAATAAATTAGCATCATATCATGATTCACAACAATAATAAACTTGCATCACATCATGATTCACAACAAAAATAAACTTGCATAACTACAAACAATGAAACACCCCACCTCCGTTAGGGTCACTCTCAAAGGGAATGCCCTAATTTTGGTGGAGGTTTATAAGTATAAGTCACAGATATACAAGACAGATATAAGAACACATATTTTTGAACAACGGAAAACAACAACAACTTTTAATTCAACAAAATACGTGTTAGACAAACCATGTCATAATTTGTCTTACAATACTTCCAAAAACATAACATCTTCATAACTGTCTTGATTACATTATTTAAAGAAGCATAAAGAAAACATAAATAAACTGCATAAGTCCCATAATTGCTGTCCAAAGCCATAGTCCAAAACGAAAAAGATCCAAGCAATACATTCTTTCTCTTCAAGATGGATGTGAAAACTGGTCAAGCTGCGGTATTCCCTCCCTGTGGACCTGGGGGAGGGGAACGAAAGAAAAGAAGATGAAAGAAAAGTAGAGTCAGACATAAAGCCTAAGTAAGTCTAGGACTATTCAGTCTATGAATAAAGAATTGGGCATGATAAGTATAAACTGGAAATGGGAAAGCACTATAAACTAGGTTAAGTTGTCTAGAGTCGAATATACTATCGTACCCCATATTAATATCTGTACCCATATAAACTAGTTCCCAACAGGCACCCCATAATCAGGGTAAAGTGATCCATTTCTGATGATCGGCTCCTATTCGCATAGTTACATGTGTCTTACGGCCCCCGATGTTGTAGTTACCTATGCTGGTCCCACCATGGAGAGTATCAAGTCCCATGGTGGCGGCCCGACACAATCCTAGAATGCACAGGTATGCTACTGGTGTCCAGTGCCTTATTTTTCTACGCCTGAGTGTGTGCACGCCCGTACCCCGTTAGAACCTACACTGCTGCACCACCGCCGTCGATTTGACCTCTTACAGTCAGCCCAGTAATCGTGCCCCACCCTGCCGAGTTCAGGGTATCCTGATACACCTTGTAGGGTTACAGCTGAAAAGGGTCCCCCGCTATTAGGTTTTCTATTTCTAGCCATCATGCTAAGTTGGTTAAGTGTTTTGTAAACCTAACCCCAAATCAGTCTGTATAGCATGTTCCATTTTGATTAAGTATTAATTCAATTTACTTAATCCTATCAATCCTGACTCAGCCTTAATTGTCTTATTAAAGCCTGGACCTCTCACATTAGACAGGTATTGTTGTGTCTGCCTATTGCCGGTTGGGTCCGGGCAGTCTTACGCCACAACTCAGTCTAACCTCGGGTCCTTATTGGGCTCCGTGTTTAACCACCCACATTGGATATGTATTGTTGTGACTACTGGACAGTCGGGCGGTTCCGGGAAGGTTTACATCACAACTCAATCCAACGTCGGGTTAAACACATCGTATTTTCTACATTTACATATTTTGTCTCTTTCCTTTTTATATGTAAATATTTGCGGCCCATTATTCGAATTCATCTTTATTGGTTAAAATTTATTTATGCCACTTAATTGTTTTTCATGGTTGTTGGCATGCGTCAAACATGCCACACATATGTTCAATGTTTTAGCCCCATCGTTATTACCCCCGTTTTATACGTTC
The DNA here is from genome assembly GCA_030737875.1 of Allium sativum. Taxonomy (NCBI): domain Eukaryota; kingdom Viridiplantae; phylum Streptophyta; class Magnoliopsida; order Asparagales; family Amaryllidaceae; genus Allium; species Allium sativum. The sequence goes on from CM060926.1 coordinate 351,228,769, forward strand.
ACTAAAATATAACATATGTTGGGCTCCATATTTAAACCCAACTTAGCCACATGAAAAAGGGGAGGCTTATAACATGGTGTTATATATTCTAAGTGACATAAAAAGGGGAGTGTGAATGTATGAACTTGCAACATAACGATCTAATTAACATGAATTAGGCATATGTGAACTTGCATGGTAACAGCATATAATCATGGCATAAACATACTTAAACATGAATCATTCTATTCATATGATCATAGCATAAACATACCTAAACATGAATCATGGTTTTTAATCTATTCATGTAAACTTGCAATTGGAATGTAAATCTAACTTAATTTATGTGTTACATATATCACCATAAGATTTTTATAACAACATAGGCCTAAACACGGTTTCAACTAGGCATTACACCAAACATAGTTTAGTCATGTTCATAAAAATGCTTACTTTTGTTTCTAATACAAAAGTATGATTTGCCAATTCCAACATAGATTCATATAAACCATAGTACTTAGTCGAGTCCAATTACACACTAAAAGTGATCATAAAAGCATGTACATCATATTGGCATAATAGTGAATCATATACTTGCATGAATTCTAAATAAAATACCACAACATATGGTTATTAACATGAATCATATACTTGTATGAATCCCAATTAAAATACCACAACATATGGTTGTTAACATAAATCATATACTTGTATGAATCCAAAATAAAATACCACAATATATGGTTGTTAACTTCCAACATAAACACCCCGTAATTCTATAATACTAAGATTCACAAATCAAGGCAGAATTAAATATTAAAATCAAAATCAAGGGAAATGGGATGCGCTATTGCGTTCGTCTCGGAATTCTGCATGAAAACGAGTCCGATTTTGCGTAAATCGGAGTTCGTATGAGGAAGATATGGCCTTCGGAAGATTCAGCGAAGTTTAAATTTCAAAACAGGTCAGAAAAGCGAATTCAAATTCAAAACAGACCCAGATTGGGCTGGGCAGGAATTTTCCCGCCCAAGGCACCTAGGTCGACTGGGTAGTCGACCAGGGCACCCAGGTCGACTGGGTAGTCTACCTGGGTCACCCAGGTCGACTGGGTAGTCGACCTGGGGGTCGACCCCCCCTGCTTTTTCCTGTTTTCTGCACCTGGTTCATTCTTCTGTATTCGGACGTCAACCTGACCAGATTCGTTGACTTCTACACTATATAAACAGCCCTAGACTCCTTCTCTATTCACAATTCCTCTCTACCCTTATGCTGCAAAGATTCCTAGTGAACATGGCTTCCTCTCCTCCTCTTAATTAAATAATAAATAAAATAATATACATATAATAAATCAAGACGAGGAGGTGCTGCTCAAAGACTTTCAAAGAGAAGATTCAAGCTAGAATTCAAGTGAAGATTCGAACGACTACAACGACTATTTTTCTACGAATCATAGCAACACCATATTTCTATTCTAATCTAATCTCTGTAAGTTGGTTACTTTTTAGATTTGAACGTTTCTCTCTGTTCTTGACATGAATTAAAGGAATAAAAGAATATGCCAAATCTATCTATTCGAATCTATGCCTACATCTTTGGACTTAATTAAGAACTGTTATGATTCGATGACCGATAAGACTGTGACTATTAAACTATGGACCTTATAACCATATGCCTCTTTGACTATGAACATTTCCTATGACTATGAACATTGCCTATGACTATGGACATTGCCTATGACTATGACTGTTACTATGAGAATTATTTCCATGACTGTGAACATAAGCCTAAACCTTTGATTAGGAAGCAAAACTATTGTCTATGACATAAATGGGACAACTGTGATTAAGCACCTATGGTTCATGGTTAGGAAAGTGTTTAAGTTTTGTGACTGTGAAATTGGGTCTAAACCCGATTATCTATCCTGTCTGTTCTTTGTTTTCTTTGGTTTTAGACCTTGGGAATTTATCTATTAAGTTAGGTCTACCCATGTTCTTGAACCTACGCCTTTATTCTGTCTATTCTTGGTTTTAGACCTTGGGAATTTACCTATTAAGTTTGGTCTACCCATGTTCTTGAGCCGACGTCGTTATTCAACCCTTTTTATGCCAGTTAGTATGTCTATCCTTTGCATAGCATCTTTGGTTCATTCCCTATTTTCTACGAACCTAGCTTTATTTATAATCTAGAATGAATCACGATTATACGAACGGTGGGAATGCGGTTTGGGCAAAATATGAAATTTACTAAAAACATAGTTTTACTTGGGAATTGGCATAAATTGGGAACATGTATTATGGCATGTTCATAGAAATGCAAATTGGATAAATCTGACATGAATTATAAGATGTGTAATTTGAATCTAGTATTGACATGTAAATCTAGCATTTACATGAATAGTGAACTAGAGTAATAAGTCTAGTTTGACGTGAATTAGAATGTTGAATCGGAATTGGATTAGCTAATTTGGCACGGTAAGTATATTGGCATAAATGTGAAATTGGCCATAATTGAGAATAACTATCGGGTTTAGAAAAGTCATGGTTAGTGACATTAATTTGGTATAGTTTACATACCAAAAAGCATAAATATGATTTAGGAAGGGAAATGGGCCATAGAAATAAATGTAGACAATTTACATTAAAAGAGTAATTGAGAAATAAGTAAATTAGGAATAATTTACCTATAGAATCTGAACTAAATGAGGAAATGTGAATTTAGACAAATTAAAGGTTTATTAACGACATCTCTTTTAATGGTACACCAAAAAGTTCTAGGGTGACAGAGAGGATAGTGTCTAGGCTTGAGTTTGGAAAATACAAGTTTCTTGCTCTCCCTGGCTATCTCTAACTGATCCGATGAACGGGATGGTTACTTTCAAAACCTGATTTGAAAACTAATCAAAACCCCTTTGGACTTAGAAAAACACGAATATGCCTAACCCGAGGTTAGACTAAGTTGCGATGTAAACCTGCCCGGAACCAACCGGCACATCCAGTATTCGCAACAATATTTGTCTAATGTGAGTGGTAGCGGCTTTAATTTATTTAGTTAAAGCTAGAACAAAAATCGGAGGGTTAAGTCCATAGGAACACTTAACTAACTTAACACAGTTAAGCTAGAATGGGAGGGTTAAGTCCATAGGAACACTTAACCAACTTAACACAGTTAAGCTAGAATGGGAGGGCTAAGTCCATAGAGACACTTAACCCAACTCAAGGTAGCAAAACGAGACTTGTAGGGGTTAAGTAAAGTTAATACACTTAGCCAAATTAATATGTTAACTAGAATAGAGGTTGGGGTTAAGTAAAATCTAATACACTTAGCCAATTTTGATACGTTAGCTGGGCTAGACTATAGGGTTAAGTAAACCTGAACACTTAACCATCGGGCTGTGATAAAGGAATGAGGTTAAGTCTAAAACATGAAGGAATAATACTTAACCATTAATAACATGTTAGTTAAGACAGACGGGCAAGATTAAGTTAAAAAGAAACACTTAACCAATACTGGGTGAAAGGGTAGGGTTAAGTAATAAGAAATACTTAACCAATATAACTTGGTTTGTGGTGGGGTTAAGTCAACTTGAATTACTGATAACACTTAACCGGTATAACAGGATGAATGAAGAGGGTTAAGTTGGCTTGAATAAACTAATGACCCGTAACCAATCCAAATTGACGGGAAAGGGAACTAAGTATTAAACCTCAGTTAAGAAAACAACGATTCTGGAAACTAAGTGGTAAACCTTAGTTGACAAAACTAAGTAGTAATTGTTAGTATAACACGAGGAGGAGCGAACGTCCGTCTGATTAGAAATAAGGCTCCAACGAATTGGGTTACGAAGCCCGAGGCTTCGAGGGGACGTGAGGTTACTCTTGGTATCCCTCTATGAGGCTGCAGATGATCCGCCTGGGCCCACAGATGTTAAGGTCTGCGTAGAAGAACCAGGGCTGTGCCTTGGTTATAATACATGGCAACCTAAAGACTAGGATGGACCAGCGTGATTCGGCGAGCAAACGGTAGCCCTGTGATAATGACTCGGCGTCTACCATCCATCTTGAGTCAATCGAGATACATGAAGCGGAAAGGCGGAGAACTCCAAAAGACCATATACTTGCTATCTAGTTATGGGTGAGGATGGCCATAGGATAGAGGGGCACCGAGGGCCGACGTATAGTTCTCATTTTACAAGGTGTGCCTTTCATTAGTTGAGGGAGGGGTCAAGTGGGACCAATGCCACTGGAATAAAAACAGACCTTAGCATCTGCATCGGCAGATATTTGAAAGCTCCCGACCGAGTTCTGTATTACTTGATTTGCCCTGTTATAGGACTCGGACCGCACATTACAGGACATGCGCATCTAGACAAGCAATAACGATTCGCGATACATGCGTGGGGAAGTATAGGAACATATACCACTCTAGGTAGTATGTCCTAGACTTGGGGGCATCGTTCGACAGGTAGCAAAAATTCCTAGTTGAACAAGGTGGCATAAATCCTGAATCCGAGAAGCGTTCAGCAGACAGCGTAAACTCTAGTTGAATCTAGAAGGCACTTGGTAGAAAACCCTAGATTAAATCTAGGTAACAAATAAATAAATGGATGCCTGAAGGCGATGGAAAATACAGGGATTGGGATCACGTTAGCATTACTAGTTGGGACATTAGTTAGCTAGTGCACAGATAATAGAAATCCGTATAACAAGGAAATGGCGAAGCGGCGAAAGTATTAGAGCATATCCAGTTTATCTTATCTTAGCATATCTTTTGATCATCTTGTCTAATCTTGTTGACCCTATTGTCATGGTGTAATCTTGTATTCAGTTAATTCATGTCGTTGTGTTTCTCCATGTTCACATGCTAGAAGTTACTAAACTTACTCAGGCTTTATGTCTGATTCTGTTTTTCTTTCATCTTCTTTTCTTCCGTTCCCCACCCCCCCCCCCCCCAGGTAGCAAAGGAGGGAATAGTTTAGCTCAGGTTAAGTTGGACTGCCACTCTTTCCCAGCTTGAAAATTTGTCGAAGTTTGCTTGGATTCTCTTTTCAGATGCTATGGCTGGCTCTTGCTAAAACTGGGGAATATAAATGTTATTTTTATGCTTCTTTATTTTGTAAGACAGATGATACTCTGATATTGTAAAGAAACCATTGTACACACTATTTTATCAATAAAGCAAAGTTTTATTTTCCGCTGTTTAATTTCTGTCTGTCTTGTAATTTATCTGCATCTTTTACCCTAAATGCTCCACAGAACTTAGTGCGTTCCCTTTGTGAGTGACACTAACGGATGTGGGGTGTTACACATAGATTCATATAAACCATAGTACTTAGTCGAGTCCAATTACACACTAAAAGTGATCATAAAATTATGTACATCATATTGGCATAATAGTGAATCATATACTTGCATGAATTCTAAATAAAATACCACAACATATGGTTGTTAACATGAATCATATACTTGTATGAATCCCAATTAAAATACCACAACATATGGTTGTTAACATAAATCATATACTTGTATGAATCCCAAATAAAATACCACAACATACGGTTGTTAACTTCCAACATAAATCCCATACTTGCAGATATCCAATCGTATACCATAACATTTCCAAAATCGTTTAGAATCAAAGCAACATACAAATATAGATTATTATCGCCACAATTCCATTTCTCAATTTACAGAAATCAAAACACAATTATTTATTCGCATCGGAATAGCACTCTACTTACAACGTATGATGAATCTTCAATTCAGGAATCTGAATTCTGAATTTGGAGATGCTATCCTTTGTTGTAGGCGTTGTTTTGATTTAATTGATGTTGCTTTAAGCTTTCGAATTATCTCCTAATTGTCTCTCAATTTCTGACGGCCATTCCTAGTCTTTCCTCAGCAGCATGACGGTCTCATCTCCATTTTTGTTTGTGTGAATTAGGGTGAGTCTTAGGTCCTTTTTATAGAGTTTGTGAGTTGATTAGGACCGTCGATGGAGCTTGGTGTAATAATAACCATTCGTTTGAAGGAGAGACCAACCAGGAGCTGACACCTAGCCCTAGTGACAAGGCAAGGCTCAGAAAATCGACCAAACACAGACCAGGCCAGCCAGGGGGGCTGGATTCGACCAGGCTCAGGGGCCAGGTCGACACGCCAGTCGACACCGTGTCGACTTGCCAGTCGACACGGGTAACCCAGGTCGACTACCCAGTCGACCTGGGTGCCTTGGGCGGGAAAATTCACACCCTGGCCAATCCGGCCCGATTATGAATTCTGAATTGGTTTTTCTGAGCTGTTTTTGAATTAAACGGAATTCTAAAACTTCCGGAGGCCATATCTTCTTCATACGGAGTCCGTTTTAAGCAAACTCGGACTCTATCCCAAGCGGAATTCCGAGACGAACGCAATGGCATATCCCGTTTCCCTTAATTCTTTAATTTGAAATTAGTTATACTTTAATTTGTGAATTTCACTGTTATAGAATACACGGGGTGTTACATTCTCCCCCACTTAAAAGGATTTCATCCCCGAAATCTTCAAGTTCAGGAAGAATGTACATCCTAACATCCAAACATCCATCTACTCATTCATCAAACATGTGCATTCATTGTCCTTAAAAAAACTTCTAATGCTTCATGATCATATGCGAAGTGTGTGTACATCTACTTATCTAATGCAAAATCAGATGGTCTACTGATTCAGTTGACCTCCTTAATGCGAATTATGTAAGTGCCATGAATCCATTATGTATGCAAATTCTCCTATTCATGATTCTACATGAGTGCACAATCATTCATACAAATGCAACATCCATTTGACAACACATTAAACTTCAACCATATACGAATGCAAACATATATATATGCATATGCAATATGAAGTGACTGAGCCGATCTAAAACCTAAATTGTGTGTGTATATGCAATCACGAGCAACCACTAGCAATCACTTGCAACCATCATCCATAACATGTTTCAATTACATGTTTTCATCCAAAGGGTTTCTTCCTAAAAGATAAGGTCGAGGTGATATACCTAAAAAGATAGATAAAAGCGCAACTTAAGGAAAAAGAAAGATCAAAGATGTACCCTTGAAAAGAAAAGGGTAGGCTGCGCGTATTCTAGCTTTAGTTTCCCAAGTTGCGTCTCCCTCGGCGTCGCTCCACTGAACTTTGACGAGCTTGACTTCGCGGTTGCGTAGCTTCTTCATTTCCGTTCCTAATATGCGGGTTGGAACTTTCCTCGCGGTTGCTTCGCGTTCCACTTTAGCTTCTTCTAGAATATTTGGCTCTACCACTTCAGCAGATTGATGTAGACAATTTCAGATGTGCGAAACATGGAAAACGTTGTGAACTCCGGCCAGTTTTTCGGCCAGCTCTAATCTATAGGCCATTTTCCCAATTTTCTCAATAATAGGAAATGGTCCTACGAACCTTGGTGCTAGCTTTACTGTGGTTCCAAAACGGACAACGTTCCTTAGTGGAGATACCTTAAGAAAAACTCTGTCCCCAACCTCAAATTCAAGGTCGGTCCTCTTCTTGTCGGCGTAGGATTTTTGCCTGTCTTGGGCTGTCTTCATTCTTCTTCGTATTAAGTCTACTTTTTCTGAAGTCTCTTGGATCATATCCGGTCCAAATATGAGCTTGTCAGTAGACTCCCACCAACAAGTGGGTGATCGGCACGGTCTTCCATATAAGGCTTCGAAGGGCGCCATTCCGATGGTTGCTTGGTAGCTGTTGTTGTAGGAAAATTCCACTAAAGGAAGATGGTCTTCCCACGTCCCTTCGAAGTCAAGGACGCACAGTCATAAAAGGTCCTCCAAAACTCTGTTCACCCTTTCTGTTTGGCCGTCAGTTTGGGGATGACAGGCTGTGCTCAAGCATAACCGTGTGCCTACCGCTTCTTGCAGACTCCGCCAAAACTCACTTGTGAAGATATGGTCTCGGTCACTAACAATGTTGGATGGTATTCAATGGAGTCGAACAATTTCCTTGAGGTAAAGAGATGCTAGGGATGAGGCAGTTCTTTTACTTTTGACAGTTAAAAAGTGGGCGCTTTTAGTAAGCCTATCCACTATTACCCAAATGCTAGTGTTGCCTCTCTTAGACCTAGGCAACCCATCAATGAAGTCCATTGAGATGATATCCCACTTCCACTCCGAGACCTCTAGAGGATGGAGCAGACCGCCAGGCTTTTTATGTTCCGCCTTAACCTGTTGGCACACCATACACTTAGAAATGAAATCTGCCACGTCCTTCTTCATGCCGTTCCAAAAGAAAGTTCTCTTTATGTCCTTGTACATTTTATCCCCGCCTGGGTGTATCGTCATCTTGGAGTGATGTGCTTCCTCGAGACCCTTCTTTACTAAATCTCTTGTCTGTGGGAGACATATTCTTCCGTCTAGCCTTAGCCAACCCTTATCGTCGATGGAGTATCTATTGAGGTGACTTGAAGTATCACCCCTAATTAGCCTATCAATCGTCTCCACAAGCTGAGGGTCTTCGCGTTGTGCTGTCCCTATTGAGTCCACTAAAGTCGGACGTACTTCGAGATATGCTAGCAAGCCTGGTATAAAATCGGAGGAGGGCCTTAAGTCAAAGCTGGCTATAAACTCTAGGCTTTGTCTTTCAACAAACAACGGGCTTAGGGTTAGTTTCTTTCGGCTCAACGCGTCTACCACTACGTTGCCTTTGCCCGGAGTGTGGGAGATCTCGAAATCGTAGGAGGCAAGAAACTCCATCCATCTCTGTTGCCTCAAGTTAAGATCTTTCTGCGAGAAAAGATATTTCAACAATTTATGGTCAGTGTAAAGTTCGAACTTCTCACCTAGGAGATAGTGTCGCCAAGACTTAAGTGCAAAGACAATGGTGGCTAGCTCAAGATCATGGGTCGGGTAGTTCTTTTCGTGCACTTTCAACTGTCTCCCGCCATAAGCTACTACCCTCCCTTCTTGCATTAAGACAGCGCCTAGCCCTGTCCCACATGCATCTGTATAGACTGTGAACATCTTGCTTCCATCTGGCAATGTCAGAACTGGGGCTGTTGTAAGAGCCCTTTTTAGTCGTTGGAAAGCAAACTCGCAATCCAAGTCCTAATTGAACACTAGATTCTTCTTGGTCAGCTTTGTGAGCGGGGCTGATATCTTTGCAAAGTCTCTGATGAATTTCCGATAGAAGCCTGCTAGCCCGAGAAAGCTTCGGACTTCTGTTGCGTTCTTTGGTGTCTTCCAGTCCTGCACCGCTACTACCTTAGCCGGGTCTACTGCTAACCCTTCTTTGGATACTATGTGCCCAAGAAATCTTACTTCCCCTCTCCAAAAGTGGCATTTGGAGAATTTGGCTTTTAGTTGATGGAATCGCAGAGTTTCCATGATTGCCCTTAGGTGCTGAGCACGATCTTCCTCATTCTTCGAGAAGATCAAGATATCGTCTACGAAGACCACTACGAACTTATTGAGGAAATCCTTGAACACCCTACTCATTAGGTCCACGAAGTAAGCGGGTGCATTTGTCAAGCCGAAAGGAACGACAAGCCATTCAAAGAAGCCATTTGGGGTTCTGAATGCTGTCTTATCGATACTATCTTCAGCCACCCTTAGTTGATGTAATCCGGTCACTAAATCGAGTTGGGAGAAAATAGACGCTCCTACAAGCTGATCAAACAGATCATCAATTCTGGGGAGAGGGTGCCTATTCTTTTTCGTTAGCTTGTTGAGCTCCCTATAGTCAACACATAGACGGAGTGAACCATCCGCCTTTGCAGCGAATACCACTGGAGCACCCCATTCTGAAATGCTCCTTCTAATGAACCCCTTCTCTAGACGTTCTTTAATCTGTTTACTGAGCTCCTTCCTTTCCCGTGGAGCCATGTGTCTAATGGGCAATGCAACGGGCTTTGCATTATCTACAAGATATATGCGGAAGTCTATCTCCCGCTTCGGAGGCAAGCCATTCACCTCTTTGAAGACATCCGGATATTCTCGGACCACTCTAACCGATTGCAAATTGTCGACAGAGGCATCTAGCGATTCAAGATAACTAAGCATAACCGCATACGAGGGATTACAAGTAATTTCCAAAGTGTTACCAAGCTAGGTCGGGAGCCTAACAACCCTTTTCTCACAATCAAGGATGGCGCCATTACTGAATAGCCAATCCATGCCCAAAATCAAACCATATCCCGAAAAGCCCAAAACAAAGGCACTACATTTAAATTCTACGCTTAGAATAGAAATTTTCAATCCCACACAGATCATAGATAAATAAGTTGGGCCCCCAATTGGATTTGAAACAATTAAGGGGTCCTCTACCATACTAGTTTCCAAGTGCAGAGATTCTACTAAAGCAGACAAGATAAAGGAGTGTGATGCGCCAGAATCAAATAATGTGCAAACTGGGTGATCATAAAGATAAACTAAACTTTCTACATAAGTATTTATACCTCGCTGTTGCAGAGGTGGCGCTTCTAGCACATGAACCTGTGCCCCTGAGGTGGATCCAGCCCTCTGCCCCTGCCCTAGTTTCTTTGGGCAATCCTTAGCCATGTGGCCTGTCTCACCGCAAGAAAAGCACCCACCATTTATCTTGGCCTTCTTTTTCCGGCAATCTTTCACTAAGTGCCCCACTTTGCCACAGAAATTACACTTCCTCTTCTCTTTGTTGTCTTTCCCACCCTTCTTAAAGTCTGTCTTCTTAGGTTGCAAACCCTCTTTCTTCCCTTGAGAGTTTTCTGCCTTTGTCTCCTTCTTGCCCTTATCTTCTTCGTTCAGCAATGCCATCTGTACCAATCTTTCATACGTAGCTCCCATGGGTATATGGGTCATAGCCAAACTGTGTAATGGCTCATTCAACCCTTTGACAAAATGGAGAGCCTTCTTGTGCGGGATGTTGACTAGGTCCAGTACAAACCTAGCCAGCTCATTGAACTGATTAACATACTCTTTGACTGTCATATTCCCTTGCTTAAGAAATAAGAATTTTTCCAACTCCAGACTCCTTTCAGCATCTGAGAGAAATTTAGCCTCAAACCTTGCCCTAAAGTCCTCTCATGTTTCCACTGGTCTTTCTGCATTAGTGACATCCCACCAGTAGGAAGCCTCACCTTTAAGTAGCCATATTGCCAGTTGTATCTTCTTCCTATCTTCTACCTCAAAGATGATGAATAAGTCCTCGGTTTCCTTTAGCCAATTCCTAGCTGCCACAAAGGACTCAGTTCCATGAAAGTCCTTCCCTCCCATAGCTTTGAAATCTTTACATATCTTAGCAAAAGTATTACCCCGCGGAGGAGGTCGAGGAAGAGGTGCTACTGCAGCTGGATGATTTCCTGCAGCTAGGGGAGGAGGAATAGTGGGACATGGCTGATTGGCCCTTGCTTCTAAGAATCGTCTAAACCAACCAGGTATTGGTATACCCTCTGGCAAGTTAAGTTCTTCGGACATGCTGAAACAAAAAGGATAGATTCAGAACGAAGGATAAAAGATAGTACCTATGGCTTTGGGGGACTTTGCCTTTTTAAAATATAATATTTTATCTTTAAAAATGCTTCTTTAAATTTTCCTTTGAAAATAAATTTTCAAAACTTTTTATCTTATCTGGTAAACCTATGCTCTGATACCAAGTGAAACACCCCACCTCCGTTAGGGTCACTCTCAAAGGGAATGCCCTAATTTTGGTGGAGGTTTATAAGTATAAGTCACAGATATACAAGACAGATATAAGAACACATATTTTTGAACATCGGAAAACAACAACTTTTATTTGAACAAAATACGTGTTACACAAACCATGTCATAATTTGTCTTACAATACTTCCAAAAACATAACATCTTCATAACTGTCTTGATTACATTATTTAAAGAAGCATAAAGAAAACATAAATAAACTGCATAAGTCCCATAAGTGCTGTCCAAAGCCATAGTCCAAAACGAAAAAGATCCAAGCAATACATTCTTTCTCTTCAAGCTGAATGTGAAAACTGGTCAAGCTCCAGTATTCCCTCCCTGTGGACCTTGGGGGGGGGGGGGGGACGAAAGAAAAGAAGACGAAAGAAAAGTAGAGTCAAACATAAAGCCTGAGTAAGTCTAGGACTATTCAGTCTATGAATAAAGAATTGGGCATGATAAGTGTAAACTGGAAATGAGAAAGCACTATAAACTAGGTTAAGTTGTCTAGAGTCGAATATACTATCGTACCCCATATTAATCTCTATACCCATATAAACTAGTTCACAACAGGCACCCCATAATCAGGGTGAAGTGATCCATTTCTGATGATCGGCTCCTATTCGCATAGTTACATGTGTCTTACGGCCCCCGATGTTGTAGTTACCTATGCTGGTCCCACCATGGGGTGTATCAAGTCCCATGGTGGCGGCCTGACATAATCCTAGAATGCACAGGTATGCTACTGGTGTCCAGTGCCTTATTTCTCTACGCCGGAGTGTGTGCATGCCCGCACCCCGTTAGAACCTACACTGTTGTACCACCGCCGTCGATTTGACCTCTTACAGTCAGCCCAGTAATCGTGCCCCACCCTGCCTAGTTTAGGGTATCCTGATACACCTTGTAGGATTACTGCTGAAAAGGGTCCCCCGCTATTAGGTTTTCTATTTCTAGCCATCATGCTAAGTTGGTTAAGTGTTTTGTAAACCTAACCCCAAATCAGTCTGTATAGCATGTTCCATTTTGATTAAGTATTAATTCAATTTACTTAATCCTATCAATCCTGACTCAGCCTTAATTGTCTTATTAAAGCCTGGACCTCTCACATTAGACAGGTATTGTTGTGTCTGCCTATTGCCGGTTGGATCCGGGCAGTCTTACGCCACAACTCAGTCTAACCTCGGGTCCTTATTGGGCTCCGTGTTTAACCACCCACATTGGATAGGTATTGTTGTGACTACTGGACAGTCGGGCGGTTCCGGGCAGGTTTACATCACAACTCAATCCAACGTCGGGTTAAACACATCGTATTTTCTACATTTACATATTTTGTCTCTTTCCTTTTTATATGTAAATATTTGCGGCCCATTATTCAAATTCATCTTTATTGGTTAAAATTTATTTATGCCACTTAATTGTTTTTCATGGTTGTTGGCATGCGTCAAACATGCCACACATATGTTCAATGTTTTAGCCCCATCGTTATTACCCCCGTTTTATACGTTCACTAAAATATAACATATGTTGGGCTTAATATTTAAACCCAACTTAGCCACATGAAAAAGGGGAGGCTTATAACATGGTGTTATATATTCTAAGTGACATAAAAAGGGGAGTGTGAATGCATGAACTTGCAACATAACGATCTAATTAACATGAATTAGGCATATGTGAACTTGCATGGTAACAGCATATAATCATGGCATAAACATACTTAAACATGAATCATTCTATTCATATGATCATAGCATAAACATACCTAAACATGAATCATGGTTTTTAATCTATTCATGTAAACTTGCAATTGGAATGTAAATCTAACGTAATTTATGTGTTACATATATCACCATAAGATTTTTATAACAACATAGGCCTAAACACGGTTTCAACTAGGCATAACACCAAACATAGTTTAGTCATGTTCATAAAAATGCTTACTTTTGTTTCTAATACAAAAGTATGATTTGCCAATTCCAACATAGATTCGTATAAACCATAGTACTTAGTCAAGTCCAATTACACACTAAAAGTGATCATAAAAGTATGTACATCATATTGGCATAATAGTGAATCATATACTTGCATGAATTCTAAATAAAATACCACAACATATGGTTGTTAACATGAATCATATACTTGTATGAATCCCAATTAAAATACCGCAACATATGGTTGTTAACATAAATCATATACTTGTATGAATCCCAAATAAAATACCACAACATATGGTTGTTAACTTCCAACATAAATCCCATACTTGCAGATAACCAATCGTATACCATAACATTTCCAAAATCGTTTAGAATCAAAGCAACATACAAATATAGATTATTATCGCCACAATTCCATTTCTCAATTTACACAAATCAAAACACAATTATTTATTCGCATCGGAATAGCACTCTACATATAACGTATGACGAATCTTCAATTCAGGAATCTGAATTCTGAATTTGGAGATGCTATCCTTTGTTGTAGGCGTTGTTTTGATTTAATTGACGTTGCTTTAAGCTTTCGAATTATCCCATAATTGTCTCTCAATTTCTGACGGCCATTCCTAGTCTTTCCTCAGCAGCATGATGGTCTCATCTCCATTTTTGTTTGTGTGAATTAGGGTGAGTCTTAGGTACTTTTTATAGAGTTTGTGAGTTGATTAGGACCGTCGATGGAGCTTGGTGTAATAATAGCCGTTCGTTTGAAGGAAAGACCAACCAGGAGCTGACACGTAGCCCTAGTGACAAGGCAAGGCTTAGAAAATCGACCAAACACAGACCAGGCCAGCCAGGGGGGCTGGGTTCGACCTGGCTCAGGGGCCAGGTCGACACGCCAGTCGACACCGTGTCGACTTGGCAGTCGACACGGGTGACCCAGGTCGACTACCCAGTCGACCTGGGTGCCTTGGGCGGGAAAATTCCCGCCCTGGCCAATCCGGCCCGATTTTGAAATTTGAATTGGTTTTTCTGAGCTGATTTTGAATTAAACGAAATTCTGAAACTTCCGGAGGCCATATCTTCTTCATACGGAGTCCTTTTTACGCAAACTCGGACTCTATCCCAAGAGAAATTCCAAGACGAACGCAATGGCGTATCCCGTTTCCCTTAATTATTTAATTTGGAATTAGTTATACTTTAATTTGTGAATTTCACTGTTATATAATACATGGGGTGTTACAAACAACATATACCCAAATCATAGTCTGCCACAATTCACTTTTATTTATTTAAACCTAAAAGTGACTAGAACACACCGAATAAGGGGTCTTTAGTTCTGGGTTCTGAATTCTGTAATTGATTAGCGTTGCCTTGTTGTAGACAATTACGTTGTTGTAGTTTTAGGCTTTATTTGATTTGAATTGAGTTGCTTTACTTTGCTTCTAGTTGGTGGCAGCCACTCTAGGGTTTGGAGTGACAACATGACGGCTACTGATCTAATTTTTGATTTGATTCTAGGGTTTGGGTCTACACATGTTTATATAAAATTTCAATTTAATTATAGCCGTCAGATGGTCTTTGGGTTAATCAAAACCACTCAGTCCAGATTAGAACTATCCAGAAACCCTAATGACTCATTAACTAGTCAGAAATGACTCAACACTGACTCACCGT
Organism: Allium sativum; assembly: GCA_030737875.1. Classification (NCBI taxonomy): domain Eukaryota; kingdom Viridiplantae; phylum Streptophyta; class Magnoliopsida; order Asparagales; family Amaryllidaceae; genus Allium; species Allium sativum. Next base: position 351,244,009 of record CM060926.1, read on the forward strand.
TCGAACCAGAAGGCTGTGCAGGTTTTCCCTCGGCCTGGGCGCACTTGGGAAGTGCGCCAATGCGAATTTGTACTGGCGCACTTCCCAAGTGTGCCAGTGCATTCTTTTTTTTTCCAAACTTCGTTCGTCCATATCTTCTTCATACGGTATCCGTTTTACGCAAACTCGGACTCTATCTCAGGTAGAATTCTGAGACGAACGTAATGGAATGGCCTGTTTCCCATAATTCCCACATTTGAAATTAAGTACTCTTAAATTTAGTTAATCTGATTATTCAAAAATTCGGGGTGTTACATTCTCCCTTACTTAAAGGATTTCGTCCCCGAAATCTTCAAGTTAAGAAGAATGTATCCTACCATCCAATCACCCATCTACTCAACCATCATCCACAAGCATCCATTGTCCTTAGAAAACTTCTAATGCCGTATGAACATATGCAAAAAGTGTGTGTATATGTTCCTTATCTAAAGCAAAATCAGGCGGTCTACTGATTCAGTTGGCCTCCTCAATGCAAACCATGATAGTGCCATGCGTCCATTTTGTATGCGAAAGAATCCTATCGATACATATTATTTCTACGTGTGTGCTCAAACACTCATCAAAATGCAGCATCCATATGATAACACAACCATTATTCATCCATTAACCTAAATATGCACACAAATTTATATGCAATATGAAAGTGTTTTCGAGCCGATCTAGTGCCTAATGTGTGTATATGTATCCACGAGCAACCACTAGCAACCACTTGCATCAACTTGCAACCATCAAACATAATATGTCTCAAACATATGTTTACATCCATAGGATTCCTATCTATAGGTTGAAGACTCGATCGATAGGGTACAGTCGAGTGATGGGAGCGAGTGCAGATAAACAAAAACTTGGTTTCCATTAGACCTTGGTTGAGAGACAAACTCCCTTAAGTATCAACCCCGTAGACCGAAATCAACATCAGATTGACACCCAGAGGATTACCCTCCTTAGACAATGTCAAAACTGGAAATCTTAACCTTTTCAGAAATATCCAGATGCTTACAGGCTACTAGTACAGATCAGATTATCGAATGATTCTTAGAAAACTAAGCATGGGAAAATCCCACCATATCCCTTAAAAACCCAGTATGTATGCATTACAATCGACTTGATGCCTAACACATATACCCTCAAACCCTAACCTATCACCAACATATGAGTCGTAACCCCAATGGGGTTTGAGACTATAACCAGATCAGAAACAAGACTAGTATTAAAATGCAGAGACTCGACTACAGAATCAGAATGCCATAATCGGAAAGAGTTCTAACTCAATAAACAGATAAGGAAACTAAACTCTCTACGGAAATTTTTCGACTTCTATCCTATCCGCCAACTATGAGAGCATTCTCCTGCCTTCCCGAAGTAGGTCATGTCCTCTGTCCTTGCCCCCGTTTCTTCGGGCAGTCCTTAGTCAAATGTCCCATCTCACCACAGTTGAAGTGTGTGTCCTTCCTCTTTAGGCAATCCTTGTTCAGATGAGTCAAGCTTCCATAAGTAAAGCACTTTTCTCATCTTCAGACTTTTCTTCCTTCTTTTGTGTTTCCTTTTTGCCTCCTTTGTGAACCAAGTCCATATCCATGAGTTTCTCATCCTTGGGTTGTGCTCCTTAGCCAACTCCCTCATTCTCTTCTTTACTATCCGTGTGTAACACGTTGACAAGTCCCTCGAAAGCGGCCTCCATCGCACAGAAAATCCTACAAAGCTTGAAAGAAAATTAGCCATAGGTGAGACTACTGCGGCTACAGATGGAAGTCGGGCGCTTATTTGCCCTTTGACCGGTGTCGTAGTCTTATCAAGCATACAGAATCATGCCGCGATGAGGTTACCTCACAGAAAGCCGGGAACCCTGGAGAAAGAAGGAAACAAAGATTCAAACAGAGGATCAAAAGATAGATATATGACTTTTAGGGACTATGTTTTTCAAAAATAAGCTTTACTTTTGAAAATACTTCCTTTTTAAAACCTTTTTGAAAATAGTTTTCAAAACTTTTTATCAAATCTGGTAACCTTCAGCTCTGATACCAAGTGTAACACCCCACCTCCGTTAAGGTCACTCACAAAGGGAATACCTTAACTTTGGTGGAGCGTTTTAGTAAACAGAACATAAAATTTCAGGATAGATAAACAATACTTGAAATATTATAACTTTATTACAGCAGGAACTAATATGGTTACATCTTTACCAAAAACCCGAGTACATATATATATCGGCCTTGTTCAAAACCATTAGATTACAAAACTTTTAAAATCATAATCCCCACAGAACAGAAGCTATAAAGAGACAAGCCATACTTCAAGCACTTCAAGCAGAAGGAATCTGAATCAAGCTAAAGTATTCCCACCTTGGATAACCTGGGGGAAACGGAAGAAAAGAGGAGACAAAAACTAGGTCAGACATACGTCTGGTGAGTCCAGTAACTTTTAGCCACTAAATAAATAAAGGTAAACATGGTAGGCATACAAAGTGGGTAAGAGGATTCACGGTACAGACGGCAGGTATGACAGGACGAATAAGGTAAGATGTATGCTTCACTACAAACTACTCTGCACTATTACTAGTATAACAGGATTAGGTGTTACCCTAATGTCTAAACAGAAACAGAAACAGAATAGTCAACCTTTACCACCCTAATAGAGACAGAAACGGAAACAGATTAATCCCTACGGAAACAGAATGTTAGAATTAGTTGCACACTAGTAAATGGGCCTTTACCACCCGAACAGAAACAGACAGAAGTAGAATGCTAATAATGGGCCTTTACCACCCGAACATAAGGTACAGAAACAGAAATAGATTAATCCCTACGAAAACAGAATGTAGAATTAGGTGTACACTAGTAAATGGGCCTTTACCACACGAACAGACGGTACCATGCAGAAACTAACAGGTGTTACCACCCAAAAGAAACGGACGGTACCACACAGAACATTAAGAACTAAGTGTACCCTAAATCCTACCCTACGCGATCGGCTCCCTAATACATAAATACCCTGTGCCAGCCCCACAAAAGGGTGTATCATTCCCTAAAGTGGCAACCTTTGAATGACACAGACCTGTTTATAGATGTAACGGCGTCTTACATCCTTAGGGGCAGATCGGGATCCATGCACGCACATGACCCGGTTGGAATGCACCATCAACACCCCTCGCCATTATCAGAATGAACCGCTTATAATTAGTTCAATAAGCGTGCCTGGACCCTCCCTACTGTTAGGTCATAGTTTTGATACCAGAAAGGGTTACTGACTAATATGGGTCCCACACAACAGATGACACAAGTAATTACCCATCCTAACCTTGTGTCTCCAGACTAACATATTTCAGATTTCAGATTAACTTGTTTACAAGTTTCAGACATACAGAGTTCAGATTTACTAATTCACAGATCAGACAATCAAGTTAACAAGTTTTCAGACTAACGGATCAGATGTACAGATTTAACAGACTTACAGATTGTCTAACTTTGTATTGGGCCTACAGATTCACGAAACGGGTTTGTAAAATTCATCAGTCCAGTTTGTTTAACCCTATCCACCCAACACGTTTTAGACATCATATTTATCTCAGATATGCATTAATTAATTATTGAAATATCTAATCGTAATTCACATGCCACCTCAGGCACCCACTTAATTCCACATGCCACCCAAGGCACCCACTTAACCCCGTCATGTCCGTCTACATGCTTATCTGGTTAAGTGTTTCTTAATTCATTAAGGCCGTAACCTTATAAAGACCTCTCTCAATAGACTGGCATTTGTGGCAGCAGGATTTGCCGGGCGGGTCCGGGCAGCTTACACCACAAAAGAGTCTAACCTTGTGTCTTTACTACTGCCACGTATTTAATTTATGCCTTAGACCTCCCACATTAGACTGGCATTTGTGGTTGCTGGATTTGCCGGGCGGGTCCGGGCAGTCTTACACCACAAAAGAGCCTAACCTCGTGTTTTAGACGATTAATTACTCCTAATTAATCTTTCCCCAATTCGAATTTCTTTACCTATTCAAATTATCAATCAATTCCAAATTTAACGATGTCCATAATTGACTCAATTATGTCCATCCATTTATGGTATGTAAAATCATACCAATTTTCACCACAATTATATTTTATGCCTTTTAAGGCATTTGTGCCAATTAAATCTTTTTAAATCTTCAGAATTTAATTGCTTAAATATTCCTCTTTTGATTAATTAAATTAATTAATCCTTTCCTCTTTTTATAGGTGTCAATACCTATCTTATTAACAATTTGAATGTCTTATCCATAAAGGGTCATATTCAAATTGTACCATTTTTACCCAATTTTACCTATGTCATAATAGGTAATTATCTATGTGTTTTCCTACTAGAATCATGTGTCCAATTTACATGATGACTATGTAAATTATGTCTATTACAAGTTCCCCTTTCTCCCTGTTTCTTAACTAGCGTAACCGTTTGCGTTTTGGCGTCATCGAGGCTACTAAATAGTCTTGCCATAAAAATAAAATAAAGGGAATGACAAGGTGATCGATTTCAGTACAATTTTTGGCATTAGCATGACAACTAGGGAAAATGACATGATAACTTCGCATATAATTATGATTCACCACATAATTAACAACTTGCATAGATTCATAACAAATTGCATAGGTTCATGAATTAACAACTAACATAGCTTCATGAGTCCCATCATAGTCAACAACTTATATAGGTTCAAGATTCACAATATAACAACTTGCATGATTCATAACATAACTTCTTACATAGGTGACTTACATAGGTTCATGATCCACAACATAACAACTAGCATAGGTTCATGAATTCATCACACAATAACTTGCATAGGTAACTTGCATGATCTCATAATAATTTGCATAGATTCATGATAATAACTTTCATAATAATGACTTGCATAGATTCATGATAACAACTTGCATAGATTCATAATAACCACTTTCATAGATTCATGATAACGACTTGCATAGATTCATCATAACAACTTCCATAGATTCATAGTTTCTCAACATAATTACTTGCATCATATCATGATTCACAACAATAATAAACTTGCATCATATCATGATTCACAACAATAATAAACATGCATCATATCATGATTCACAACAATAATAAACTTGCATCATATCATGAATCACAACAAAAATAAACTTGCATAACTACTAACAACATATACCCAAATCATAGTCTACCACAATTCACTTTTATTTATTTAAACCTAAAAGTGACTAGAACTCACCGAATAAGGGGACTTGAGTTCTGGGTTCTGAATTCTGAATTCTGTAATTGATTAGCGTTCCCTTGCTTTAGACAATTACATTGTTGTAGTTTTAGGCTTGATTTGATTTTTATTGAGTTGCTTTACTTTGCTTCTAGTTGGTGGCGGCTACTCTAGGGTTTGGAGTGACAACATGACGGCTACTGATCTAATTTTTGATTTGATTCTAGGTTTTGGGTCTACACATGTTTATATAGAATTTCAATTTAATTATAGCCGTCGGATGATCTTAGGGTTAATCAAAACCACTCAGTCCAGATTAGAACTATCCAGAAACCCTAATGACTCATTAACTAGTCAAAAATGACTCAGCACTGACTCACCGTTCGAACCAGAAGGCTGTGCAGGTTTTCCCTCGGCCTGGGCGCACTTGGGAAGTGCGCCAATGCAAATTTGTACTGGCGCACTTCCCAAGTGCGCCAGTGCATTCTTTTTTTATCAAACTTTGTTCGTCCATATCTTCTTCATACGATATCCGTTTTACGCAAACTCGGACTCTATCTCAAGCAGAATTCTGAGATGAACGAAATGGAATGACCCGTTTCCCTTAATTCCCACATTTGAAATTAAATATTCATAAATTTAGTTAATCTAATTATTCAAAAATTCGAGGTGTTACAAGTATCGTTTGGGTTTCATAAACTATGCAAGTTCATGTTGAAATAGGCTATGTGACTAGATGTAAAAATTGTACTTTTTGGTGAATATACAACATGCTAGTTTTGTGGTCGACATTATGCCAAGTTAAACATGTTTAAACTCAAGTTTGTATTAGGCTAAACTATGCCATTTCATATGTCACCTACTTAGTTATACTTTGATTTGAATGCAAGTTCACATGACCCATATTATATGTTAGTTGAATCGCTAAATTGCAAGTTCATGCACCACACACCTTTATGTATTGTAAATATTACATGTGCTTGATTTCCCCTTTTTCTCACGTTTATAAGTTGGGCTGAATTGTGGCAAGCCCAACACATGTTATAATGTTGCAAATAAATGGGGGTAATAACGTTGGGTGTAAAACATGAAAATATATATAGGTTGGCATGTTTGGCATATGCCAACGACAATGACATTTAAGCGGTATGAATTGTTATACCCAAGAATAAAGAACATGAAATTTACATATATAATTGAGAAGTAATAAAATATGTAAATTTAGAAAACACGATGTGCTTAATTTGAGGTTGGATTGATTTGTGATGTAAACCTGCCCGGACACGCCCGGTTATCCAGTAGCCACAACAATACCTATCCAATGTGGGTGGTTAAGCATTGAGCCCAATAAAGACCCGAGGTTAGACTGAGCAACGGTGTAAACCTACCCGGAACCGACCGGCACATCCAGTAACCATAGCAATACCTGTCTAATGCGAGTGGTCTGGTGCTCCTAAGAGGCTAAGGACAGATGGTAGGGTTAAGTCAACTATAAGACTTAACCAAATTCAACATGTTAACAAGAATTGATGGGTGGTGTTAGGTAAATACAAACACTTAACCACTTAACATGTTTGACTAGAAAATCCTGGTAATGAGGGACCCGTTTCAGTAGTAACCCAAGTTAGGTATCAACGGTACCCTGAAACTAGGCAGGGTGGGGCACGATTATTGGGCTGATTGTAAGCGGTCAAACGATGGTGGTGGGTGCACAGTGCAGGTCTAACGGGGTGCGGGCATGCACACACTCCGGAGCAGACAACCAGGGCACTGGGGACACCAGTAGTATAACTTATGCCTTCTAGAATTTGTGTTGGGGCCGCCACCATGGGTCTTGATACACCCCATAGTGGGATCAGCATAGGTATCTACAATTCTTGGGGGCCGTATGCACATGTTAACGTGAGTAGGAGCCGATTTTTTAATAAGAATGGGGATCACTTCACCCTCACCATGGGGTGCCAGTTAGAATAAACTCAAGTAGATGCAGAGAAATAGTGTGGATGCGATAGTATATTCGGTTCTAAGCGACACTTCCTTAGCCTGTGACACTTTCCTATTTTTAGTATACATATCTATCATGCCCTTTTCTTATTCACATACTGAAGGGTAACTAGATTTACTCAGTCTTTATGTCTGACTCTATTTTCTTTTTGTCTTCTTTTCTTTCGTCCCCCCCCCCCCAGGTCCGTAGGCAGGGAACAGCTCAGCTCAGTCAGGCTCTTTACAAGCTCCAAGACCGTAGATGTATGATTTGGATCTCTTTTGCTCAGATTATGGCTTTGGATATCACTATGGGGATTTTTTGTCACTTTAATTATGGTTTATGCTTATTTAATAATCAAGACAGTTATGAGGTTGTAATGTTGGAAGTAATTTGAGACAATTATGGAATGTTTTTTTTTTGAACACGTATTGATGAAATAAAAGTCTGTTTGGTTTTCCGCTATTTAAAATATGTGTATTTATATCTGTCTTGAGTTTATCTATGGCCTTTACTTATAAACCTCTACCAAAGTGAAGGCATTCCCTTTGTGAGTGACCTTAATGGAGGTGGGGTGTTTCACTTGGTATCAGAGCATAGGTTTACCAAACAAGATAAAAGTTTTTGAAATTGTTTTCAAAAAGAAAGTTTAAAGAAGCATTTTTCAAGAAAAAGTGTTATATTTATAAAAAGAAAAAAATCCCCCAAAGCCATGTGCCCTATCTATTTCTCTTTATCCTTCGTTTTGAATCTTTCCTTCCTGTTTCAGCATGTATGGGGACCTTATTCCCAATCTACAGATGCTTTTGCTCCTACCCCTCCTCTACGTGAACCAGCAAACGGGAGAATCGCCGAACAAGAAGACGGATAATAGTCAAGGAAGAAAGGACCACAACAATAATAACAAGACACGTAAGAAAAGGAAATGTTATTTCTGTGGCATTGTTGGACATTTGGTGAATGACTACAGAAAGAAGAAGAGGAATATGAGTGCTACTTGCTTCTATTGCGGTGAGGCTGGACACATGGCTAAGGACTGCCCTAAGAAGCAAGGGAAAGGCCTGCAAGCAGGACCTTCTGGGGTACCTCTTTAACTTCTCCTCCGAGATGCTTTGTTTTATCCTGCTTATCTTCTCAATCCTATCTTGAGAACTTTAGGTAGTAATATTTCCGTAGAAAGTGTAGTCTATCTTTATGATCATCCAGTTCGTACACTTTTTTGACTCTGGCGCATCACACTCTTTTATTTCATCTGCCTTAGTAGAATCTCTGCATCTAGACACTAGTATGTTAGAAGATCCCTTAGTAGTTTCAAATCCAATTGGGGGCTCCGCTTACTTGTCAATGGTTTGTTTGGGTTTGAAAATCTCTATTCTCGGCGTTGAGTTTAGTTGTAATGCCTTTGTTTTGTGCTTTGCGAGATATGGTTTGATCTTAGGCATGGACTGGTTATCTAGTAACAGTGCCATTCTTGATTGTGCGAAAAGAGTAGTTAGACTCTTGACTCGGCTTGGTAACACTCTAGAAATTTCTAGTAATCCCTTGAATGATGTTTTGCTTAGTTATCTAGAGTCACTTGATGCTTCTGATGAGAATTTTCAATCAGTTAGAGTTGTCCGGGAATATCCGGATGTCTTTGAGGAGGTGAAAGGCTTACCTCTGAGGCGGGAAATAGACTTCCGCATATATCTTGTGGATAATGCAAAGCCTGTAGCTTTACCTGTCAGACACATGGCTCCAAAGGAGAGAAAGGAGCTCAGTAAGAAGGTTAAAGAACTTCTTGAAAAGGGGTTCATTAGATGGAGCATTTCGGAATGGGGTGCTCAAGTGGGTTAAAGAACTTCTTGAAAAGGGGTTAGAGAACTTCCCCGAATCGACGATTTGTTTGATCACTTGTAGGTGCGACGGTCTTCTCCCAATTTGATCTGGCAACTGGGTTTCATCAGCTAAGAGTAGCTGAAGATAGCATTGATAAAACGGCATTCAGAACCCCAGACGGTTTATTCGAGTGGCTTGTCATGCCTTTCGGCTTGACAAACGCACCCGCTTATTTCGTAGACCTAACGAGCAGGGTGTTCAGAGAATTCCTCAACAAATTTGTGGTTGTCTTCGTAGATGATATCTTAATCTTCTCAAAGAATGAGGAAGAACATGCTCAGCATCTGAAAGAAATCATGGAAACTCTCCGGGCACACCAGCTAAAAACCAAATTCTCCAAGTGCCACTTTTGGAGAAAGGAGGTAAGATTTCTGGGGCATATAGTGTCCAAAGAAGGGTTGGCCGTGGACCCCGCGAAAATGGTGGCAGTGCAAGATTGGAAGACACCAAGAAATGCAACCGAAGTTCGAAGCTTTCTTGGGCTAGCCGATTTTTACCGAAAGTTTATAAGGGATTTCATGAAAATCTCAGCTCCACTCACAAGGCTAACAAAGAAGAATCTGGTGTTCACTTGGGATTTGGACTGCGAGTTTGCTTTCCAACAATTATAAAGGGCTCTCATAACAGCCCTAGTTTTGACCTTGCCAGATGGAAGCAAAATGTTCATAGTATACACGGATGCATGTGGAACGGGACTAGGCGCTGTTCTAATGCAAGAAGGAAGGGTAGTAGCTTATGGAGGAAGACAACTGAAAGTTCATGAAAAAAACTACCCAACCCACGGTCTTGAGTTAGCCGCCATCGTCTTTGCTCTTAATTCTTGGCGCCATTATCTCCTAGGTGAGAAGTTCGAATTATACACTGACCATAAATCCTTGAAATATCTCTTCTCGCAGAAGGATCTTAACTTGAGGCAGGAAAGATGGATGGAGTTTCTTGCATCGTATGACTTTGAAATTTCCTATACTCCCGGAAAAGGCAACGTAGTAGCAGACGCGTTGAGCCAAAGGAAACTGACCTTAAGACCGCTCTTTGTAGAAAGGCAAAGCTTGGAGTATATAGCCAGTTTTAACTTCAGGCCCTCCTCAGACTTTGTACCGGGTTTGCTAGCATCTCTCGAATTACGCCCTACTCTCTTGGACTCAATAGGGGCTGCACAACGTGAAGACCCTCAGCTTGTGGATGTGATTGATAAACTTATTAAGGGTGAGACTTCTAGTCACCTCATTAGGTACGCCATCGATGATAAGGGTTGGCTGAGGCGAGATGGAAGATTATGCATCCCACAAGCAAGGGAGTTGACAAAGAAGGTTCTCGAGGAAGCGCATCATTCCAAGATGACTATACACCCTGGCGGTGATAAGATGTACAAGGATATAAAAAGGACTTTCTTTTGGAACGGCATGAAACAAGACGTGGCATATTTCGTTTCTAAGTGCATGACCTGCCAACGGGTCAAGGCGGAACAGAAGAAGCCTGGAGGACTACTTCATCCTTTAGAGGTCCCACAGTGGAAGTGGGATAGCATTTCAATGGACTTCATTGATGGATTGCCTAGGTCGAGAAGAGGCAACACTAGCATTTGGGTAATAGTGGATAGGCTTACTAAAAGCGCCCACTTCATACCTATCAAGAGTAGAAGGACTGCCGCATCTCTTGCATCTCTTTATCTCAAGGAAATAGTTCGACTCCATGGGATACCATCCAGCATCGTTAGTGACCGAGACCCTATCTTCACAAGCGAGTTTTGGCGGAGTCTGCAAGAAGCTGTAGGCACACAGTTATGTTTGAGCATGGCCTATCACTCCCAAACCGACGGCCAGACGGAAAGGGTGAATAAAGTTTTAGAGGATCTTTTAAGACTTTGCGTTCTTGACTTTGGAGAGACGTGGGAGGATCACCTTCCTTTAGTGGAATTTGCCTACAACAACATCTACCAAGCTACCATCGGTATGGCGCCCTTCGAAGCCATGTATGGAAGACCGTGCAAATCACCAACTTGTTGGTGGGAGTCTACAGATAAGCTTATACTTGGGCCAAACATGATTCGAGAGACTTCGGAGAAAGTGGACCTGATATGAAGGAGGATGAAGACTGCCCAAGATCGACAGAAATCCTACGCCGACAAAAGAAGGGCCGACCTTGAGTTTGAGGTTGGGGACAGGGTTTTCCTTAAGGTATCTCCTTGAAGGAACGTAGTTCGCTTTGGATCCGCAGGAAAGCTAGCACCAAGATTTGTAGGACCATTTCCTATCATCGAGAAGGTTGGGAAGATGGCCTATAGACTAGAGCTACCCGAGAGACTGGCCGGAGTTCACGATGTCTTTCGTGTTTCTCACCTCCGAAAGTGTTTGCATGAGTCGGCGGAAGTGGTGGAACCTAGCATTCTAGAAGAAGCAGAAGTGGAACGCGAATCAACTGTGAGGAGAGTTCCAACCCGCATCTTAGGAACTGAAGTGAAAAAGCTACGCAACTGCGAAGTCAAACTCGTTAAAGTTTAGTGGAGCGACGCCGAGGAAGACCCATCTTAGGAAACTGAGGACAGAAGACGCGTTGCCTAACCTCTTCTTTTTGAGGGTACATCTTTGATCTCTCTTTTTTCTTAAGTTATTCTTTATCTATCTTTTTCTAGGTATATCTCCTCAGTCCTTTTCCTAACTCCTTAAGTAGAAAACAAATGGATGCAAACGTGTATTTGAAAACATTTTATAGATGATGGCTGCAAATGGCTGCTAGTGATTGCTAGTGGTTGCTCATGGATGCATATACACACACACCCTAGGTTATAGATTGGCTTTGTCACTTCATATGGCATATGCATATATGTATTCTCATTTGTATATGGTTGAAACTTGATATGCTGTCATATGGTTGTCGCATTTGTATGAATAAGTTGTGCACTCATGTAGAATTATGAGTAGGAAAAATTTGCATACATAATGGATTCATGACACTTGCATGTTTCGCATTAAGGAGGTCAACTGAATCAGTAGACCGCCTAATTTCAGCATTAGATAAGGACATGTACACACACTACGCATATGATTATGAAGCATTAGAAGTCTTTTAAGGACAGTGGATGCCTTTATTTGTTGGTTGAGTAGATGGACTGTTGGATGGCAGGAGATACAATCTTCCTAACTTGAAGATTTCGGGGACGAAATCCTTTTAAGGGGGAGAATGTAACACCCCGTGAATTTTATAACGTTAAGCTTCACAAATTAAAGTGTAATTAATTCTAAATGAAAGAATTAAAGGAAATGGGTTACGCCATTGCGTTCATCTACGAATTCTTCTTGAGATAGAGTCCGAGTTTGCGCGAAACGGACTCCGTATGAAGAAGTTATGGCCTTCGGAAGTTTCAGAATAAAATTTAAATTCAAACAGCTCAGTTTAAATTTCAAAATTCGAATTTCAGGTTCAAACTGGGTTGGGAGGGAAAATTCCCGCCCAGAGACCAGGTCGACCATAGGGTCGACCATGGTGTCGACCTGGTCAACACAGGTCGACCATAGTGTCGACCTGGTCCCCCCCCCCCCAAGGTCGACCATAGTGTCGACCTGGGTGTTGACCTGCCTGGCTAAGTCTGGTTCTGGCTCAAATTTCTATGGCTCTGTTTGTCACTAGGGCTGACATGTCACCTCTTGATTGGCTCTTTGAACTTTGTATGGTCTAGATTCCTTCTGTCTTCATCTGACGGCTCAAAACAATTTAAAAATCTATAAATACCACCTAAGTCTCAACTGAAAATTCACACAAAAAAATAAGAAAGGAGTCGTCACGCTGCCAGGGAGGAATTGAACCTAGCCTTCAAGAGAGAAAAGCTTAGAGACGAATCAAATTAAGAAGAAGATTTAAGTTTAATCAAATTAATCAACGCAACGTTAGTCTACCAAAGGAGCGCATCTCAATTTCAGAACTCAGAATCCAGAATTCAAGATTCTGCATTTGTTGTAAGTATAGTGACCTTTCAGAATATGAGTAAAAACTGTGATGTGATTCGATGTAAATGAAAATAGAATTGTGTTATTGTATAAATTCTGTGTATTGTAATGGTTCTATCATGACGTGTATATTGATGTTTGTGGCATAAATTGATTAATGCAAGCCTATTGAACAATTGTATATGAAAACAATGGCACTTGCAACTTTGTGTCAAAAACTAGAAATTGATCCCTTTATGTATATGTCGATGGCAAGGACTATGTATATTCCCTTAGTCTAAATTAGAATTTATGTAAACATATTCTAGATTTGAAACCTTTTATGCCTACATGACCCAAAACCTATGATATCATTCTTATGTTTATTTGCAAGTATAATTAGATCTATGTTAAGTATCGTTTGGGTTTCATAAACTATGCAAGTTCATGTTTATTTGCAAGTACAATTGGATCTATGTTAAGTATCGTTTGGGTTTCATAAACTATGCAAGTTCATGTTGAAATAGGCTATGTGATTGGATGTAAAAAATTGTACATTTTGGTGAATATACAACATGCTAGTTTTGTGGTCGACATTGTGCCAAGTTAAACACTTTTAAACACAAGTTTGTATTAGCCTAAACTATGCCATTTCATATGTCACCTACTTAGTTATACTTTGATTTGAATGCAAGTTCACATGACCCATATTATATGTCAGTTGAATCGCTAAATTGCAAGTTCATGCACCACACACCTTTATGTATTGTAAATATTACATGTCCCCTTTTTCTCACGTTTATAAGTTGGGCTGAATTGTGGCAAGCCCAACACATGTTATAATGTTGCGAACAAACGGGGGTAACAACGTTGGGTGTAAAACATGAAAATATATATAGGTTGGCATGTTTGGCACATGCCAGCGACAATGACATTTTAGTGGTATGAATTGTTATACCCAAGAATAAATAACATGAAATTTACATATATAATTGAGAAGTAATAAAATATGTAAATTTAGAAACCACGATGTGCTTAACCCGATGTTGGATTGAGTTGTGATGTAAACCTGCCCGGACCCGCCCGGCTGTCCAGTAGTCACAACAATACCTATCCAATGTGGGTGGTTAAGCATTGAGCCCAATAAATACCCGAGGTTAGATTGAGCTATGGTGTAAACCTGCCCGGAACCGACTGGCACATCAAGTAACCGTAGCAATTCCTGTCTAATGTGAGTGGTATGGTGCTCCTAAGAGGCTAAGGACAGATGGTAGGGTTAAGCCAACTATAACACTTAACCAAATTCAACATGTTAACAAGAATTAATGGGTGGGGTTAGGTAAATATAGACACTTAACCACTTAACATGTTTGACTAGAAAATCCTGGTAACGAGGGACCCGTTTCAGCAGTAACCCAAGTTAGGTATCAACGGTACCCTGAAACTAGGCAGGGTGGGGCACGATTACTGGGCTGATTGTAAGCGGTCAAACGACGGCGGTGGGTGCGCAGTGCAGGTCTAACGGGGTGTGGGCGTGCACACACTCCGGAGCAGACAACCAGGGCACTTGGGACACCAGTAGTATAACCTATGCCTTCTAGAATTTGTGTCAGGGCCGCCACCATGGGTCTTGATACACCCCATGGTGGGACCAACATAGGTATCTACAATTCTCGGGGGCCGTATGAAAAATATTAACGCGAGTAGGAGTCGATCTTTTAATAAGAATGGGGATCACTACTTAGGTAGATGAAGAGATATAGTGTGGGTGCGATAGAATATTCGGTTCTAAGCGAGACTTCCTTAGTTTGTGACACTTTCCTATTTTCAGTATATATCTATCATGCCCTTTTCTTATTCACATACTGAAGGGTTACTAGATTTACTCAGGCTTTATGTCTGACTCTATTTTCTTTTCGTCTTCTTTTCTTTCGTTCCCCCCCCCCCACCCCAGGTCCAAAGGGAGGGAACAGCTCAGCTCAGTCAGGCTCTTTACAAGCTCCAAGACCGTAGATGTATGATTTGGACCTCTTTTGCTCAGATTATGGCTTTGGATATCACTATGGGGATTTTTGTCTCTTTATTTATGTTTTATTCTTCTTTAATAATCAAGACAGTTATGAGGTTGTAATGTTGGAAGTATTTTGAGACAATTATGGAATGTTTTGTTTTGAACACGTATTGATGAAATAAAAGTCTGTTTGGTTTTCCGCTGTTTAAAATATGTGTATTTATATCTGTCTTGAGTTTATCTGTGGCCTTTACTTATAAACCTCCACCAAAGTTAAGGCATTCGCTTTGTGAGTGACCTTAATGGAGGTGGGTCGTTTTATGGGCCGCCACATAGTGGCTCATGGTCGGAATGTGGGTGGGTTGGTGGCGATTGGGAGGGTGGTGGCTCGAGCGTATGGAGGTGGTGAGGTCGGAGGTGGATGGGCCGAGGAGGGTAGGTGGTAGCGTAAAGCAATGGATAGAGAGACGAGGGAGTTTTAGTCGATGGGGATGGTCTTGAATGGATAGAGGGAGGAGGAGAGGGGAGGTGGTACGACCTAGGGAGGAAGAGGAAGGAAGGGGTATTTTGGCCGAGCAAAGGGGGAAAGGAGGGGAAAAGCTTAGGAATTTAGAAAGAGGTGTAGGATGTTGGAATGAAGTGAGGAGGGGGTACTAGGCTCCTTACATAGCTTAAGAGAGGGGCATTTTAGGGAGTTAAGGAAAAGGACACATGTTGTAACGAACCGGGATTTTCGACTCTGAAAATCAACATCAAACTATCATGTTGACCATTCAGACATCGAACATTCCAGATCATTAATAGAAAGAAGTTAGAGGGTGAGAATAGATAAGATAGAAATATTAGAATAGAAGAAGAAGAAACACCACACAGAGTCTCACACCGCAGCGGAACAAAATATAATACAGAAATAATCTTTATTGAAGGCTTTAAAATACTTACAATATCAGAGTACACATCTGGACAGTGATACTAATCTGTCCTCATATAACACACAGCGGAATAGTAATAATATCATACGTCTGGATTCTTCCAGCTCGTCTCTTCACAGCAGTTGATAACCTGAACCTGTACAACCCGGCCTAACCCGAGCATTTACAAAACACCGAGTTAGTCTGGTGAACCAGAGTGAGATAAACTCGCACAGTAATAAGGGTGAACCATCCAATCTTGATTTTTAAAGTTCAAAATCTTTTCAAAAGAAAAGGATAATCGTAAGACCAAATCCACACATAAACACGGACGGTTTTTACCTTACGATAACCCAAAATAGTTTTGAAAACCAATATCTTTTCTGATATTATAATAATGTCTAAATACAAGTAAATAACAATCTAGTAGAACGCTTGCATCTCACGCTCCACATATATAGTATACAATCAAAACCCGCAGGCGCTTATTGGGGATTGGATTCCGACTTGACAAGGTATGGGTCCACCTTCCGATAGTGTATCTCTAGAGACGAATACACTGGGTTCAACAAGAACTTCTTGCAACCCGGCCCTCACATGACCGACCCCTCATTTCGCTTGAGAGTATCGAATGTATATCACCGACGGTTGGGATCAGCAACCGTCTCCCGACAAGGGACAGCATCGAAACATAGATTTAAGAAACAAATAGGATTTCCTCTAGATAGGTGATTATACACCCTAATGGGAGCGACCCACATAGCCATGCTGCCTGCCCGATTTTTGTCATTTCCCGGTTGATGAGGCTTGAGGCCAGAATTAACTCTTGACATCTGGTCGCCATTTACCTTGAATGCCACATCGTCAAATCCATCAGATATCACTAATTGATATCCACAAAAATACTCTAGCCGAAAGCTAGAGAATGGCAATTCCCTGCCAACAACTATAGCACGTTTGAAGAAATCAACGTACGTGATCCTTCGGAAATACTCTGTCAGACATCCGTCCATATACGTCATCCAGGAACAGGATGAACCGAAGGCACTCTCCTACCGCATCCATATAGGAATCACCCCATGGATCAGTTGCGAGAAGTCCTTGCAACCCGTAGAATCCAACAACGACAGAATCACAGTTTATCTGTGCTTGCCAGGCAGAGAATATTAGTTGTTCTTCCGTTTATGAAAATCAACGGTCTTCACAGCACCATCTCGACCATCTTCTGATATCTTCACGTATTTGTTGGTCGGAATGGTTTTCGAATATACATTCGATCCCGGTCTTTCCATACCAACAATCGTATTGGACAGATTTGATAGTTGGTGTTTTAACTATCAAGATATACAGTGTTTCAATCATGACACTCCAATGAGTTCACTGGTTCAGTATTCAGCATCATTTGGCCTTTAACAAACTGATTTGCTTTGGTTAAATTAAAACTTCTAACTCTTTTAAATATCCAAAAATACGATATTTGAATAACTCTAATTGATTAATTAACATTCGTCTTAACTCCATTCGCTTGACTCTAGATCACAGCGATCACAATGGTTACGCCTGATTCCCTCAGGAAACATCCGACCGCCGTAGGCTATCTGCAGCCCTGCGAATTACGCTAGCAGTCGTACAAAATGGCAACTTAGCCGAATAATTATGTTTGGCTAATTCTATCTCGAATAGATATATTCAATTTCCCACTTAACTCTTCCGTCAAATCATCCTTTAAATTCGGAAATCCATTAGTTTTTAACAAAGAAATTTATAGCACATATGTTATAACAATAGCGTTATAATTACTATTTAGATTTACAAAACAACAGCGCTATAATCGCTGTTTAGGTTTACAATCCATTTTCTATAGCAAAAGTGCTACAATCGCTATATTAGATTTGCAAAACATATACTATAACAACAGCGCTAAAATCGCTGTTTAGATTCCAAAACATATCCACTAACGTCACTTACGATTACCAACTAATACTATCTTCAGATAATCCTGATGTTGTTCAAGTTGGGGTATTTTAATTACCTCTCAGACCTTGATCAACAACGTTCAAATCTTCAGATAAATATCAGTTGTAATCCAACACCAAAATTCCACCCCAGTCTCAAAACAAATCCCATTTATAAATTGGGTTTAGTTATACAATCTTATGACCCATTTCTTTATTTCCAAATTTCACTTTCTATCGATCCCCTTTCAATTATTTTCAACCCTTATCCACTTTGGAGATCTTATTTCCCTTGTCCCATTTTTACTTGATTTCACTCTCACGTAATGTTAATGTAAAGTTAACGCTTTACACTTTAAATCTCACTTAAAACCTCTGGTTTATAATAAACCCTTTTTATCGTAATCTCCTTTCACTTAATTCATATAATTGAGTACGTTTATTTCCTTTCACCATTCAATTGGCTTGCATCTCACATTCGGTAACTTTTTAAATGAATTCCCATTTAAAAATATATTCCTAAATTTATCAAACATTAACTACTTTAGTAGTTAATCCCTTTATTAACTAAATTAAATATTAAATCCATTTTTAAATCCTTATTTAAATTCAAACAATATTCATTTAACTATTTTAGTCAAAACACATTAACTTGATAAACAATTCTAGTTCCAAACGGTCGATTTAATTAACTCAAAAACTTGATTACCTCATTAACCGAGTTCAACAATCCTCGCTTTAAATTAATTAAAAATATAATTAATTTAAATAAATTCCATTAGTTGTTCTCTTTACAAAATAATGATCAAAGTTTAACCCTTTCGATTCATCCCTTATTCTCATATTTGTAGATCTGATTAACATCAGAACAAATCGAAGTCTTGAATAAATAAAATATTTATTTATTTACATTTCTTTTATAAAACTTTATTCAAAGTAATACATTAAAAATCCAACTCTAGTTATAAAGTAAATTTTATAACTTCATCTTTATTGATTTACCTGACGGTGAATCAATATTTATAACACGATTGATTTTTAAAGGCCATACTCTGCCAAACACTTAACCAATATCACCTATTGGTTCAAACAAAACAGAGGTTGAATATTCAATTAATAATCAACCATCAAATCAATCACACAATCAGATCAGTTCATATATGATAATATGAAAAGAAATAATACATTTGAGGAATCCGGTTGGGTCCCTCAAACCTGTTCTTCCCTGTATTCAAATGGTTATCTCAAATCAGACCATTCAGTTTTGTTTAACTGATAACACTAAATAGCAACCATTCAACATCAACTGCAAGCAATTCAAATAGTTCAACAATTTAAAACACGTTTATAAATAAACGTGACCAACAGGGTGAGTTACCTCCGTTGGATCCAATCGTTAACATAACGATTTGGTATTTCATTGAAATTAAACACGGTTTAATTTCATCGGTTAAATCAACAGATCAATGTATAACTAGCAAAATAGTCAACCATTGGCAAGCAGAGCACACAAAATAAAAACACCCAATTTATATAAAATATAAAAAGGGTAACTGAGTGAGTTTAACTCACCTGGCTTTTTCATTGAAACGATTCAATTACAGTTAAATTAAACAGTTGTTTAATTTCACTGTAAATCCCTGTCGTCTCTATCTCTGTCCAGGACAGTTCAATGACGTCCAGCTCGTCGCTACAATCCCAATGCATTTTATTCTCTTCAATTCTGCTCACGAGATAAAAGTGTATTCATATTATAAGATTATATGAGTTTAATTTCCCTAATTAACCTTTACTAATATTTTAATTTAAACTAATTGCTTATTAGTGTTATAATAGGCCAATTAGTTTTGGTTTAACAAATTAACATCGTTTCAGATTGAATAACTGGACCGGTTTTGTCTAATTTATGCATTCTTGAAGTACCAATTAGTTTTCAAATAATCTTCTTAAAAATATATAAATTATTTGGTTAAAGGATAACAAGGTCGATCCTTACATTTTTCTAACATTCCATGCTTCAGAACCTTCAAAGCCTGTACCAGATTCATGATTTAATTAATATAGTTTAAGTAAAAAAATTAAATCTCTAATTATTATTAAATAACGAATCACGTTCTAAGTATTAAATCATCAGACCCGGTTTCTTTCTGATCCGCTTTGTTCTGCTCATACAAAACCAATTCAAGCTCTTTGTCGTTCCCTGCTTCCTGTACGTTTGAAATGAAATTGATCAAAGTCATAAGCTTCCAATATTGATCCCCAAAACAGGAGCTAATTATAATTATTCCTTAATATATTTTAATTAACAATTAAAAGGTTAATTACTTCAATTAAGGGAATTTAAATAATTGGATGAACTCACGTCTTTTATTCTGTGATATCCGTTCATGTCCGCACTTCGACATCCCCCTTCCATCTTGATTATCCTCTTCTTACTGGTTTCTCCTCAAACAGCATAACTCTCCCACATGCAAGTTTCACCTCAATTAGAGCGTGCTTCTCTTGGGTCTTCTATTACTGTTGCCGCACAGACCCAGCTCCGGCTGACGACCGACGCCCGCTACCAGAACTTCCATCACTTCAGCGCCTTCTGCCCTTCCACCTCATTCAACTTTCGGTTGTGATAAAATTTTTGAATTATATATTGAAGAGCAGTTTCGGTCCTTGTCTTTTACTTTGAAAGCTACTGTGTGTATTCACGGAGGGAAGAAATGGCGAGCTTACAGTATTTGTTTTTTTTTATTTTCTTATATATATATTTATTTAAAGATTTGAGCTCGGTTTTGTGCTGATACAAAGTGGCAAATGCATGTCCGTTTATTTATAGCTGCGCAACCTTGCCACCCACGGTTCAGTACCGGTAGGTTTGTAGGGTAAAATAGGGTAGCCGATACTTATATGTACGTAAGTGAGGAAACCAAAAACTTGGTCGGCACGGGTTGATTAATTAGGAACAAAGCATTGTACCTGATTGAGGCAAAGCAGAAAAATTGGGATCATTTCATTAGGGGAAGGCGCTACCTGGAGTTGACCACGAAAAACACAAAAACAGGATTTTCGTATCTTAAGTAGTGTATATAAATATAGAGAGGAAGTGGGACCAAAAATTAATATTTTATTATCATCAAAACTTCGTCATAAAGTAACAAGTGAAACTAATCACAATCAACTTCTGTTTACTGATAAAAATGCTAATCTCAGTGTAAAAAGGTATTCCGAATCCAATGGAACAAGTTTCGTCGAAAACCGAGGTCATATGAAAAAATTTCCTTTATGAAACCGGAAATGAACACACGTTTAATTTTTTCACGGTCACCAGATAAATCAGATCCACTTGAAACTGCGAACATCGACAATAACTTTTCGATACGAACCCAACGGCACTAATTTCGTCACATTCTGAGACTGTTGCCCCGGTAGGCTGTTTTTACCCTGAACCGCCTTACCCTTTTTAACGCTAAATTTCTCGATTTCTAAAAATAACAAACTATATACTTATTCTGACTCTAATCGACGATACGAACTCAACGGGACTGGTTTCGTGGCCTAATTCGATCATCTGCTCCAGTTACATTCAAATACCCTTTTATTTATTTAAATACACGCTATAGAAAATGAACGAGCGTTTATAGCTACCGTGGTCACATACGATATCGGTTTTCCACGCCACTCACCACCGTACAATAATTTAATGATACGGTCCCAATGAAACTGGTTTCATCGAAAACAGAGTTCGTTTGCAAAACGGCTAATTTAAAGGCCTATAATTTAATAACGATTTTCCATAGCGACTATTTCAAAATTTGATTTGGCCATAACTCGCAACCAATAACACGGAATCTGGATTTTTCTCTTCCATATGAAAATCATCGTCAATACGGTCCCAACGTGTCTTGTTTCACAGAAATCCGACTTAAATCGAATTCTGTATTCTCAATTGAAGTTCAAAACTCGAATTTACGAACTGCATGCCATTTTCCAGCTCGATTTATATTATATATAAATTTTAACGTTCAACTTCGTTTTTAATAAACGAATTCAATATAAAATTCCATTAATATTCCCAACATAATATTTAAAACTAATTTAAATATTCATATTCAAAGGGTCGAAAAACATGGGTCGTTACACATGTCGTAAGCCTTATGCATGCATGCCACCTAGAAAACCACCCATTTTAACCATGTTCCCATCCATGGTTTTGTTTTGTTACATTTAGTGACACTTAAAGGTGTTGCAAATATTGAAACACTATATGTATGTTACAAAATATTATTTCTAGGATATCATTTAGCTATTTAACAACCGATGATTTATGTTATCCAATCCCTACAGTCTTTGTGAACAAATCTAATAATTATTTTATTTTGTTATCTATATTTAAAATTCGCACACATATATATATTATAATAAGATCTTGTGAACAAAACGGTTTTATTAATATGTACTCAGGAAATTCGTTATGACTAAAGATGATAAATTCTTATCAGAGCTGCATCGTTATACTTGACAAAGTCAAATACTTACTTTTATAAAAAAAAATATTAAACCAAAAGCAAATTAAATTCATTTTATATTCAAAATCCTGGATTTAAATTGATCAAAAATTATGGATCACTACAATCCCCTCCTTAAAATCTTTTCATCCTCGAAAAGTAGTGGTTGCCAAAATTATAATTGAACAAAATATTTCAAACTCAAGATTGTTAAAAGTTGTCTTTCTACTTAAATTTTGAATCAAATCTTTGCTTTGTAAAAATAAAAAATCTCGTCCTCAAAGCGGAAATGTCGGGTAGAATACTCTAACAACACGTGTATATCAACAACAGAATATCATGTTATAGTTTGTCAAAAAATGTCATATCATATCTGTACCTGAGCGTGATAACGCATTTGTGGTAAAATGATCGAGCCTAACCAACCTGAGAATATACTACGTACTTGAGATGGTCTATATACAACAACAAAAAAGTATATGGTCAAAAAGCTACTAGTCCCCAAAAATGTCCTAGTCCAAAAATATCTTAGTGCGAACTAAGCACCTAAGATAACTATATATACATAATATCCACACTATCTCCTAAAGCAATAACCGCCAGCTAACTAATCATCTGACATATTTGACCCATCATAAGATGGTCCTGACAGACTTATCTCCTCGAGCTCATCATCTATGAAATCATCATCCTCGTCGTCCATATGCTCGTCGTCTTCGAGGTATCCGTCCTCGTCAATCACCTCACCCTCATCGTCCTCGTCGAACTCGGGTATTAAGTCCTACTCGGGAACATCATCATTAGGAGCATGCTTTATATGATCGTCAACGTATCCACCAAACTTGGCTACTCCATTGAACTCAGCCATGTGCTCCTCAAAATCGCCTTGTTGGTTTATCATCATCCCATCATCAGGTATATCCTCACCATGGAACTCCTACATCTCAACATCATCATCGTACTGAAGCTGTGTATCCTCCTCGTCATCACTGATGGGATTACCCATCTCCCATACGATGTGCTAATCAGCCTCTAAGTCAGAACCCTCGTCATCAGCTGCATGCTCTAAAATATCATCGGTCCGCATTGGCTTCACGTGCTCTAAAATCTCGGAATCTCTGGGTGGAGAAGCCTCAGACTCCATAAAATTCATCTCGGCATATTTGGAGGATCAATCATCCATCCATCCGAGTCGTCCGATCCTAAACTGTTGGTACTGTCGTTAGTGATAAACTGGGATAGATATACTCAATGGTCTATTGCCCTAAATTTAGTAAAGAAATTTAAAAGTTAGAAATCGTTTTCTAGGTTTTGATCTTAATTTACTAATTAGCCCAAAAATTGTGAAACTTATTTCTTTTTAGATTTCAAAGTTCCCAAAATCATGATGTAATCTTTATATATTAACTTAGCTTATTTTTATTTAAATACTTTAGTTCAGAGAACTTCTTATTTCTAACTACAAAATACTTTCTTGTCAAATTGTGAAACTTAATTCACAAGGTATTTGTACTTCAAGTGTTTCATCGTTTAATCAAATTCATCCCAGAATTTGTTGACTACTAGAAGTTGTTAAGAATTCTGATTCTCAAATCCAGATTCTTATAAGGATTATTACTTGCTCAAGTGAGGTTATCACTTATTTACCAACTAACGAAAAGAAATTTCTGAAAAGTCAAAAATACTTCTGAATGAAAATAAGTCCACATCCTATCTTTATTTTTCATATTAAACTGCTTAATTTTAAATTCATTTATATACCAGAATTTATCGACTGTCCAAAATCGCCGATTATTTCAATATGAACATTTACATTTTAACCTGACTCATTCAAGCTTGAATTACCTTAATTATTTCCAAAACAAAGTTCTTAAATTTATAAAGCCCATCATATTTGGATTATATACACTAATTTCAACTCTACATGAACATCCTTTACTAGTTTGTGAAATTCATATCATAAGATGTTAATATTTAGATTTTAATAATCTTAACTAATTAGTTTAGGGAAGATCACAAGTATTTTAACAGTTTGGGTCTCCTAATTTATTATCCAGATCATAACATATTTATATTTCAAAACAAATTCTTTTATATTCAAAACGTATTACTTTTCAAAACCAAGACCATTTTATGCGAAAATACGCTCTCATATATACTACTCAAAAACTCATTTATGGTATCACTATCCCTATCTCTAATGAGTTACTCATTATAGGATATAACATAATCCTATCTCTGAAGAGTCCTTTCATTCTTTAATAATGAGTCATACCCCAAAGCTTTGTATAAACCAAAGCTCTGATACCACTTTTTGTAATGACCCGCCTTTTTTCCTGTTTCAAACTAGTAATTAAACTGACTCGAAGCGTTCATAAAGACATAATGTAAAGGGTACTTATACATTGGAATATAAGAAAAGAACTTTTTATTCTCGTATCAATAATTTTACATCAGAGTTACAATGAATATTAGAGTACAATAATAAATAGGGGAAAAAATATAAAACTCTCAATGGAAGAATAATGATCGAAATGACAGCTCCAGTCCTATTTCAGCACCTGCCCTAATTGACTCCAAGATTAATCTGCAAACCAAATCTACCAAGCTGCCCATATGGAAAATTAAGGGCACTCAGATTTTAGGTGAACAAACAATAAACTCCAAGTTAGTCATGGGACTGGTGTGAGAAACTTAGAACAATTATCTTTATGTTTATTTTAAAGTGAGGTAAATCATAAGACCACGTCGTATAACACGGAACAAATTTTCCTTTATGAATACTAGTGCGTAAAAGTTCGCAATGTATTTTTTTGGAAAATGAAGCTACTATAAGGTCTCGCGACATACACAAATGCAGACTTAGGCGAGGTTTCTCCTTATGACAACCAAAAATGATCGATACATGGAAAATCCTCTTATATTATTATTAGTGCATGGTATGAAAAATC
The DNA here is from genome assembly GCA_030737875.1 of Allium sativum. Lineage (NCBI taxonomy): Eukaryota > Viridiplantae > Streptophyta > Magnoliopsida > Asparagales > Amaryllidaceae > Allium > Allium sativum. The sequence goes on from CM060926.1 coordinate 351,269,381, forward strand.
ATTTCGCAAATAAATGTATCAAACTTAGCCAACATAATATCTCATGCTATTATGTTAACATATAGGAATATAACTGTAACCATAAGGGTTCATAGTGGAGGATGAACTTCCAATAAATGGCCAGGTTAAGGAACTTTCTTATCCAATGGGTACACCTCTAAAGGGATATCCGGAGAACCAACTGGCTCTCTGCCAACACAAGGCCATGTTATCCCGTAACCGGATAACATAGTGAACACCTGAATATGTCATTTCTCTGTTGTTACCAACCTTAACCGGGCGCCCGCGACATCAACATCCATATAAGTAGAAGTTGCCACATAAGTAATACCTAGACTCCATACCATGGTACACTTTATCTAGAAGGAAATGACATACTAATATACTTGCCATATTTTTTTCCTATTTTGGTCATTTTCGGGGAGTGAGGCTTGTCGAAGTTTCGTTACGCAAAGCTACTCTTAACTAAGTCATGCTTTGATCATTTATAGCTCAACCACTTGGTATCCCACATTGTTATTTTATAAATCAAAATTTTTAATTACTCACCGTATCATCTTTGAGCTCGTACATCTCAAAGAAGGGTGTTAAGATAAGAGAACATATTCTCCCTTCCAAACAGAAATATGTTTAGTAAAAACCAATCGATACATTAAAAATACACTGTTAGACATACATCTGTACAAGTTCATTCTGGGTCTGAACGAAATCGAAGGTGCTTTATTCCTCGTCCAATAAAGAGGAGAAGCCCTTGTAAATCCGGAAATCTTCCCGTATGATTGGACACTGCAATAATAAAATTCCATGGTGGGTGTACATCTGCAAACATCAGCGAGCAGTTCATACGATATGGAGATTCCCAGTCTTCAACCATTATCTTTAATTTATTATGCTCTATTTCGCCATATAATCATTCAAAATGGTTTTTAGATAGAAATCTAATCTCGGTCTTTTCGAATAATCAACGTGATTTAAAAAAGATTATGGATTATATCAGACCTTAATCAAGTCTCCTTTCACTTAAAGTTGGTTAATCAAAATCTTCCTTTAAAACCATTCTTAGTGTCTTATCTTTTAACAAAATCCATATTTAATAACTTTTAACACACACTTTATTCCTTCAAAATCCAATGTTTCGTCAATTGAAACATAATCAAGGTTCCCTTTTTAAAAACTTATTTAAATTAGATCTTTCCTTTAAAGATTTATTTCATAAATCTTACTTTTAAAACCTACCTTTTAAAAACAAAGGATGACTAAAACTTGTGAGTCTTGATAATTTTTTCCTCATAGCTTCGCTGACTTTAAAACCAATATTTTTAAATACCTCCATTGATTTATTAAGAAATATCTTAATCCAAACAAATTGATATCAAAGACAAAACTGGATAAAGTTATATTTAATATGAATTCTCGAAATCAGTGAATACTATAAGCGGGATAATGATATAACATCTTTCAGATTCCTCAGATAGTATACATCTAATAACGGAATTCGATATCAAATATCCAAAAATTATTTCTAACCAAACCTATGTAAATTTGAAAACATTTTATGTTATTCAAAGAGTAATCAAAACCATTTGGTATAAGAATTGGATAGAAATTCTATCAGCTCGTGTTCAATATTAATTCCCGTATTCAGCCGACACTATAAGCAGAATATAGGTATTTACCTTACAAATTCCCCAAATAGTATAAGTTTTATCTATAAAATTTTTACCAACATTCGAAGATCGTTTGCAACTAATCCCAGTTTCATAAATAATTGGAAAACCATTTTATGTTAAGGTCAACTAGGTTTTACTTAAAATCTATATGTTTAGGCGTTATAAACTTCAAAAAATATTTCATTAATCATTAAAAAAAATTAGTAAGTTTGAAACTTCAAAACATACTATTTTCGAATTTTTTTGCAAAAGCGTTGCAAAATAACTTAATCAACTAGTTTGATCAAAATAACCTCTATATCATTCGAAACTATATTTTTCCAATTCAAATTGCTTTTAAATTATTTATCATGATTAATTATAATTTTTATAAAGCTGTTTCTTTCGGTTTCCAATTACGGTCACCTAACTGCATAATCGTGATTTTTTTTTAAAATAGATGTGAACATAACTTGAAATCTATACACTGAAATGGAAAATTTCTTTTTCTATTTGAAAACAATTATTATTAGAAAGCAAACATTTTTCAATTTAGGTAAATTCGATTTAAATCGCATAGTTATAAGCGTTTGAAGTTTATGGTCGATATTGGCGAACTATCGTAGCACGACTAGTCCTATTTAGAACATATTACGATTTTGGATAAAAATTCACCCAATTTACTTCATATATGATTATAAACATATATAAATCTATTTAACACAATAATTTCCGAAATTTCAATTCAAATCAAAATTAAATATTAAAATATTACAAGATTAATAAATATTATTCTTCAAAAATTAATCTTTTGAACCTCAAACGTTGCAGAAACTAAAGTAAATATTATATAAGACTATTGGATTAATCGGTTTGAGTTTAAACCATCATTTACAAACGTAGCTCAACTTCAATTTTGAAGTTCACTGTTCAAAATTGATTTCAAAATTGAGCATGCCGTTTATAGTCAAAATTATTTTCAAATACGTTTCCACCTTTACAAAAGTTATCCGTATATACTTTAATTTTATTTTCAAACCATTTTGGATATTCCAAACTTTAATTTCGGACCTCATTCTCAATATAAAATTAATATAAAAATCATCTATATTTCAAATTGAGAAGGATACCTAATCAATGACCTATATAATTCCATAATTAAGGAGTGGTAGGTCGGAAGTAACATACAAGCATCAATTCCCAATATACGAACATTCACAACAACCATTAACAATATCATCAATAAATGTTATTATCTATATGCCAGTGTTACGGTAATCAATGCTTATTAGTGTATATTTGTTACTAACTACACAAACATTCATCCATCATCACACACATATAATTATCAACCATAATTAACTATATATTAACACAAGTGCATAGAGTTTCTCATCGTCATATTTGCTCAATATATCTTCACGGTAGGAGAGCTTAGCTAATCGCCAACGTTCCTAAACAGACATTATTTTCCAACACTGATTTCTTTGACAATATAATTATTTTATTTATATATATACTATATATTTCTAATAGAAAGGAAGAAGGGGTAGGTGGGTCGAACATGAGTAGAAAGTTGGTGATGGATCACGGCCAGAATGAAGGTGGGTTGGTGGCGACTTGGGAGGGTGATGTCGCTGGCATGGGGAGGTGGTGAGGTCGGAGGTAGATGGGATGAGGAAGGGTGATGGTAGGGCCGAGCAATGGGAGGGGAGAGGAGGGAGTTCTAGTTAGAGGGGGAGGGTCTTGGATGGTTGAAGGGGGGAGGAGGAGAGGGGAGGTGGTAAGGTCGAGGGAGGAAGAGGTGAGAGGGGTATTTTGGCTAAGTAAAGGGGAAAGAGGGAAGGAAAAGAAGGGGAAAAGCTTAAGAATAGAGAAGGAGGTGTAGGATGTTGGAATGAAGTGAGGAGGGGGTATTAGGCTCCTTATATAGCCTAAGAGAGGATAATTTTAGGAAGTTAAGGAAAATGACACATGTCCAAAGCCTTATGCATGCATGCCACCTAGAAAACCACCCTTATAAACTATGTTCCCATCCATTGTTTTGGTAATGAACCGGATTTTTATCCATTTAATTTTGAATATTTAAATTTGTTTTAAATATTATAATTGAAATATAAAACAATTTTTATAAGGAATTTATTAATTAAACAAAGTTTGAACGTATAATTTATAATATAGTTTAAATCGAGCTCGAAATATCATGGCAATTCGTAATTTAACATTTTGAACTTAAATTGGTTATACAGAAGCCAATATGAGTTGGATTTCTTTGTAATAAGAAATATTTGAATCTATTAAACTGTAATTTTCTAGTGGAAGTGAAAAACTCGAGATTTCATCTTATAGATAGTAAGTTATGTCCAAATTAAATTTCAGAAAGTTGCTATGGAATCGTTTATAAACCATAATGATTTATTTAATAAAAATAAATGGATTTTTAATTTATATTGATTTTCATTTTAAATTAAATATAGAAATATCGAGTTTAAAAATAAAACTAGATTATTTTGAAGCTATATGTATATATTCAGATTGGATATGTAATTTATTTGTTAATTGGAGATTGATTTGATTTAATTTCCAAACGATATAGGATTTTAATGAAAATAATTTTATAAAGTCCAAAATAGATTATTCTAGAAAGATTTTCAAGGCCTAGTTATAAATTAATTTTTAGAATTTTACTGTGAATTTTAATTTGGAATATAAGCAACTTTTTATTTGGAGTATTTTACACCCTAGAACAGCGTTTTAGGACTTCATAGAATAAGTTAATTTGTTTATTTTCTTGTGTTTCTGGAATCATAGCACACTGCTCAGAGCAATGGTATTTATATTTTTTTCTTTAAATGCTCTCACATGGCTATCTACAAAATTTCCTTTACGATCCGTCTATTCCTTGTTTTCAATAATAATAAAAAATATTACACTTGCTTACCATATTTTAATCTGTGCGATTACAAAAAGGTGCACGCTGAGGAATTTAATCCTTTAGTCCACAAGCAAATTTGGTGTTGCGCCCTTCAAGCTACTTCGTTCGTGACTACCAATAAAATAAAGAGTCGTGATTTCCAAGCTAATAAAGAACAGTGTGTGCCAAGCTATTTGACACCATGCATGCAAAGCTACCCCATATTCCTATAAAACAAAAGAGTCGGTCCTTCTCTGTTACATTTCCTTCAAAGAAACTGAAAATTCTTCCTTAAAAAAAACGTTCCCTTCAAAAATCGATATCAATTTGTATAAAATTCCTTAATTAGCCAAACTTTGATCTTGTAGTTGCTTTGAGTTATACTTTACCTCGAGTACCCTTTCATAGAGCGCGATGATATCTAGGAAGGGCGCAGTAATGAGAAAGAAGCCTAGAGTTTTTCGAGATTGGATTTATGGTGTATTGAGGTTCGATTTAGAGATTTATTCTGAATTTTGGGGTAGGATTTAACATATTATCGAAACCTTTTGTTCAAATTAGGGACAAAAGAAGCCGAAGATTCTTGTATCTTCTACAGGACGGCGACGAAGTGGGAATTATTTGGGTATGTTCGAGTTCATCTTCGAGTGGCGTACTGGTAAAGGTCATGACGGAAATTCTGGTGATGAGCGGAAATAAGTGAGGTTCGTTGTACTGAAAGCGGATTAGGAGTTCAGTGGTTTGGCTACTTACTGGAGGTAGAGGGATTAATTTCGTGAAGAAGTTAAGGTTGGAGTCTTTGTTTTTCCTTCAATGGTTTCAAAACTGTTGTGGGTAGAATTTTAATGTTGTTTATATCGTGGATGACTGTGAAGAATGTTGGTCTTTATTTGTGTGTTGTTTGAAAGAAATACTGAAGGAGACGAGAGTTATTCTTCTGGTAAATGAACTAAAAAACGCATGGATTAGAAATGCTAATGGCGATGGGTGGTTTAAAGGCAGTGTTGCTGAAGGAAGTGCACGGTGGGAGCTGGGTGTGCACTATGAAGGAACAGTTTCAAAATGTTTTGGAAAAGATAATTTAACGTGGAGTTAACGACATTAAAGGGAATAAGGTATTAGTAATAATGGAGATAACATTCATCTGCACTTTAGCTAACTTGAGGTCTTGTTGAGCACAGACTAAATAGATGTTGAATGGAAGGATGGACGTTCGGTAATAACATGATCTCTTGGTGAAAGAAGGGTTTGTAATGATAATCCTAGGTTGGTGGAGCTTTGGAAGCTGCCGTTAATGAGGAGGTGATGTTGAAATCGTCGAAAGCAAAGGAACAAGGGATTTTTGGTTAAGCGGCCTATTATCAGAAACAAAGTAATTAAGGTTAAAAAATCATAATTTAGGAATTTAATTAGATTAATTAAAATCATATATTTTTAAATGTTATATTTTTTACCATATGTTAACAGATTCCGATAAAAACCGATCACACTGGAATTATAGTGGCGAGGTCTTCAATGGAACTGATGTGGAAGAAAATAGAGCTACTGGGATTTCATAAAATGAATCAAAAATAGAATCGTAAACTGCAAAACAAGGTGAGTAAGCTCGCTAACTCTGGCTCATTTATATTTTTATATAAACGAGTTTTAAATTTATTTATAGCAATATTATACTGTGTGATGGTTGTTGGATGAATGGTTGACAAAATTGGTTGAAATGATTGATAAAAATGGGGGAAATGGTTATACCGATGATCATTATTAATTCAGTTCATTATGATATTTCATATTGATGTTGATTAACATCTGTGGATGTAGGGAACAGGTTCGAGGAATCCAAGTAGATTCCTCGACATTTATACTAATGTTTTATTTATTTATTTATTGTGCTATATGATGTGTTATATAACCAATGATTGATTATGTTTTGTTTGAATTAATCTAGCTCTAGAATCTTGGTATTTAAAAACCGAAAAATATTTTTGAATATAGAAAAGAAATTTGATTTTAAGAATAAAATAAAAATAAAATAATTATTATTTCTGAATATGGGAATCAAATCTCGAATAGAGTTTGAAATAGAAACTTTTTTAAATATATAAACAAGAAGTTATTTATAAATGAGTTTATAAATTAAGTGAAATATTTATCACTGGATAAATTGGAATATGAATCCAAGTTCTAATTTATATAGAAAAGTGAAAATTGGTTTGAAACCAATATTTTCAATTTGGCTTGAACTTAGCAATTTATAAAGGAAAGTATAAACGAGATTATTGCTATTCAATTGAGATTGGTATGAATAAATTTGAATAGAAGTTATAAATAGAATTTGGGTTTAAGGTATTATTTATAAGTACGAAATCAAATGGATTTGATTATATAATTCACGATTAAAATGAATATTGGTTTAAAGAAAATATTTTGCAAACGAAATATCTCTATAGGAAATTTAGTTTTGAAACATGAATCCAGATTGGAAATTGAATGAAAATAGAAAGGGGTAATCGTTTTAAAAGAAAAAGATGAGTTTTTTTTCAAAAATTCGGAATATAAAATAAAATGTGATAACGTTTTGTAGACTGGAATGGTTATAAAGTAATTTGGTAATGATTTGGAAAGGTTAAATTCAAAAGTGAATCTGGAATTTGAATTAACCTGCAATGGTAGATAAATTCTGAAATTTGGAGTAAAAATCGAATATAGATTATTTGAGAGAGAGTTATTTATTGGAATTCAATTATATCAAATTTTGGGAAAATAGTAACTTTTAGTTTTCGTTTGAATAAAATTTATTTATTTATTTACTTATTAATTTATTTATTGAAATTAATAAATACAAGTTATATTTTTATAAACCAAATATTGGAAAAAGTGATTATAACGCTGTCGTTAAAGCAAATGTTTTGGAAATCTAAACAACGTTTATAACGCTACTGTTATAATAAATATTTTATAAATCTAAACAGCGATTGTAACGCCATCTTTAAAATAAATGTTTTTTATAAATCAAATATTTGTAAACAGAGATTATAACGCTACCGTTATAATCAATATTTTTCCATGAAAGAAGTAAATCCTTAGATTGAATCTAAGAGTCGCATAAGCATTGTTTTGTTTGAAGTTGTGAGCTTTGACTATTTCGAAATTGAGAATGTCATTCAATTAAGGTCTAAGAGGTAATTATACTCAAACTTGATTGACTTCATGATTAATGGAGGAATGGTTAATGTTCTATAGTGAAGATTTGTTAGCAATATGGTTAGTTAATAAATGATTAATGGATTGAGTTATAATAACGATGTTTTTATAACATCAGGTTAATTTAAAGGATTTGAAATGTTTTTCCCAACTAAAATGAGAGATATTTTCTATTCATGGAAAAGGAAATGAATTGGTCAACAAGGAATTAATAAATGGAATATGTAAATATATTCCGATATTAATAAGGCGTATTTTTTGAATATAGAAAATAAGGATTTGTGAACATATAGAAATGTTTCCTAACTGGAATAAGAGATATTTTCTCGAATAAAGGAATTATGATATGGGAAATATTTTCCAAGAATCGAGAAAGAAATTGAAAGTTAAAAGAATATGGAAAAGGGAATTTGGAATTGATAATATAATAAGGGAGTTAATATAAATGGGCCAGTGTTGTGTGATGCTTGATCAGTTGAATTTCCAATTGGAAATAGGACCGTTGAATGTATGGATGTTTCTTTGATAGTTAATCACTGACTATCAACGTTTTGATTTATTTTATACCTCCGTTGTCAATACGGAGAGGCCGAGATCAGGATTAATATCTAAAAACCACTCCGCATTGGCATAAGCGTTACGAATCAACTTATGCAGAAGATATATGAAGACGGAGTTAAATGCAAGGGCTGATCTATCAATCCTAGGTGGAAATTACCTAAGTTGGATAAATAGAATGGTTCCTTCGGCTTGTCCAGTCCCAGGACAACTTATATGGATGAATGTCTAACGACGTGATATTCAAAGTAAATGGTGGCAAGACGTTCTGAAAGATAATCGAGACCTCAAGCCTCATCAACCGGGAAATGACAGAAATCGGGCAGGCAGCATGGCCATGTGGGTCATTCTTATTAGGGGTATTATCACCTGATCTAGAGAAAATTCAATTGCTTCTTATTCTATTCGCTGTTGTAGGCTTTCGGTAACAGTTGTTGATCACAACCGTCGGTGATAATATGCTCGATACACTCAAGTTAAATGCGTGGTCAGGCATTTGTGGGACGGTATGCAAGACGTTCTTAATGAACCCAGTGTATTCCCCTCTAGAGATACACTATCGGGAGGTGGTTCCATAACTTGTCATGTTGAAAATCCAATCTCCAATAAGCACCCTGTGATTTTTGATTTTATATTGTATATGGAGCGTGTAATGCAAGCGTTCCGCTAGATTCTATTTATTTTATGTAGACATTATTATAATATCACTATATTTGATATTAAAAATATTTTTGTTATCGTAAGATAAAAATCATCCATGTTTATGTGTGGATCGGTCTTACGATTATCATTTCTTTTGAAAGGATTTTTGTAAGTTAAACCAATGGTTGGAGTTTACTCACACCAGTCCTATGATTGACCCAGAGTTTATTTTGTCTTGTTTTTTTCCCTAAACTCTTGGGTGCCCAAATTTGCACGAGCAGTCGAGTAGTTGTGATTTTTCAGATCCACTTGGAGGAGCTTAAAGCAGGAGGCTTCACCTGTTAGCTATAGACTATCATATTATTTGCTATGTATCATGTTTATATCTAGAAAGAGGTGTTTATAACTGTTCCAGGAATACATGTTATTCTATGATAATGGTATGTATACACAATCACTGATTTGTATTTTAAAGTTATTTTATTAATATATTTTATTCGTTCTGCTGTGAGATTTGTGTTTTTCGTTTTTCTTCTATTCTATCTTTTCTTTCTTTCTATTTCTCATCCTCTAACTTCTCTCTATTAATGATTCGTATTTCTGTGCAATTTGGTTTGGATGTGTGGTGTGATTAGTCAACTCAAAGGGTCTGTTACACTTGGTATCAGAGTTGAAGGTTGAGTAGTAACCTTGGCTCTGTAGCGTAATTCAATAGAGATGGGGTTAGTAGTACCTCGGATTGAATTTGAGTGTATATATATAAGCACGTATTTTGTAGATTTGATATAAAATTGTTTTATATTGTGTTTGTTGGTTTATTGAGTGGTTTATGAAATTTGGTCGATACAAGATGTACAACTGTATCGATAGGTGTTTCTAAACTCTCGAACATAACGATTCCACGTAGTATTGTTTTAAAAATGGGTAAACGAAATTATTTTGCCCAAAATTATTTTGTTAAAAAATGACAATTTCTTAATTATTATAGTATTTGGATGTATTGACAATTATTATAATCTAATTGAATTATAAAATATTGCAATGGCTATATAAAACCAAATTGAATTTGTATAAGAATGGAATATACAAATAAGCTGGATTACAATTGGATTCAGGCTAGAATTTTGAATTTAGATCCTGGATATTTAAAAAATATTTTTTTTAAAGTACAATAAAGTAATATAGCATTACTTGTAAGTATTTTTGAATGAGAATGGTTTTTAATGAGTTTTGAATGTGATTATGCATTGAAATCACTTTAGTGGTGAGAAAATAATTCTTATAATGGGTCGTGACATTATCAGTACTCATTTTCAAGTTCCTGAGTGATGAATTTCTACCATAGTAATTTGGAAATGAAAAATATGTTTGAAAAGGACAATATATTTTAGAAATTCAAATGTTTTGAATTGAGTTGATTATAAATGTATGTATATAAATATGTATGATTTCAAACTAATTTGAAATAAAACCGGAAATTTGAATTCTGAAATTAAAATTTAACTTGTAGAAGTTGAATAGAAACAAATGGTAAAAATGTAACAAATGAATTGAAATTTAACTTAAGTTAAATTAAATTGGATGTGATTAGAAATGATTCTGAATGACATTAAATATAAAGATTTTGAAATTTGAATTATTAAAATGGTTCGACTTATCCATAACAAGTTGAATATATAGTGTTGTCGATTGGAAATAAATTGGGACGAATTTGAATTCAATTGGAAACCGAATTTGAAGTATAGAATGGAAGTGAACTAATCAGAAGTTGATTAGAGAGTTAAAAACTGGAAGTTGGATTGATTTGAAATCAACTGGAAATGGATATATGTATGCTGAGTAGATATTGAATGGAAGCAAATGCAAGGGATATAATTTATGCCCAACAAAAAGGTACATGTTTACAATATTACTTGGGTTGATGATTTTGTGAGCCTACAGGGCAAGCCACTTGGCTTTTTGATTTTCTTTTGGATTGGGAAAGGCCTAGAAAGGCGAGTAGTGGTTGTAAAGATTGTGCCATGCAAAGGAGATGCTAGCGAAATTTTTTGAAAATTTAATGATTAAGAAAAGTTTCAAGAATTTGTTTTTTAATTTAAAATCAAGTTGTTAATTGTAATTGAAATAAGAAAAAAAAGAATTGGTTAATAAAATTTCAAGTAGAATAATGAAATTTATAAATGGATTTAAAATCAATTGGAATGGTTATAGATATGCAGAAGAGCATATGGATTAAAGAAAAGAATGTGACGATGGATTTTCCAAAAAAGGTGGACAGATCACTTGGAAAGAATTACAAAGGGTCGAGCATTGGTATGAGAATTCGAAGGTCGTCTAAGAACTAGTTTATGAAGATATGGAATATAAGATTTCAACTAAGCAGGTTATGAGGAGTTAGAGTCATAGCATATCTACTACTTAGCAATTTCGAGGACGAAATCATTTTAAGGGGGAAGGAATGTAACGACCCGGATTTCTAGCCATTTAATTTTGAATATTTAAATTTGTTTTAAATATTATAATTGAAATACAAAACAATTTTTATAAGGAATTTATTAATCAAACAAAGTCTGAACGTATAATTTATAATATAGTTTAAATCGAGCTCGAAATATCGCGGAAGGTCGTAATTTAATGTTTTGAACTTAAATTGGTTATACAGAAGCCAATATGAGTCGGATTTCTTTGTAACAAGAAATATTTGAATCTATTAAACTGTATTTTTCTAATGGAAATGAAAAAATCGAGATTTCATCTTATAGATAGCGAGTTATGTCCAAATTAAGCATTTAGAAAGTCATTATGGAATCGTTTATAAAACATAACGATTTATTTAATAAAAATAATTGGATTTTTAATTTATATTGAATATCGTTTTAAATTAAATACATAAATATCGAGTCTAAAATTCAAATTAGATTTTGAAGCTATATGTATATATTCAGATTGGATATGTAATTTATTTGTTAATTGGAGATTGGTTTGATTTAATTTCCAAATGATATAGGATTTTATTGAAATTAATTTTATAAAGTCCAAAATAGATTATTCTAGAAAGATTTTCAAGGCATAGTTATAATTTAATTTTTAGAATTTTACTGTAAAATTTAATTTGGAAAATAAGAAACTTTTTATTTGGAAAATAAGAAACTTTTTATTTGGAGAATTTTACACCCTATAACAGCGATTTGGGACTTCACAGAATAAGTTAATTTTTCCATTTTCTTATATTTCTGGAATCATAGCACACTACTCAGAGCAATGGTATTTTCATTTTTGTCTGTAAATGCTCTCACATGGCTATCTACAAAATTTTCTTTACAATCCGTGTATTCCTTGATTTCAATAATAATAAAAAATATTACACTTGCTTACCATATTTTAATCTGTGCGATTACAAAACGGTGCACGCTGAGGAATTTGATCCCTTGATCCACAAGCACATTTGGTGTTGTGCCCTTCAAACTACTTCGTTCGTGACTGCGAATAAAATAAAGAGTAGTGATCGCCAAGCTAATAAAGAACCATGTGCGCCAAGCTATTTGACACCATGTGTTCCAAGCTACCCCAAATTCTTGTAAAACAAATGAGTCGGCCCTTCTCTGTTCCATTTCCTTCGAAGAAAACCGAAAGTTCTTCCTCAAAAGAAATCGTTCCCTTCAAAAATCGATATCATTTCATATAAAATTCCTTAATTCACCAAACTTTGATCTTGTAGTTGCTTTGAGTTATACTTTACCTCGAGTACCCTTTCATAGAGCGTAATGATATATAGGAAGGGCGCAGTAGTGAGAAAGAAGCCTAGAGTTTTTCGAGATTGGATTTATGGTGTATTGAGGTTCAGTTAAAAGATTTGTTATGAATTTTGTGGTAGGATTTAGCATCTTATCGAAACCTTTTTTCGAATTGGGGACAAAAGAAGCCGAAGATTCCTGTATCTTCTACAGGTCGGTGACGAAGTGGGAATTCTCTGGGTAGGTTCGAGTTCATCTTCGAGTGGTGTACAAGTAGAGGTCATGACGGAAATTCTGGTGATGAGTGGAAATAAGTGAGGTGTGTTGTATTGAAAGCGGATTAGGAGTTCAGTGGTTTGGCTTCTTGCTAGAGGTAGAGGGATCAATTTCGGGAAGAAGGTGAGGTTGGAGTCTTTGTTTTGCCTTTAATTGTTTCGAAACTATTGTGGGAAGAATTTGAATGTTATTTATATAATGGATGACTGTGAAGAATGCTAGTCTTCTTTTGTGCGTTGTCTGAAGACGATACTGAAGGATACGAGATTTCTTGTTCCGGTAAATGAATTAAAAAAACCCACATGGATTAGAAATGCTAATGGCGATGGGTGGTTTAAAGGGCAGTGTTGCTGAAGGAAGTGCACGGTGGAAGTTGGGTGTGCACTGTGAAGGAACAGTTTCAGAATGTTTTGGAAAAGATAATTTAACGTGAAGTTAACAGTATTAAAGGGAATAAGGTATTAGTAATAGTGGAGATAACATTTATCTGCACGTCAGCTAACTTGAGGTCTCGTTGAGTACAGACTCAAAAAATGTTGAATGGAAGGACGGACGTGCGGTAATGTCGTGATCTCTTGGTGAAAGAAGGGTTTGCAATGATAATGCTAGGAGGGAGGAGCTTTGGAAACTGCCGTTAATGAGGAGGTGATGTAGAAATCGTCGAAAGCAAAAGAACAAGGAATTTTTGCTTAAGCGGCCTATTATCAGAAACAAAGTAATTAAGGTTAATAAATCATAATTTAGGAATTTAATTATATTAATTAAAATCGTATATTTATAAACGTTATATTTTTACCATATGTTAACAGAATCCGATAAAAACCGGTCATACTGGAATTATGTTGACGAGGTCTTCGATGGAACTGATGTGGCAAAAAATAGTGCTAATGGGATTTCATAAAATGAATCAAACATAGAACCGTAAACTGCAAAACAAGGCGAGTAAACTCAATAACTCTGGCTCATTTATATTTTTATATAAACGAGTTTTAAATGTATTTACAGAAATTTTATACTATGTGATGGTTGTTGGATGAATGGTTGACAAAATTGGTTGAAATGATTGATAAAAATGGTGGAAATGGTTATACCGTTGATCATTATTAATTCTATTCATTATGATATTTCAAATTGACGTTGATTAACATCTGTGGACGCAAGGAATAGGTTGGAGGAATCCAAGTGGATTCCTCAACATTTATATTACTGTTTTATTTATTTATTTATTGTGCTATATGATGTGTTATATAATCAATGATTGATTATGTTGTGTTTGAATTACTCTAGTTGTAGAATATTGGTATTTAAAAAACAAAAAATATTTTCGAATATAGAAAAGAAATTTGAATTTAAAAATAAAATAAAAATAAAATAAAATAAAATATTATTTCCAAAAATAGGAATTAAACCTCGAATAGAGTTGGAAATAGAAACTTGTTTAAGTAGATAAAACAAGATGTTATTTATAAATGAGCTTATAAATTAAGTGAATTATTTATCACTGGATAAATTGCAATATGAATTCAAGTTCTAATTTATATAGAAAAGTGAAAATTGGTATCAAACCAATATTTGCAATTTGGGTTGAACTTAGAAATTTATAAAGGAAAGTATATACGTGATTTTAAATGATTGCTATACAACTGAGATTGTTATGAATAAATTTGAATAGAAGTTATAAATAGAATTTGGGTTTAAAGTAGTATTTATAATTACGAAACCAAACGGATTTGATTGTATATAAAAGAAATATGTTCATGATTAAAATGAATATTGGTTTAAAGCAAATATTTTGCAAACAAAATATCTCTAAAGGAAATTTAGTTTTGAAGTATGAATCCAGATTGGAAATTGAATGAAAATAGAAAGGGGTAATCGTTTTAAAAGAAAATAATGAGTTTTATTTCAAAATTCAGAATATAAAATAAACTGTGATAAAGTTTTGTAGACTGAAATGGTTATAAAGGAATCTGGTAATGATTTGGAAATGACAAATTCAAAAGTGAATTTGGAATTTGAATTAACCTGCAATGGTAGATAAATTCTGAAATTTGGAGTATAAATTGAATATAGATTATTCAAGAGAGAGTTATTTATTGGAATTCGATTATATCGAATTTTGGGAAAATAGTTATTTTTACTTTCCGTTTGAATCAAATTTAATTATTTAATTACTTATTAATTTATTTATTGAATTTAATAAGTACAAGTTGTATTTTTATAAACCAAATATTGGAAACAGTGATTATAATGTTGTCGTTAAAGTAAATGTTTTCGAAATCTAAACAGCGATTATAACACTACCGTTATAATAAATATTTTATAAATCTAAATAACGATTGTAACGCTTTCATTAAAATAAATGTTTTTTATAAATCATATATTTTTAAACAGCGATTGTAATGCTACCGTTATAATCAATATTTTTCCGCGAAAGAAGCAAATCCTTAGATTGAATCTAAGAGTCTCGTAAGCGATGTTTTGTTTAAAGTTGTGAGCTTTGACTATTTAAAAATTGAGAACGTCATACAATTAAAGTCTGAAAGGTAATTATACCACAACTTGATTGACTTCATGATTAATGGAGGAATGGTTAATGTTCTATAGTAAAGATTGGTTAGCATTATGGTTAGTTAATAAATGATTAATGGTTTGAGTAATAATAACGATGTTTTTATAACATCGGGTTAATTTAAAGCATTTGAAATGTTTTCCCCAAATAAAATGAGAGATATTTTCTATGCATAGAAAAGGAAATGAATTGTTCAACGAGGAATTAATAAATGGAATATGGAAATATTTTCCGATATTGATAAGGTATATTTTTTGAATATAGAAAAAAAGGATTTGTGAACATATTGAAATGTTTCCTAACTGGAATAAGAGATATTTTCTCGAATAAAGGAATTATGATATGGGAAATATTTTCCAAGAATTGAGAAAGAAAGTGAATGTTAAAAGAATCTAGAAAAGGGAATTTCGAATCGATAATATAATAAGGGAATTAATATAAAGGGGCCAGTGTTGTGTGATGCTTTATCGGTAGAATTTCCAATTGGAAATAGGACCACTGATTGTATGGATGTTTCTTTGATAGTTAATCACCGATTATCAAAGTTTTGATTTATTTTATACGTTTTTGTCAATACGGATAGACCGGGATCAGGTTTAATATCTGAAACCCACTCTGCATTGGCATAAGTGTTACAAATCAACTTATGCTGAAGATATATGAAGACGGAGTTAAGTGCAAGGGCTAATCTATCAATCCTAGGTGAAAATTGCCCAAGTTGGATTAATAGAATTATGCCTTCGGTTTGTCTAGGCCCAGGTAAACATATATGGACGAATGTATGATAGCGTGATATTCGAAGTAAATGGTGGCAAGACGTTCTAAAAAATAATCGTGACCTCAAGCCTCGTCAACCGGGAAATGACACAAATCGGGCAGGCAGCATGGCCATGTGGATCGTTCCCATTAGTGGTATTATCACCTGATCTAGAAAAAATTCAATTGCTTCCTATTCTATTCGCTGTTGTATGCTTTCTGTAACGGTTGTTGATCACAACCGTTGGTAATAATATGCTCGATACACTCAAGTTAAATGAGTGGTCAGCCATGTGTGGGCCAGGTTGCAAGACGTTCTTATTGAACCCAGTGTATTCCCCTCTAGAGATACACTAACGGGAGGTGGTTCCATGCCTTGTCATGTTGGAAATCCAATCTCGAATAAGCGCCCTACGGTTTTTGATTTTATATTATATATAGAGCGTGAGATTCAAGCGTTCCGCTAGATTCTATTTGTTTGATGTAGACATTATTATAATAACACAAGATTGATATCAAAAATATTTTTGGTTATCGTAGGATAAAAGTCATCCATGTTTATGTGTGGATCGGTCTGTAACGCCCCGGATCTATACCCACTATCGCCCAGTTCATTTCAAAGAAATGTCGCAGACCATAACGGAGAATGAGGTTTGTGAAGGGCGACCGATTGTATAATTGCTCCATGTTAGGAATGCACATCGAATTTTGATACCGAATAAAATTTTGAAATGACCATTCGGCACATAGGGAAACTACACAACGGCTATACACAATCCGGAAAGTAGTATAAAATAGCCGACAACCACAATATAAATATGGTATATCTCAAAGCTAGACACAGAATAAGCATATCACAAAGGCGGAATAGATATGAATAAACCAAGAATATGTACAGCAAACAAGTGGTCAACAAAGATCCACTAATACATGTACCAAGATCAACCTAAAAGAATATGTACACTACGAGATAATGTCATAGGTGCAAAGTACATAAAACTGTAGAGACAGAGTAGGAAGATGGAAGTGAAGGTCAATCCTGCTATGAGTCCCAGAGGAGTACCTAAAATGACTTGGCCTGACCCGAGTATTATTTATAAGGAAATAAACAATAAACGGATCAGTCTAGCTGTACTTATCAAATAAACGGAGATAACAAGAGATATAACACAGGATGACATGATTCTACTAATAACATCTAATCATAACTAAATATGAAACATAGCATGTCAACACAACTATCCCTAAATAATCTCCTTGCTAATGTGGAATACAACATTCCAATAATCATAAATCATCAAGAAATCATAAATCATTAAGAAATCATAAATCACCAAGAAATCATAAATCACCAAATAATCATAAATCATCAAGTAATCATAAATCACCAAGAAATCATAAATCACCAAGTAATCATAAATCTTCAAGTAATTATAAATCACCAAGAAATCATAAATCATCAAGACATCATAAATCACCAAGACATCATAGAAAACATCACCAAGAGGCATGCCTGTTCACCAAGATGAGATACGATCTCTTGGCAGCGAACCCATAAGTTTGAGCCGAAGATTACCACGGTGTCGGGCTGCCAAAGCTCCCCACCGTGCCCGGGTGGTGACCTCGGAGAGAGGAAATCAAAAATCATAGAAAATCATATAAAGTTGGACCGAAGTCTCGTAGATGAAGGTCACAAATCGTATATTCCCACTCGGGCGATCGCGAACCAAACAACTATGTCATAAAGGCGGATACCATAGATCCAGGCGAATAGAAATTACTCCGAGCTAGAGAATATAAGAAAACAACAACATGACCCATAACCACATGCTATTCTCGAATATTTACGAACCCGTAATTGGTTTCTATTCAAAACAGAGAAAATCATAGAAGGAGCATTGCCATGGTTTTCAATTGGACGAGTCCAAGAATTAACCATCGAAGCAAAAGCAAGGGTTCATAGTCCTTGATTTTACTAAGACGTTTAATTAGATTTCTCATACGAATGAGGAAAAGGTTTATAAAATATATTCTAGTAGATTTGAAGAATGTTCATAAAACGATTTCATAAATAAGCCTCGTATAATGAAGTAAAATTGGAAACCATTTTAGTACAAGAATTTGATATCTACTATTAACATAAAATCACTTTATATAACTTTAAAGTGGCAATAAACAATAGTATGATTGCTGAGGCAATCGATCAAGGGGGTTCACGCCACAATGACGTGATCTCAAATCATAAATCATAAACTCACATCATGACAAAACACATGAAATCAAGGGATAACGGTTGTAATTTCTATCAACGAACGAATCGAAATCCCAAACTAGCACCCGAAGGTTTTAAACTACATCGGAATAGACTCGAAGGATATCGAGTCGATAATTCACGTTTTAGAGGCGTGAATCATCTTAACAAGAGTATACGAGCTTTAGATGGATCACTTATTCAATTCACATCTTAAACAAATGTGAATCGGCCAATAAGGATCAACATTGGAAGAATCACATAAGGATCAAAGTCGAGGAATCGAGATGCTGGAATCTGTGAATTCGTAAAGCTGAAGTTCACAAACGAAGTCCGGATGGGCTGAAACTTGGCCGGGAACGAGCTCAAACGATACTAAACTATTGACCGTGGTCCACTGGTCAATAGCAGTTTCAGGCAGACAGACGTCTGACCTGTAGTGACAGACGTCTGTCACTACAGAAAGCAGTTTTTTATTTTTCCCGATATCCGGGACAGACGTCTGACCCATTTTGGTCAGACGTCTGAGCTGAAGCAACTACGAATTTTAATTGCCAATGAATGTGCAATCGGCCTCGGACAAGCCCCGGACCAATGGTGATGGTATATGATGGTTTCTAAGTGAAAACGAAGCATCTAAGGCTTACTGAAACATCATATAACACAAACAAATATGCACACACAACACGAACATGAGATTGCTATGATTTCGATTATATATTCGAAAATGAACTAATTCTCTTACCAAAGCAAATCAAATGTTATTCAAGCTAGAACACGGTTGTTTGGCAACGCTAAAGGGAAACTATAAGGACATGTGTGCACATAAGAACTTCACCTATAACATGCATAAACATTCACAAAAGATATTTGCAATGATTCTTGGTTATATACTCCAAAACGACCAAATTACCTAACCAAAGCAATCAAATGCAATATAACTGAATTGTGAAGTCTTAGAACTTTGTCGGGGGACAACGGAGCTTCACAACAACGCCAACGCAACACGCATCATATGAATGGATCGTATGAGTACTCCAAATCATAATTTCCCAACTTAATGATACATGAATATATGGAATCAACTTAGTTACACTAGCTTAACCTATTCACTAGCATATGCAAACTCAATGAGCACTAAATTACACTTGTGCATGCCATAAACTTGCGGCATAGATGTGAGTTCAACAAAGAACTCACCTTTGACTCATGAATGGCAAGAACAAGCTCCAACAAGGAAGAACAAGCACAAATCCAAGCAAAGAAGGTTTCTTTCTTCAATCACTCCTCTCAAATCACCACATGAACACATATGAAGACTGATGGATGTTAGAACATCATAAAAATCCAAAATTGAGAGGAGAATAGGATAGAGGAGATGAAGAGAGAGCTTACCCTTGTTTTCGAAGTAGATTTGCACTTGAATTGAGCTCTAGATTGGAGGCCCTAGCTTAGGAATTTAATTTCCCTTTCCCTTCCCCATTTCCTTTTGAGTGTTTGGAGTGAATGAGAGGAAGAGGGAACTAAGAGGGGTTATATGACAAGCTAGGCTGGCTCAACCAAGACCCAACCCAAAGTGCCAAATTTTCGAATCTCAGAACGTATTGATGCTTATAGTCAAAAAGGTCGTAGACGATGATCCGGACTCAATGGAAGTGGTCTCGAGTCCTAATTTTATCATTTGTGAAAAACGACTTTTTGAGTGTTACATGAGATACGACGATATATTTAAATAAAATATTTAAATCTAACATCGTCGAATGAGCGGGTTGTTATAGACCTCCCCCCTTAAAAGAATTGCGTCCGCACAATTCCTTAAGATTGAAGTAATGAGTAACAACCAAAAATAATACCACGGAGTGGTACCATAAGAACCGGCACGAAATGAAAAGATCACAACAACGGATAGGTGACATCCCAATTTCGTGTCACAAGATCATAAAAACTAGAGTTCAATCTCGAATTCCATTACCCATGAACGTAGTCATCCCAAACGGGTAAAATAATTCCAGAAAAATTCATAAGCGCTATGAATTCAAATAGACTCGCCTTTCTTCGTATGATTCATAAAGGAATGAGAATCATTAGAATGCAGAAAAACCAAGCGAATCTAATTTGGAATTCAAGGAGAAACAGGAATGCGTCCTACAGACGTGAGATATCAATAATAGATATTTCTCTTAGGATCTGAAATGTTAAATTTCGGTGGTTGACTAATCCATTCCCAAACTCAATCACAACGATGTAGTGAACATCAAACCTAAGCACTTTAGTCTTGCGACAAGGTGGCTGACACCAACAAAAGCACAACACAGAGATTCCAACGAATTTAGCTAAGGAAAGCAATTTTCGAAGGATTAATCAATTTTAATATCAATGATTCAAGGTTGGTAACAGAATACAAACTAGCTAGAAACCGATAACAAATATTGGTAACGGAATACCATTGAACTAGAAATCGATAACAAATATTGGTGACGGAATACCAATGAACTACTTGGGGAAATCGATTTCTAACTAGGTACTAAATCTCATTTAGTAACCATAATGACGAATCATTAGGAATTATATGAAATTCCCAATATTCGGAAACTGAAGTATCAGCTCTAGAAAATCAGAAACATCGAGAAGATGATGGATAAGTAGTGCACAACTTACCACTTCGGAGCAATATGATTTAAGATAATTTTTCGCCAAAAATCTCAAATCATAAAAATTTCAGCAATTAAGTAAAGCAATAGACAATTTCTCTAATAAGATGAGATTAAACAAAAGAGGTCATAATCCCCAAAGATTTGATTGACAAATGTTGACAAACATGTGGAGACAATTGTCAATCCAAATGATTCAAACAAACAAAGGAGGAATATCAAAAGAGCTCATCCTTTCGATATTCATTTCTAAGAACAACGCAAGGTTAAGTCCATAAATGAATTAACTATAGCACTTCTGGATGATCGACTAGATCATAGATTCGAAGAAAGGAATTATTGATTTTGCCATGGATCGCAAAACCTAAATCTTCCCTCCCAAACGGGAACTCCCATTCTCTTGAGTGATCGTTCACTAGAAAAAATAAGAATACCCATGGAATCATAAGAATACTAAATTGTCTTTAGCAAATCGAAACAAGGATTAAGAATTAGGCGAGATTCTCAATCACTAAGAATTCTCAAAAATCAAAGATCTGAAATCCAGTAACAAGGGACATAAATAAATAACTTTTTGGGTTGTTCCTGGAGTTATTTAATTTACTCAAAGAAAAGATTCAAGATAATTTCTAATTGAAATTCTTGAACTACTCAAATTCTTGGAATTGCTCCAAGTATATCTAGAAATAGTTTATCTAGAAAAATAACAAACAATTACGCAAATTCGCAAAAATCCAAAAAAAAAAAATTGGATTAACTTATTAATGGTTAATTAAATTTTAGGGATCATTTCAAATGTCGAATTGCCACATAATGGTGTTTAGGAATTCCGAACTACAACATGGCGTTCCATATCTTGTTCAAGATCCTTAACGCACCCAATGGACATGTTAACACAAGAAAGTCCTCACAATTTCTAACGTTCGCACAAATCTCGCGAAAATATAAAAATTCCACAAATCATTCGGGATGGTATAAAGGAAATAAAATTCCTTTATCGACATACAAATAAAACACAATTGATATCTTTTGATAACGAAGAACACGGTCGATGTATATCAAAAGAACCTAAATAAAATAATCTCTGAACAAGGTAAATGACATTAAGGAATTATTGACACGTACCTTGACTCAAGAAGAGGAATCACAAGAAGCGAGATGCTTTCCCACATTCTTGATCTTGAGTTTGGAATGCAGCGAGGTAACACAAATGTATCGTTGTGCATTTGTTGAGTTAATTTAGCCCAAATGCTTGGTGACTCACACCGGCACAACGAGGTAACAAATGAGTTGTTTTAGCCCGAAGGCTTGGTGATCTCACACCGAACTAGAACTACATAGATGACAATAAGGGAGTAGATTTTGTCATAACGACATGGTATCTCCATACCGATCGACAAGTGATCAATAGACCACGCTAGGTACATAGTGATGTACGAAACAATCTTAACTAGAAAACATGAAATACCAGGATCAAAGGCGCTTACAACGTGCGTAACGATGCACGAGCAAGATATCCAATGATCAATCAACTAAAAGGATCATAAATGATCAACAAGATAAGAGTGACACACAATGGTTTTCAAATGCACAAGTCGAATAATTATCCGTTAAAGCAAATACAAGGATCCGTAGTCCTCATGTTTACTAAGGCGTTTAATTAAATTTCTCGTACGATTGAAGTAGTCTTGACAATGTTATAATACGATCACCGAAGCGATCGACAACTTGAAATTTACGTATTAATAACGTATTTATACAAAAACAGACATCGATTAGCAACTCGAGTCAAAGAATGAAACAGAAGCACCACTAGAGCACACGGGCCCTAGATGAACTATAGAAATCAACTCGAAAGAGAACGAGTCGATAACTATTCTAAAAGACTAAAACAGGACACTTGAGACATAATCACCCCTCTCGTAGGAGGTAAATTGGGTGAACCGACACTTGCACGGCTGCGACCAACTATTTCGCTTCTTTAAGGAAAAAGAAGGAAGACAAAGTTAGTCTCAAGTTGAGTTCAAACGACGTGAATTCAATCAAAATGTAATTGTATAGGAAGATAAGCTATGACGGGTCTTAAGACTCTAACTAAAACACTAAAGCATGATTCCTGAGAGAGGCTTAAGACAACACCATCATCATACTATCTTACACTGTTCCAGAAAGTTGCTCTTATACCAACTGTAATGCCCCGCCTCTATACCCACAATCGTCCGGTTCATTTCAAAGAAATGTCGCATACCATAACGGAGAATGAGGTTTGTGAAGGGCGACCGATTGTATAATTGCTCCATTTGAGGAATGCACATCGAATTCTGATACCGATTAAAATTTTGACATGACCATTCGGCACATAGGGCAACTACACAATAGCTATATGCAATCCGGAAAGCAGTATGAAATAGCCAACCACAACAATATAAATATGGTATATCTCAAAGCCAGACACAGAATAATCATATCATAAAGGCGGAATAGATATGAATAAACCAAGAATGTGTACAACAAATAAGTGGTCAACAAAGATCCACTAATACAAGTACCAAGATCTGCATAAAAGAATATGTACACTACGAGATAATGTCATAGGTACAAAGTACATAAAACTATAGAGACAAAGTAGCAAGCTGGAAGCGGAAGATCAATCCTGCTATAAGTCCTAGAGGAGTACCTAAAAATGACTCGGCCTGACCCGAGTATTATTTATAAGGAAATAAACAATAAACGGATCAGTCTAGCTGTACTTATTAAATAAATGGAGATAACAAGAGATATATCACAGGATGACATGATTCTACTAATAACATCTAATCATAACGAAATATGAAACATAGCATGTCAGCACAACTATCTCTAAATAATCTCCTAGCTAATGTGGAATGCAACATTCCAATAATCATATGTTAGATCAAAATTTGGACCTAACACCCAAATTGTTCTGAATCTTGTAGAGTTTTAACTGAAGAATGAAGAAAAAGAAAATAACACATAGAATTTATAGTGGTTCGGCGTTAACAAGCCTACGTCCACTTTATATGTTATTGATTATACTTTGAATGCTGGTATAATCAATGAT
Organism: Allium sativum; assembly: GCA_030737875.1. NCBI lineage: Eukaryota > Viridiplantae > Streptophyta > Magnoliopsida > Asparagales > Amaryllidaceae > Allium > Allium sativum. The sequence continues at coordinate 351,293,667 of CM060926.1, forward strand.
TTCTCTCTAGCTCACTTTTACAATTGTGATTTCTCTCAGTAATCTAGTAATAAAACTGATAAGAAATGGTAGTATGACAATAATGGCGGAATCAGTCCTTAATATTGCCAAAAAGATCCCAAAAAATGCCAAGCTCCGGGCTATTTATAGCTGATTTTATCAGGCGGATCGTGGTAACACGTGGCACGAATCCCGAGAACATCGGATCGCATCGCAGCCGATGAAGAAATAGTCAAATTAGCCGTTGTGGATAGGTGTCGCGATCCCCTTGAAGATATGTTCGAGCAAATGGGGAGAATCGGTCAAAATGACGGTTGGGGACACGTGTCGCTGGATCCGTGCATCTCGGATCGCTGAAGACTAGCTCTTGCTTGAACGGGTCAGAGGCTTCGCCATGCATCAGGGGACCGGATCGGCCTATGCTAGGCAGTAATGTATGTACGGATCGAATCGCATAGAGGTGTCATTTCGTTGGTGAAACGGCGGCGATCCGATGAGGTGCGATCCGATGAAGTGCGAGTCGATGGTGCGATTCGATGAGGGGCGAGTCGGTGGTGCGATCCGTTCCTTCATGTACTTAGGGAATGTAGTTTCATACTTTCTTCTTGTGTGTGAACCTTGGTGGCTTGGTAAAAAAGCTAGCCAACATTTTGCCCCCTCGAAGTATGTTTTATCGAGGATGGAACATGCTTCGAAGTCGCAAAGACATCTTTTCGCGAAACGATGCAAGTCAGCAGTTACGTTTGTCCGGAACGTCGTATTACTTCGGAAAGGTCATTTATCGATTCGGATCGCGTGCTCGAGTCGCGGCCGTTAGCAAGCCATTCGCCTCATTCTTTGGTGAGCACTTGGGCCTCTTCACGGAACGGAACGAGATGGGCTTCTCTTCGAGACGTGGTGGGCTTTTGGTTCGCGGCCCGTCTATTTTCGCGGTTCGAGTAAAACAAAAATTGGAATATTAACAGTCGCCTCGTGACCTATATAAACCACACTCCCTCTTCACTTTCCCCCTTCTTCTAACTTCTGCATCGCGCCGCCAACTCTATTAAGGAAGAACCCTAGTTTTTTAAATCTCCAAAAATCCGATTGTTTTCCCAACTTTTAGAAAGGTAATTCTACCGAAAGCATCCTTATTCGATATCGCTCTCGTTTTTATGAGTTTTTTCGACTGGTTTGAGGGAAGAAACGATAGAATTTTGTGATTTTTTGAGGGGACCAGCAAGGCGCCATGGCTGATGGGTTCAGAGGTTGGAGTTCGGAAATGAGAAGTAGAGGAGAGAAACGGAGGAGGAAGGAGAAGAGAGAAGGCCGGTTTGGATCGTGGGCAAGGAGAGGAGAGGGAGAAGATGAAGGCCAGTGGCGTGACGGAGGGTCGTGGTGACGGCAGAGGCGTGTATCGTGGGGGGCCGCAACGATCCGGCAAAGACCCCGACCACGCAATTTCACGATCCGCGAGAGTGTCGACCCCTATTGTCTCACGATCCGAGAGGAGGGCGATCCCTTCTGCCCTGCGATCCGAAGGAGGGCGATCCCTCCTGCCCTGCCAAGGAGGGCGATCCCTTTGCCCTGCGATCCGAAGGAGGGCGATCCCTCTGCCCTGCGATCCGAAGGAGGGCGAACTGTTATACACACCTCGATCCGACTCGTAGTTCACGATCCAAAATTTTTTTGAACTTTAGACGATACCTTGTCACCATAAAATTCTGAACAGTTAGGTTAGGGCATTGATGTCAGACTTTCTGGACTAAATGACCACATAATTGGACTGCATATGACGACTAATATTTTGATGATCTTGATAACTTTTATGCTTTATCTTGAATGCATGCACAAGCACACACACCGGCACTTGCACACACGGGGACGGGTAGTTTTAATCTCATTTTTCATGTTTTCTCGCCTAACAGTAATGTCGGATAATCAATCTTCTCCAAGATCCGTTACAGAAACGGAGTCCGAGGTTCCTGAGCAATACAACCCCGAGGTCCATCCAATTAACCCAGGAGGTGAATATTCTTGCTCGGAATACGTGGCAACGGAATCAAATCCGTCTGAAAGTACTTCATCTAGTGAAGAATCTGAGATAGACAGGCGAGCTCCCGACGAGATTCCTGGCGCGCTCGGGACAGAGAAATTTTCTGATTCTTTAGCATCTAAACTCGATGATATAAAGCTTAAAAGAATCTGCCTGAGACATGGGATCCCTTGGGATGATGTGATGACACCCGGTAGCGAAGATAGACCCCACTTAGCTCCGGAAGGGTATATGGCGGTCAGTCGAACCATGTGCTTGGTAGGAGCTATTCCTCCGTTTCCTCCAATCGTCATCGAGACTTTAAAACGATTGGGTATCGCTCTGATGCAGCTTCATCCTAACGCCTACGCATCTCTATACACGCTATATATTGCATACGCGGAGATCCTACATACCGAACTCACATTTAGAGATTTGACATTCTTCTTTCTTTTCAAGCATCGTTCCTCGGCAACCCCAAATTTCTCTTTCTTTGAATCGGTGGCGAATAGGAAGGTTTTGTACGACGGATACAGCAATATAGGGGATCCTAAGTCTGATTGGTTCTATATAAAGAAACAGGCCGGATGCTCAAGAAGATGGCTCAAATCAAGTAAACTTTAAGCTTTTGACTGAATATCTTGTTCAAGAAGCTGAAGCATTAACATTCTCCCCCTTTTTTCTTTGTTTCAAACAGATCACGTCTTCCTGAAAACGGAGGGTCCGTTATACAATAATCGATTGTCTATTCTTCTACAAAGCAGATCCGACTTTCTAAGGATCAGAAAGTGCATCACTGATGAGAATCTTCATAAGCATCATCTTCTAGATATAAGATTTGGACATGGCGCTGGCGGCAAACCCTATAGATACGTTCCCCCAACGGAGGGAGAGGGAACATCGCAAGCGGTAGAAACAACTAAATTTCGCAAGAGTCCTTTCCCGATAGTCATCCAAGTTGATGAGGACCTGAACATATACAGAGGGGATAAGGCCCGCGGTGACAAGTCCAAAGAAATCCCAGTTTCTACTCCAATCGAACCCGCAGCTCCCGATGATTTGACAAAAGAACAGTTATTCCATGAGCTGAGCAAAATTCCTCTGCCCGATGATGTATACACAGAGAGAGACTTTGAAGGGGAGCCATTCTTCCCTGCTTCTGAAGAGACCATCGCTCCAACTAGAGAACAAGAAACTAGTCAGATGAGCCTGTCTTCAGGCCCGGGTCTGTTAGGGGGAATTATATGGGATGCACAAATCACACACACTGCCTGACCCCGCACTCTTACATCATCAGTATTCAAAGTTTTAATATGCTCTTTTCTCTTTTGCAGGAAAGATGTCCCGTAGGCGATCTTATTCTTATCGTTCTCTTCGTGAGGGCACACCCAGTCTTCATCCGGGTACTGAGCGCCCTCGCGGCCCTTCTCACAAGCCGACTTCCTCGCAACCCCGATCTCCACCGAAATCGACATCTGCCAAGCTCCCCAGTTATCCGATAGTTCCTGCAGGGGGAAAGAAACTTCCTAAAGAGTTAACTCCTCCGAAAAGTGCACCCTCTCACAGCAGGTCGTCAAAAAGGCATCACGAATCTAAAGATAAAGGCAAGGATCCAATCAAAGAGTCTGAAAAGGAGAGGAGTGACATCGTCCCTTCCAGCCAGCCAGAGTTGGCTGCCCCCGGGTCACGAGATTACATCCATGGTCCCGAGATTCAAGGTAGACTGGAAAAGCTGCGGGAACAGTTCCCATACATTTTCTTTGAAAGGATGACGTTTGTTCCAGCCTTGGAACCGGTGCCTAAGAACTGGGATAATGAAGTTGTCGGGCACATCCGTCACGTAGCCAGGCAGTATGAGATGATGAAGAAACATGCAGTTAACCTTTCAGAAGACATTTGAACGCTTGAAATAGAAGCACATAGATCCAAGGCGAAACTTGATAACAATGAAAGGGCCAGGACGAAGATGGAGAAGGAACTGGAAGATGCTCAATCCCAACTTGCTTTAGCGCGGAGAGATGTCGAAAATTATAAGATTGAATTGGAGAATGCTAAGAAGCGCTTTCATTCGGAACTTGACTCCAATAGCCAAGAGAAGATGGCTTTAAAGAAGGAAGTAGAAGATCTCAAAATGGCCAACATTGAGTTGAAAACAGCACAAGGCCATTTTGAAGCTGAGAGAGCTGCTTGGGAGGCAGAAAAAGCAAATTTGAAAGAAAGCTTAGCTTTTGCCAAAGCGGAAAAGGTGATTTTGAATGATCAAGTAGCGGTTGCGGAGAGACGGGCAGCTCTCGCCGAAAAGAATGTTGAAAGCGCCATCGAAATGGCTACTGCTTCAAACAACAAGCTCCTCGAGAGAGAGAAGGATATCGAGGGGTTTGAAGAGATGATTTTTGACTTCCTTGGCCAAGTCCTCAAAACCCGCAACATCTCGTGGATCCCGGATTACCACGTTACTTTAGCCAATTTATGGGATGCCATTGTTGAGGGTGAGAAGCAGAGATTGGGAGTCGATGAAATTGATGAAAATGAGTTGATGAAGAGCATCTTGAGGGATAACGAGCCCAAGGACCTGGAAGAGGGTCGTCGTCTGATTCAAGCGGAGATGGAAAAGGAGAGGGCCCTGGCTAAGGGTAAAGGCAAAGCTGACGAAGGTTCGAGTTCAGCCGCGGAGCCCAAGACCTCCGGAGTTGAGGAATACCATCCCGATGATCCACTAATCCCTTTGGGCCTAACTCCTGTGGTTGTTGGAGCTCCTGCAGCTACCCAGGAAGGAGGATCTACGGAAGGTATCTCCCTTTTTTCACCACAATTTGTCAAAGCATTTGTGAATTGTCGTCATCTGGTAGAACAACCAATTGAATTAGTAACGTGTATTCCCCATAATACAGGTGATGAGCCCGTCGACAAGGGTGTTGAAAAAGGAAAAGAGGCAGAGAAGGGGGCTGTCTCGCCAAGTGCCGGTGTTGACATACCGAAGCAGACTGAGGATACAACAGCAGAGAAAAGCATCCTAGCACCTATTGCTGATGTTCTCAAGGATGCTGAAACCATCGAGGCCCTGAAAGACATGGATGGGCGCCATGTAGAGGACGAGGAAGATATCATTGGCGCCAAGGAGACCGAAGACGATGACGACGAATCTTTGGCCAACAGAAAAGCTAGGCAGGAAAAAGAGATGGCTTCGAAGAAGGTGGGACAAGAGCCTTTGGACGTAGTCCCTATCACAGAATTTGATCCTAAAACTGGGATGATTTTGAAAATCCAGCCCAAATCCATCAGCAGACAGCTCCATTTTGCGAATCCTGATGATTTCCCGGCTTCCCTTTCTGATAAAAGGAAGAGAAAGGAGGCGGAAGAGGAATCTTCTGAAGAGTCGGATGTTCCTCTCATAGAAAAAATGAAGAGGAAGAAAGGAGATCAATTTGACGCTGATAAGGCGAAGCTGGAGAAATAGAAGTAGGGGAAGAGGTCAAAGCGTGAATAGGATATTGTCGCTGGTTTATATTTTCTCTTTAGGTTTTCCACTAGCCAGGAAGTGTAATTATGAGACTGGCCCTCACTTTTGTTTTCTAGGTTGTTTTTCACTTTGTAGGCTTGCCGTATATAAAGGAAAGTTTATCTCTTTTTGCATCATTGTGTACCTGTATTCAAATAAACTTTCCATGTTTAGTCATAGACCATCTAATTATAACTACAAATCAGTCAAACAACAGAAAGAAAATTAAAAAAATTCGTGCTGCGTTGCTGCATTAAAGTTTATGTTCATATGCATATGGCCCCCCATCAATCGTTAATGTGGCGCTTAACTAGGGCTTATTAAAGATTGATTAGCATTATTCGCATGTTGCCCCCTATTTCTGAATATGGGGGACTTAGAAAATTTCATAAGATAACTTTTTTTGTGGTGCTAGACTTCTGGCACTTTTCTCAGTGCTTAATCGTAGACTCCTTTATACTCCCTTGGCGGTCGCCGATGTTAGAGTTTAAATTCAATAGTCCAGTCGGTCCTTGTTCCTTCAGCAGGGAAGGAGTTCTTTCTCAGCGCTCAATCGGAGAGGCTTTTATACTCTCTCTCTCTCTGGAGAGTTAGAGTTTGAGCTCGGCAATTCATCCGCTCCCCGATCCTTCTGCGGGGAAGGAGCTCTTTCTCAGCGCTCAATCGGAGACGCTTTTATACTCTCTCTCTCTCTCTCTCTCTGGAGAGTTAGAGTTCTGTCAAGGCAGTTCCGATCATGGTACACCGCCATGACTTATGGACATCGGCTTCATGTCCATTATGCTCTCTCTCGACTCTGGAGAGTTAGAGCGCTATCAACGATATAATTTATTGTATCCTCAGAATTTTGACTTGTGATTACATTCCATTCTGATGGAAGGCATTTATGATTATATGCTTCTGGGATCACTGCATGATTCACAGTAATTCTCATAAAAATAGAAAGACAGATAAATAATGCAATAAAGGTAAACGACACACAATATTTTTATAGTGGTTCAGTTGAATCATGACCTACATCCACTTTATAATTCTTTGCTTTAAGGAATCAGACTATTCTAGGCAAGTCGTGCCTTTTACATGGTTCGTAACAAAGCAAAAGAATTGATTTGAAACTTTCATGTTAAGTGTGGCCGTAAATGTTGGGCATTCCACACTCTGGGGATTTCCTTTCCATCTACGGTTTCCAGCTTGAAGGTTCCATTATCAAGCTTGCTTAGAATGGAGTACGGTCCTTCCCACTTCGCTCCCATATGAGTTGGGGGTGGAAAGACGCATTTCAGAACCAAGTCTTCGGGTTCCCAGGTTCGGGCTCGAACCTTTTTGTTGTAGTATCGAGCGACCTGTTGTTTGCATCTCAGGGCATGCAGGTCTGCTTCATCCCTCTTTTCTTCGATCATATCCAGGGACTCAAGGAGCAATTCATTATTGGTCATCGGATCATAATAAGTCACTCGGTGAGAAGGTACCTTTATCTCAACCGGGATGACCGCTTCCGTTCCAAAAGCAAGGGAGAAGGGGGTATGTCCTGTTGCCGATTTATATGTTGTCCTGTAGGCCCATAGTGCCAAGGGAAATTCATCAGCCCACATGGCTCTGGCCCGCTTCAGTCTTCTTTTCAAAATGGACTTAATCACTTTATTCGCCGCTTCGACTTGTCCGTTCGGTTGCGGGTGCTCCATAGAGGTGTACCGATTCTCAATGTGGTATTTTTGGCAGAAATTTCTGAATTCAGTGCTATCGAACTGAGTTCCGTTATCCGTTATCACAATCTTTGGAATCCCAAATCGACAGATGATGTTTCTAACGATAAAATTGATCACTCATTTGGTTGTGATTGCAGTCAGTGGTTCAGCCTCGACCCACTTAGTGAAATAATCCACGGCTACAATAGCGAACTTTGCCCCGCCCCTAGCTATGGGGAGACTTCCAATGATATCAATTCCCCACATAGCGAAAGGCCATGGGCTCGTCATTGTTTTTAACTGATTAGGAGGTGCTCTAGGTATTTTTGAAAATCTCTGGCACACATCACACCGTCGTGCGTATTTTGCCGCATCCTTGTTTATGGTAGGCCAGAAATAACCATGCCGCAACACCTTTTTTGCCAAATTTTGCCCTCCACTGTGATCGCCGGATTCGCCTTCGTGTACCTCCTGCAGCACACGCTTGATGTCATCCTGGGCTATACACCGAAGAAGGGGCATCGAAAATCCTTGTCTGTAAAGAACTCCGCCTTGCAGAACGTATCGGGCAGCTTTACGAATTACTTTACGCCTCTCACTCTTCTTGGTCGGAAGCGCTCCATTCATCAAGAAATTCTTTAGAGGGGTCATCCACGACTCCCTTTCTGATTCCGTCTCTAGTATTAGATCGATTTCCATTTGATCTATACTAGGAGACCGAAGTACTTCAACGGGGGCTGGCCCGGTCTCTTCAGGATCGTCGGAACTAGCCATCTTTGCCAACTTATCTGCCTGCTGATTCTCTGACAGCGGAATGTGAGATTTGCTGTAGAGATCAAAATCGTTCAGCAACTCCTTCACTTTCTTCAAGTATAAAATCAATCTTACACTTTTAGCTTGGAATTTCCCAGTAACCTGGTTCACAACTAACTTGGAGTCGCAAAAGATGTTCAGCTTTGTGACCTCTAACTCCTTTGCGATCCTTAATTCGGCTATCAGGGCTTCATATTCGGAGTCGTTGTTAGTGGCGTGAAACTCCATCCAGATAGCATAGGATATCAATCATTTCTCTGGAGTTTCAAGCACTATTCCAACGCCGGATCTTTCGTCATTCCTAGCGCCATCAGTATACAATCTCCAGGCATTGGGATCGAGAAGTAACTTCGAGGGATCAACTTCTTCGTTTACTATATCCTCCTCCGGGACGGTAAACTCTGCTATGAAGTCGGCTATCACTTGCCCCCGAATTGACCATCTGGGCTGAAAGTTCAGATCAAGTTGACTTAACTCAATGTTCCATTTGAGTAATCTTCCAAACGCCTCTGTTCTCTGTAAGACTTGCTTGAGTGGGTGATCGGTGTATACGGTAATGGGATGCGCCTTAAAATAATGTCGAAGCTTTCTAGAGGCGATCAGTAAACTATATGCCAAATTTTCTATCCTTGGGTAAGTACGCTCTACTGCCGTCAATTTTTTGCTCACGTAATACACAGGCCTTTGGACCTTATCTTCTTCTCTTACCAATGCTGAGCTGATCGCGTGGGATGACACTACCAAGTACACAAATAAGTCCTCGTGATCCATCGGCTTAGATAGTATCGGAGGTTTCTCCAGGTGCTTCAGTAAGTTCTGAAATGCTTCTACGCAGTCGGGTGTCCATTTGAAGTGGCGTTTTCCCCACTTTATTAATTCGAAGAATGGGATGCATTTGTCCGTAGCCCTGGAGATAAATCTGCTTAGTGCGGCTACTTTTCCTGCAAGGCTTTGCACATCCTTAATTTGCCTTGATTCCTGAATGTCTCTGATTGTCGCGATCTGGTCTGGATTAGTCTCAATCCCACGGGAATTGACGATGAACCCCAAGAATTTTCTGGAAGCGACACCGAATGAACATTTTGTTGGATTGAGCTTCATTCCGTACTTTCGAAGGATGCCAAACATCTCTGCCAAGTCCATAGTGTGATGGGAGGATTGCTTGGACTTAACAAACATGTCGTCGACGTATACTTCCATTGTTTTCCCGATCTGGTTATAGAATATTCTTTTGACTTAACGCTGATATGTAGCGCCTGCATTCTTCAAGCCAAAGGGCATCACTACATAGCAATATAATCCCAGATCCGTGATAAAACTAGTGTGTTCTTGATCTGGAACATGCATCGGAATCTGGTTATATCCTGGGTAAGCATCCATAAATGAGAGAAGTTCATGACCCGCCGTCGAGTCCACCAACTGGACAATTAGGGGTAACGGGAAACTATCTTTTAGGCAGGCTTTGTTCAAATCCGAGAAGTCGATACACGTTCGCCACTTCCCGTTGGCCTTCTTTACCAGTACTGGATTTGAAATCCAGTCTGGGTAGGTCGAGTCTCTGATAAATCCATTACTCTTTAGCTTTCCAACCTCTTCTTTCAAGGCAGCGGACCTCTCTGGGCACAGCATTCGCCTTTTTTGCTTTACAGGAGGATGTTTAGGGTTAATGTTTAACGAATGGCTCATGATTGATGGGGATATCCCGCACATGTCTGCGTGGGTCCAAGCAAATACATCCAAGTTATTTTTTAAGAAATCCGTCAGTTCTTTAGCGAGATTCGGATTTAACTGGGATCCAATCTTAAGGATCTTCTCTGGGTCACTATCATCGATCGGTACATCCACAGTCGTCTCGTTGGGAGTCGCCATTCTGCCCCCAGGTTCTTGGTCCTCCCTGGGATCTATATCCTCGGGCAACTCTCTGGGCTACTCTCCAACGGTTATCCTCTTTAGTTGCTATAAGGACTCCGCCCTTGTAGGGGGAGAAGCGCCCTTGGTTTCTATGTCCCCTCCATTGCGAAGTAACTTTAGTTCGGCAACATAACATGCTCGTGCGGCAACCTGATATCCTCCGACAATACCAATGCCAGCTTCTGTGGGGAATTTCAATAATAAGCACCAGGGGGCTATACAGGCTCTAAACTTTGCGAGGGCCGGTTGGCCCAAGAAGGCATTGTAGGGTGATTCAACATCCAAAACCACGAAGGGAAGGATTCTCACTCTCTGGCGTTCTCCTTCCCCAAGCGTAACTGGTAACTCTACATAACCCATTGGAGCGGTGGATGCTCCGTTAAATCCACGGATCCATCCTTGACATGGCTTTAAGTCTTTTATTTCGAGGTTCATCTGGTCGAATGTCCTTTTGAAACGAATGTTGACGGAACTCCCGTTGTCCACTAAAACCATATGAACAGTGGCTGGTCCAATAGGTACTGTGATTACAAATGGATCTTCAGTCGGAGCATGGACTCCAATGCTTTCTCGTTCGCGGAAAATGACATCGTCGGACATCATCTTTTATTGCTTTACCGGGATATTGTACTCGGGGTTGCTACACTCCCCTACCTCGAGGTGTTGCTTGGCTGCATTGACGTATTGATCCAATGCCTTGGAACTATGTCCGGCAAGATAAAGTCCTCCGATTATGGTATTGATAACGATGTTCTTTCCCTTTTGCTGGGCAGTTGGCCTGGCAGCAAGTTGATTCTGGTTCTGATTTGGGGCCTGTACTGCTTGTCCCCTATCTCTGGGCGTTACTCTGTATTCATCTAATATTCCTTCTCGAAGAAGCCTCTCGACTACATATCTTAGGTGACGGCATTCATTTGTCGAATTGCCATGAATCTGATGAAAGAGACAAAACTTCCCCGTTTCACGTTCTTTCTCCATTGACTCTCTGGGCGGTGGCCTCTTATTCTGGAGGACGTTGTACGAATCCATGAAGATATTTTCCAGAGTATCATTTATTGGCGTATAACTTTCAAAGGCCCTGGGACGAATCCTTCTCTGGGAGTCTTTCCCTCGGTTCCTCTTCCGGTTGTTGCCATTACCATTATTATCATTGTTCCCTGACTGACGACCACCCTGATTCCGATTTCCGACATTAACCTCGACCTTCCCCGAGTTGTCTCCTGTCTGCTTAATGGCGACATTGCTTTGGATTTCCTCCTTATCGGCCATTTTTGCCTTTCGGTTAGCATATACTTCTTCCCGGCGTAAATGTACGTTAGCATTTTCGTAGAATAACTCTCTAGTATGGGCTGGCTTGCCTGCCAGATATCTCCCAAATTCAGTGTCTTTATCTACTCCATCAATCAGAGCTGCGACAACGGTTGGCTCATGGGGATCTTTAACTTCAGTAGCGGCTAGGTTGAAACGGTCTAGGTACACCCTCAAACTCTCGCCTGGTCGCTGCTTGACAAGGAACAAGTCAATCACACTCTTTGTCTTTTGTGCATAAATGCGGAATTGTTCTACGAACTTTTCACTCAACTCCCTGAAGCTAGAAATCGATCTTGCTGGTAAGCGAGTAAACCATAACAATGCTACATCCTCCAAGAATATGGTAAATGCTTTGCACTTGACGGCGTCAGAAGCTGCGACAGCGGTCATTGACCAAGAATATCTCATCAAATGTTGGAAGGGATCAGACCTACCCGCGTATCGGTTCATCTGTGGCATGTTGAAACGCCTCGGGAAAGTCGCATCCAAAATATCATCAGTGAAAGGGGTGTGACTGCGGTCGATTCCCCAATTTTCATTCCGTTGTCCACGGCTATCCGCCAGAATTTGATGGATCATAGCTGCAATATTTGCACTGGTCAGCGGAGGTTCGGGGTCAGTGCTTCTTGCTCGGCGGGGTTCTCTAATCTCTCTTCCGGGAGCAGTCACAAAATCCGGGGCTCGGATAGGGCTTCGCTGCCCCCTGTTGCCATGAGCATTTGCGCGGCGACGGGGCTGAGGTAGTCTGTTCATTACAGGACTGTCCACACCTCGAGCTTTGGGAGTTGCGGCGTGATCGTTTACATTACGGTTTGAGGGCCCCGCCTCCAGTGCTTCTTCTTCCCGTGATGGCAGGGTTCCGAACTGAAGCTGCTCTATGTTTTCAGCTCTCTCATATGGTCGCCGCGGAGGTCTCGGCGATTCCTCTGACGAAGAAGAATATCCTGGAATGAGCGGACGAACTGGCGGCGTTCTTTGCCTTATGAGATCATTAAGCCTTCTATCCATAGCGGTCAAATTTTGTCGCAGAACGGAGCTTTCCTGCCTTTGGCCAGCCAATTCATCAAACAGTCTCTCCCACATTTCGGAAAAGCGAGAGAGATCCCCCTTAGTAACGGGAGCAGCAGGGTCATATTGGTCATCATCACTTTCTCTTATGCGCAAAGCGCTTGAGCCAGGTCGAGCGGAGGGGCCAGGACGGTAGGAGCGAGCCATGGGCTCCTTTCCAGGTCGAGTTGTAGTCCGATCATCAATTCGGATCGCTGTGCATCGAGGATGGTGGCTCGCAACGCCCCCTGGGATCGGTTCGTGGTCACGGTATGCGGAAGATTCGAGGCATTATCTCGGGATCGAGTAACAACCCCTTCAACAGTCCGGATCACCTCGTTCTCGTCGACTCGGAGCGTGGCGTCTTCATCGGATTGGGTCGCCCCCGGCGCTCCGCGATCCAAAGTTCCCTCATTGCCTAGCTCGTGCGCACTTTCTTCGATTGCTTCATTCGCGGTTTCATTGGTTCGTGAAGCTCGTACTTCCTTAGATCTCTTTCCAGCCATGATATCTGAGTCGGTGGAATCTTCAAAGAACTGAATAGTGAAGCTTTAGGACTGTTTTCTCAGTGAAAGCACCAAAATGTTAGATCAAATTTTGGACCAAACACCCAAATTGTTCTGAATCTTGTAGAGTTTTAACTGAAGAATGAAGAAAAAGAAAATAACACACGGAATTTATAGTGGTTCGGCGTTAACAAGCCCACGTCCACTTTATATGTTATTGATTATACTTTGAATGCTGGTACAATAAATGATTTCTCTCTAGCTCACTTTTACAATTGTGATTTCTCTCAGTAATCTAGTAATAAAATTGATAAGAAATGATAGTATGACAATAATGGCGGAATCAGTCCTTAATATTGCCAAAAAGATCCCAAAAAATGCCAAGCTCCGGGCTATTTATAGCTGATTTTGTCAGGCGGATCGTGGTATCACGTGGCACGAATCCCGAGAACATCGGATCGCATCGCAGCCGATGAAGAAATAGTCAAATTAGCCGTTGTGGACAGGTGTCGCGATCCCCTTGAAGATCGGATCGAGAAAATGGGGAGAATCGGTCAAAATGACGTTTGGGGACACGTGTCGCTGGATCCGTGCATCTCGGATCGCTGAAGACTAGCTCCTGCTTGAACGGGTCAGAGGCTTCGCCATGCATCAGGGGATCGGATCGGCCTATACTGGGCAGTAATGTATGTACGGATCGAATCGCATAGAGGTGTCGTTTCGCTGATGAAACGGGGGCGATCCGATGAGGTGCGATCCAGTGAAGTGCGAGTCGATGGTGCGATCCGATGAGGGGCGAGTCGATGGTGCGATCCGTTCCTTCATGTACTTAGGGAATGTAGTTTCATACTTTCTTCTTGTGTGTGAACCTTGGTGGCTTGGTCAAAAAGCTTAGCCAACATCATAAATCATCAAGAAATCATAAATCATCAAGAAATCATAAATCACCAAGAAATCATAAATCACCAAGTAATCATAAATCATCAAGTAATCATAAATCACCAAGAAATCATAAATCACCAAGCAATCATAAATCATCAAGTAATCATAAATCACCAAGAAATCATAAATCATCAAGACATCATAAATCACCAAGACATCATAGAAAACATCACCAAGAGGCAGGCTTGTTCACCAAGACCAGATAAGTTATCTAGGTAGCGAACCCATAAGTTTGAACCGAAGCTTTCCACGGTGTCGGGCTGCCGAAGCTCCCAACCGTGCCCGGGTTGTGACCCCGGAGAGAGGAAATCATAAATCATAGAAAATCACATAAAGTTGGACGGAAGTCTCATAGATGAAGGTCACAAATCGTATATTCCAACTCGAGCGATCACGAACCAAACAACTATGTCATAGAGGCGGATACCATGGATCAAGGCGAATAGAAATTACTCCGAGCTAGTGAATATAAGAAAACAGCAACATGTCCCACAACCGCACGCTATTCTCGAATATTTACGAACCCGTAATTGGTTTCTATTCAAAACAGAGAAAATCATAGAAGGTGAATTGCCACGGTTTTCAATTGGACGAGTCCATGAATTAACCATTGAAGCAAAAGAAAGGGTTCATAGTCCTTGATTTTACTAAGACGTTTAATTAGACTTCTCATACGAATGAGGAAAAGGTTTATTAAATATATACTAGCAGATTTGAAGAAGGTTCATAAAACGATTTCATAAATTAGCTTTGTATAATGTAGTAAGATTGGAAACCATTTTAGTACAAGAATTTGGTATCTACTAGTAACATAAAATCCCTTCATATAACTTCAAAGTGGCAATAAACAATAGTACGATTGCCGAGGCAATCGACCAAGGGGGTTCACGTCACAATGACGTGATCTCAAATCATAAATCATAAACTCATATCACGACAACATACATGAAATCAAGCGATAACGGTTGTAATTTCGATCAATGAACGAATCGAAATCCCAAACTAGCACCTGAAGGTTTTAAACTACATCGGAATAGACTCGAAGGACATTGAGTCGATAATTCACGTTTTAGAGGAGTGAATCATCTTAACAAGAGTATACGGGCTTTAGGATGATCATTTATTCAATTCACATCATAAACAAATGTGAATCGGCCAATAAGGATCAACATTGGAAGAATCACATGAGGATCAAAGTCGAGGAATCGAGATGCTGGAATCAGTGAATTCGTAAAGCTGAAGTTCACAAACAATGTTCGGGCGGGCCGAAACTTGGCCGGGAATGAGCTCAAATGATACTAAACTATTGATCGTGGTCCACCGGTCAATAGCAGTTTTAGGCAGACAGATGTCTGACCTGTAGTGACAAACATCTGTCACTACAGGAAGCAGTTATTTTATTTTTCCCGAGAGCCGGAACAGACGTCTGACCCATTTTGTCAGACGTCTGAGCTAAAGCAATTAAGAATTTTAATAGTCAATGAATGTGCAATCGGCCTCGGATGAGCCCTGGACCTATGGTGATGGTATATGATGATTTCTAAGTGAAAACGAAGCATCTAAGGCTTACTGAAACATCATATAACACCAACAAACATGCACACACAAACGAACATGAGATTGTTATGATTTCGATTATATATTCGAAAATGAACTAATTCTCTAACCAAAGCAAATCAAATGTTATTCAAGCTAGAACACGGTTGTTTGGAAATGCTAAAGGGAAACTATACGGATATGTGTGCACATAAGAACTTCACCTATAACATGCACAAACATTCACACAAGATATTTGCAATGATTCTTGATTATATACTCCAAAACGACCAAATTACCTAACCAAAGCAATCAAATGCAATATAAGTGAATTGTGAAGTCTTAGAACTTTGTCGGGGGAGAATGGAGCTTCACAACAACTCCAACACAAAACGCAACATATGAATTGATCATATGAGTACTCCTAATCATAATTTCCCAAATCAGTGAAACATGAATACATGGAATCAAATTAGTTACACTAGCTTAACCAATTCACTATCATATGCAAGCTCAATGAACACTAAATTACACTTGTGCAAGCCATAAACTTGCGGCATAGATGTGAGTTCAACAAAGAACTCACCTTTGACTCATGAATGGCAAGAACAAGCTACAACAAGGAAGAACAAACACAAATCCAAGCAAAGAAGCTTTCTTTCTTCAATCAATCCTCTCAAATAACCACATGAACACATATGAAGACTCATGGATGTTAGATCATCACAACAATCCAAAATTGAGAGGAGAATAGGATAGAGGAGATGAAGAGATAGCTTACCCCTATTTTAGAATTGGATTTGCACCTGAATTGAGCTTTAGATTGGAAGCCCTAGCTTAGGAATTCTAATTTCCCTTTCCCTTCCCCATTTCCATTTTCTTTTGAGTGTTTGGAGTGAATGAGAGGAAGAGATAACTAAGAGGGGTTATATGATGAGCTAGGATAGCTCAACCAAGAACCAACCCAAAGTGCCAAATTTCCGAATCTTGGAACATATCGATGCTTATAGTCAAAAAGGTCGTAAACGATGATCCAGACTCAATGGAAGTGGGCTCGAGTCCTAATTTTATCGTTTATGAAAAACGACTTTTTGAGTGATACATGAGATACGACGATATATTTAAATAAAATATTTAAATCTAAAATCATCGAATGAGCGGGTTGTTACACGGTCTTACGATTATCATTTCTTTCGAAAGGGTTATTGAAAGTTAAACCAATGGTTGGAATTTACTCACACCAGCCCTATGACTGACCCAGAGTTTATGTTGCCTTGTTTTTTCCCTAAACTCTTGGGTACCCAAATTTGTATCAGTAGTCGAGTAGTCGGGATATTTCAGATTCACTTGGAGGAGCTTGAAGCAGGAGGCTTCACCAGTTAGCTATAGACTATCATATTTTTCGCTGTGTATCATGCTTATGTCTGGAAATAGGTGTTTATAACTGTTCCAGGAATAATTGTTGTGCTCTGATAATGGTATGTATATACAACCACTGATTTGTATTTTATAGTTATGTTATTAATATATTTTATTCGTTCTGCTGTGAGATTTGTGTTCTTCATTTTTCTTCTATTCTATCTTTTTCTTTCTTTCTATTTCTCATCCTCTAACTCCTTTCTATTAATGATTCGTATTTCTGTGCAATTTGGGTTGGATGTGTGGTGTGATTAGTCAACTCAAAGTGTAACACCCCGAATTTTCTATTAACACTAAAGTTGCTAAAATATTAATAAGTGTGTAAGAGGGGGGATGTATCTAATATAAATATAAAAGTGTATAAGAGAGGGGATGTATCTAACATGAATATAATAATATTAATAAGTGTGTAAGAGAGGGGATGTATCTAATATGAATATAAAAATATTAATAAGTGTGTAAGAGAGGGGATGTATCTAATATGTATATAAAAACAATAATAAGTGTGTAAAAGGGGGGATGTATCTAATGTGTACATTGTAGAATATATATATATATATATATATATATATATATATATATATATATATATATATATATATATTGCTGAGTGTTTGCTGAGTCACTTCTGACTCATTGCTGAGTCAACAAGATAAACCCCATCTTGTCTGAACGGCTGCGGTTATTTCTAGGTTAAATCTAATGGCCTAAATGCATTCTAAAATCCATAAATAAGTGGGTAGACCCTAAACCTAAATCACTTGTAAAATTATAGAAGCTACCGTCATGCTGCTGCCATGGAGTTCAGCGTAGCCGTCACAAACTAAGAAGAGGAAGCCTAATCATCTACAACTAAATCTACACAAATCAAATCAAAAGATCTCTCTTTCTCTAATTCTTTTCTTTTGTTGGTGAGTATGATGATTCTCACAAGACTAGTACAAACTAATTTGACTCAGTTATGAATGGATCACAAGAAAGTGATGTGATTTGTAATTGTAAATTCTATATATTGTGGATCTCTTATTATGTTATTATGTTGTCGTATGATGTAAATTATATATGCTATGTCATGCTATGTTGTAAATTCTCTTATGCTATGTCGTGCTATGTTGAGAATCATGTCAAGCTATGTTATACTATCATACTATGCCATGTTATAAATCATGCTATATTATGTTGTAAAATCATGATGTTGTTGGAACATGCTTAAAGTTATGTTTTTTTTAATTTAAATGGATCTTGTTTATGGGAATTTGCCTATTAGGTTAGGTGTACCCATAAACTGGAAATTATAATTAAATAAAACTTGAATATGGGAATTTGCCTATTGAGTTAGGTGTACCCATATAAAACCATGTTGTTAAAAAATTAGATGATGTTGATTCACACATGTTCATATGTAAGTTTATGAAAATTGATTGAGATTATATTAGGTGAATTTTGAACAAGTTGACACCTTTAGGTCCATGACATGTATAATCTATGCAAGTTGGACATATGCAAGTTTCACCCCTTATTATGATTCATTTGGTCACATATACATGTTGTTATTATGATAATCTCTTTTATGCTATGAGTTAGGCTATTCGAGTCTAACATATATTTTGCGAATAAACGTTCAAACGTGGGGTAGGGGTAATATTAGGAATTAATAAATTGGGTGCAATTTTGTAAGATTTTGCATACCATGAATGGATGTCCATAATTGAGTCAATTATGGACATTGTTAAAAATTGGAAGTAATTAATAATTCAAGTAGGGAATTATCAAAATTGGGGGAAAGTGGATTATTATTAATAATCAATGCTTAGGACACGAGGTTGGACCCGTTTGTGATGTAAACCTGCCCGGACCCGCCCGGCAAATCCAGTAGTCACAAATGTCGGCCCAATGTGAGAGGTCATAGGCCCAAACTAAAGCATAACAGTTGTAAAGACACGAGGTTAGACTCTTTTATGGTGTAAGACTGCCCGGACCCGCCCGGCAAATCCAGCTGCCATAAATGCCAGTCTAATGTGAGAGGTCTTTATGAGGTTATGGCCTTAATGAACTAAGAAATACTTAACCATATAATCATGTAAGGTGGGACATGGAGGTTAAGTAGGTGCCTTGGGTGGCATGAGGAATCTGGTGGTTGCCTTTAGAGGCATTTGAAATACGATTAGACTTAACCAAACACACATGTAAATGAACATGACTAAGTGGGTTAAGTGGGATGGACTAATGGGGACAAGCTTAGGTGGAATGCTTGTGGTAAATAGTGGGGGCCCATTTCAACCAGTATCCCAAAACGTATCTTTGTGGGCTCGACCCAAGTCGAGGACGGGACACGCATACTGGGTTTGACTATAAGAGGCCAAAACAGGGAGCGGTGGCAACGCAAGTCCAACGGGTTTCATATGCGTGTGTGGACCCGGGCTGGTAGGTAAGACGTTGTTGCATCGTGTAGGTATAAGCCGTGCATGTCCGTTGTATCAGGTTGCCACTTTAGGGGAGTGATACACCCCACTGTGGGGCCAGCACGGGTATCTACGAGTTAGGGAGCCGATCGAATAATGGGAAGTAGGGTACACCTAGTGGAGATAGGGGCAGGCGGCACCTATGTAGTCAGCTAGGGGTACGTAAAGCCATTGGGAAAGTTTCTAAGTGAAGCTAAGTGGGATGAATCTTTAGGGTGACTGGTGTGGTGCAGTATAGTGTTTATCCTTTAGTATTTAGGAGCGCCTATAACGTTGCCTTTAGCGATTGTCTATGTCCTTAATCTGCTCTTCATAGACATTTTCTTGTTTTCCAGCTTATGCCTTAGTCCAGTTATTTTGGTAATAGTATTGTAGAATTATCATATTCACTAGACTTTATGTCTGACCCCCTCTTTTCCATCCTTTTTTCCCCTCAGGTCCGCAGGTTGGGCCAAGTTCTAGTGGAGTCTAGTTGGATCGCTTATCTTCTGGAAAGCTTGGACTGCTGAAGTAAAGTCCAGCTTGTTATCTTTCTTTTTAATGGCTATTCATGTAATGGGATTATGTACTTGTTTTATCAAGATAGATATTGTACTTGACATTGAATATGGTGTTATGATGTAATCAAACATGTTTTGACTTCTGCTACAATGAAATAAAGTTTTTGAATTTCCAAGTACTATTTTATATCTGTCTTGTTGTAATTTTACTGTTCTATATTCACTTAAAACCTCCATGGAAGTTAATGCATTCCCTTTGTGAGTGACATTAATGGACGTGGGGTGTTACACGTGGTATCAGAGCATAAGGTTACCAGAACAGATAAAAAAAAATTTTTTTAGAAAAATATTTTTTCTAAAGTATTTTTGGAAGAAGTGCTTTCAAAAAAAAAACATGTTATTTAAAGAGAGTTTTTATGAAAAACATAATCCCAAATAGCCACATCCTTATCTTTATCTTTCGAATTCTCCATTTTGAATCTTTCCTTTTTCGTTTCAGCATGGCTGAAGATCTTAATCTCCCAGAAGGTGTGACGATTCCAGGGTGGTTTAGGAGATACTTGGAGGCTAGGGCCACCACTGCAGACCCAGCGGATACTCCTCCACCCCTAGTTGCACCCATTCCTCCTCCTCATCCTCCTCGTGTTGACACTTTTGCAAAGACGTGCAAGGAATTCAAGGCTATGGGAGGAAAAACTTTTCAAGGGACTGAGACGTTTGTGGAGGCCAGAGATTGGCTTAAGGAGACTGAGGAATTGTTGGATATCTTTGAAGTGGAAGATGGGAGGAAAGTCCGTTTAGCTGCTTGGTTAATGAAGGGAGAGGCCTCGTTTTGGTGGGAGGTCACTAACGGGGAACGTCCAGTTGATTCATGGGCGGATTTCAGACGAAGGTTTGAGGCAAAGTTTCTTTCAAGGGCAGAGGAGAACTTAAATATGGAAAAATTCCTGGCATTAAAGCAAGGGAGCTCATCAGTAAAGGAATATGTCAATAAATTTAATCAGTTAGCAAGGTTTGGCTTGGAGTTGGTGAACACGCCAGAGAAGAAAGCTTTGAGGTTCGTTAGAGGCTTGAATGAACCGTTGCAAGGGTTGGCTATGACTCACATCCCTATGGGAGCCACCTTTGAAAAGCTAGTGGAAATGGCACTTATGCATGAGGATAAGGCAGTTGAAAAGAAAGGGGATCAGAAGAAACCCCAACAGCAAAATAAGAAGGGTGGTAAAAACAATAATGGCAAAGGGAAGAAGAAATGCTTCAATTGTGGGACGCCTGGCCATCTCAGCAAAGATTGTAGAAAGAAAAAGAAAGACTGGTTGCTTTCATTGTGGAGATGCGGGACATTTAGTAAAGGACTATCCAAAGAAGGGGCAGAGGGCAGGGTCTACCTCGGGAGGACAGGTGCAGGCTCTTATGGCACCAGAGCAGGCAAGAGGGCAAGTTAAGGCTATTGCGGCCCCACCGCTGCAAGAAAGAGGTAGAACAATTTCTGTTGAAAGCTTAGTTTTTCTGTTTGATCATCCTGTCCGTACCTTATTCGATTCTGGCGCATCTCATTCGTTTATCTCTGCATCATTAGTTGAATCACTACACTTGAACACCAGTTTAGTAGAGGATCCGTTGGTCGTTTCAAATCCAATTGGGGGTTCGGCTCATTTGACCATGATATGTTTGGATTTGAAAATCTCTATACTTAGCGTTGAATTTAGATGTGATGCTTATGTATTGGGCTTCACGGGCTATGGGCTAATTTTAGGAATGGATTGGTTGTCTAGAAATAGGGCCATTCTTGATTGTGAAAGGAGAGTAGTTAGGCTTGTGACTCGCCTTGGTAATGCTCTCGACATCTTTTGTAATCCCATAAATTCCGTTATGCTAAGTTATCTTGAATCGCTTGACGCGTCTGTAGAGAACCTGCGATCGGTAGAAGTGGTCCGGGAATATCCGGATGTGTTTGAGGAGGTGAAGGGCTTACCTCCAAAGCGGGAGATAGACTTTCGAATTTATCTTGTGGATAATGCTAAACCCGTATCTTTGCCAGTGCGCCACATGGCTCCTCGTGAAAGGAGGGAACTCAATAAGCAAGTAAAGGAGTTGCTTGAGAAGGGGTTCATAAGACGTAGTATATCGGAGTGGGGTGCTCCAGTAGTTTTTGCCACAAAGGCGGATGGGTCTCTTAGACTTTGTATGGACTATAGAGAACTAAACAAGCTTACTAAAAAGAACCGACACGCACTGCCGAGGATTGACGATCTCTTTGATCAGTTAGTTGGCGCCTCAGTGTTTTCGCAGTTGGACTTAGCCACTGGCTTTCATCAACTGAGAGTGGCTGAGGATAGTATAGATAAGACTGCTTTTAGGACTCCTGACGGATTCTATGAATGGCTAGTGATGCCCTTTGGTTTGACAAACGCCCCTGCATATTTTGTTGATTTGATGAGTAGGGTGTTTAGGGAATACCTTAACAAATTCATGGTAGTCTTTGTGGATGACATCTTAGTCTTTTCTAAGAATAAAGAAGAGCACTCCCTACATCTTAGGGAAGTGTTGGAAACCCTTCGAGCACATAACCTTAAGGAAAAATTTTCTAAGTGTCACTTCTGGAGGAAGGAAGTACGGTTCTTAGGGCACGTGGTTTCCAAAGAAGGGATAGCAGTGGATCCCACAAAGGTGGTGGCCATCCAAGATTGGAAGGTCCCTAAAAATGCAACCGAAGTAAGAAGTTTCTTGGGGTTGGCTGGCTATTATAGGAAGTTTATCAAAGACTTCACAAAAATATCAGCTCCATTAACACGGTTAACAAAGAAGAACCTGGTTTTTACGTGGGACAAAGATTGCGATGATGCGTTCCAACGTTTAAAGAGAGCCTTAACTTCAGCCCCAGTCTTAGTGCTGCCAGACGGGAATAAACCGTTTACCATCTATACTGATGCTTGTGGGACGGGACTTGGCGCGGTCCTCATGCAAGAGGGAAGAGTAATAGCCTATGGTGGAAGGCAGTTGAGGGTTCATGAAAAGAATTACCCCACGCATGACTTAGAGCTAGCCGCAATTGTTTTCGCGCTTAAGTCTCGGCGTCACTATCTTCTTGGTGAGAAATTCGACCTGTTCACTGACCACAAATCATTAAAATACTTATTCTCTCAGAAGGATTTGAATTTAAGGCAGCAACGGTGGATGGAATTCTTAGCCTCCTACGATTTTGAAATAGCATATACCCCGGGCAAGGGTAACGTGGTGGTAGACGCCTTAAGTAGGAAAAGGTTGTCCTTGAGTCCGTTGTTTGTTGAACGACAAAGCTTAGAATTCATCTCTATGTTTGACTTTAGACCCTCCGTTGACTTAGTACCCGGTCTGTTAGCATCCTTGGAGGTTAGACCTACACTTCTAGGACGGGTTGGTGAGGCACAGCGAGACGACCCACGGTTGGTTGAGATAGTAGAAAAGCTCAAAGGGGGGGAGTCGTCAAGCCATCTTCGTAGGTATACCCTAGACGATAAGGGTTGGTTACGAAGGGATAATAGACTTTGTGTACCACAAGACGAAGACTTAAGGAAGGCCATTCTTGATGATGCTCAACGCTCAAAAATGACCATTCATCCCGGCGGGGATAAGATGTACAAAGATATGAAGCGGGTTTTCTTTTGGGCCGGTATGAAAAAGGATGTGGCCGAGTACGTCGCTAGATGCTTGGTGTGCCAACGAGTTAAAGCAGAACAAAAGAAACCCGGTGGGTTGCTTCATCCATTAGAAGTTCCACTAAGGAAATGGGAAAGCATCTCAATGGATTTTGTGGATGGATTACCAAGATCAAGGAAGGGTAACACGGGGATTTGGGTTATAGTAGATAGACTTACTAAAAGCGCCCATTTTATTCCCGTGAAAAGTAAGAGGACTGCTCCGTGGTTGGCTTCTGTATACATTAAGGAGATAGTTCGTTTGCACGGTATTCCTTCCAGTATAGTAAGCGACCGTGACCCCATCTTTACTAGCGAATTTTGGAAGAGTTTACAAGAGGCGGTAGGGACTCAGCTATGTTTGAGCACCGCATATCATCCTCAGACAGACGGCCAGACCGAGAGGGTGAATCGCATTCTAGAGGATCTTTTAAGGCTTTGTATCCTAGACTTTGGGGGTACATGGGAAGAGCACCTTCCGTTAGTTGAATTCGCATATAACAATAGCTTTCAGTCTAGTATTGGCATGGCACCTTTCGAAGCTCTTTATGGAAGGCCTTGCCGTTCGCCTACATGTTGGTGGGAATCTACCGATAAAATCCTACTTGGGCCCGATATGGTTAGGGAAACCTCAGAGAAGATTGAGTTGATTCGAAGGAGGATGAAAGCAGCACAAGATAGGCAAAAATCGTATGCTGATAAGAGGAGGACAGATCTTGAGGTTGACATTGGGGACATGGTTTTTATCAAAGTATCTCCGTTACAGAATGTTGTTCGCTTTGGGTCCATGGGGAAATTAGCACCAAGGTTTGTAGGGCCGTTTCCTGTAAAAAAAAACAGGATTGGGAAGATGGCATATAGGGTGGAGTTGCCTGAGAAACTTAGTGGAGTACACGACGTATTCCATGTATCACATTTGAGGAAGTGTTTGCACAAGACCGCGGAGGTGGTAGAGCCGAGCTTGCTTAAAGAGGTGGAAATAGAGCGTGATGCAACAATTAGACGAGCTCCTACATGCATTCTTGGGTCGGAGATCAAAAAGTTGAGGAATCGAGAGGTCAGACTGGTTAAAGTGCAATGGAGAAATGATGAGAGCAATGCGACTTGGGAGACAGAAGAGAAGATGCGTTCGTTGTACCCTTTTCTTTTTGAGGGTATGTCTTTTAATTTCTCCTTTATCGCTTAGCTTATCTTATCTTATCTTTATTATGTCCTCTCATTAGTATCTTTGACCTTTAGTTAGGATAATCCTATGGTTGAAACATGTGTTTGAGACATGTTATGTATGATGGATGCAAAATGGATGCAAGTGTTTGCTAGTGGTTGCTTGTGGATGCATATATACACACACTTTAGGCACTAGATCGGCTCAGTCACTACATATTGCATATTGCAAATATATGGATGTATTTAGTAAAATGGATGAACGATGGTTGTATTATCATGTGGATGCTGCATTCAGATGATGGTTGTGCACGCATATAGAAGTATTATGTAGCATTAAGAATCTTTTGCATACATAATGGATGCATGGCACGATCATAGTTGCATTAAGGAGGTCAACTGAATCAGTGGACCGCCTGATTTTGCATTAGATACGGACATATACACACACTGTGCATTTAAACATGAAAGCATTAGAAGTCTGTAAGGACAATGGATGCCTGTGTATGATGGATGAGTAGATGGACGTTTGGATGGTAGGATATACATTCTTCCAGGCTTGAAGATTTCGGGGACGAAATCCTAAAAGGAGGGGAGAATGTAACACCCCGAATTTTCTATTAACACTAAAGTTGCTAAAATATTAATAAGTGTGTAAGAGGGGGGATGTATCTAATATAAATATAAAAGTGTGTAAGAGAGGGGATGTATCTAACATGAATATAATAATATTAATAAGTGTGTAAGAGAGGGGATGTATCTAATATGAATATAAAAATATTAATAAGTGTGTAAGAGAGGGGATGTATCTAATATGTATATAAAAACAATAATAAGTGTGTAAAAGGGGGGGATGTATCTAATGTGTACATTGTAGAATATATATATATATATATATATATATATATATATATATATATATATATATATATATTGCTGAGTGTTTGCTGAGTCACTTCTGACTCATTGCTGAGTCAACAAGATAAACCCCATCTTGTCTGAATGGCTGCGGTTATTTCTAGGTTAAATCTAATGGCCTAAATGCATTCTAAAATCCATAAATAAGTGGGTAGACCCTAAACCTAAATCACTTGTAAAATTAGAGAAGCTACCGTCATGCTGCTGCCATGGAGTTCAGCGTAGCCGTCACAAACTAAGAAGAGGAAGCCTAATCATCTATAACTAAATCTACACAAATCAAATCAAAAGATCTCTCTTTCTCTAATTCTTTTCTTTTGTTGGTGAGTATGATGATTCTCACAAGACTATTACAAACTAATTTGACTCAGTTATGAATGGATCACAAGAAAGTGATGTGATTTGTAATTGTAAATTCTATATATTGTGGATCTCTTATTATGTTATTATGTTGTCGTATGATGTAAATTATATATGCTATGTCATGCTATGTTGTAAATTCTCTTATGCTATGTCGTGCTATGTTGAGAATCATGTCAAGCTATGTTATACTATCATACTATGCCATGTTATAAATCATGCTATATTATGTTGTAAAATCATGATGTTGCTGGAACATGCTTAAAGTTATGTTTTTTTTAATTTAAATGGATCTTGTTTATGGGAATTTGCCTATTGGGTTAGGTGTACCCATAAACTTGAAATTATAATTAAATAAAACTTGAATATGGGAATTTGCCTATTGAGTTAGGTGTACCCATATAAAACCATGTTGTTAAAAAATTAGATGATGTTGATTCACACATGTTCATATGTAAGTTTATGAAAATTGATTGAGATTATATTAGGTGAATTTTGAACAAGTTGACACCTTTAGGTCCATGACATGTATAATCTATGCAAGTTGGACATATGCCAGTTTCACCCCTTATTATGATTCATTTGGTCACATATACATGTTGTTATTATGATAATCTCTTTTATGCTATGAGTTAGGCTATTCGAGTCTAACATATATTTTGCGAATAAACGTTCAAACGTGGGGTAGGGGTAATATTAGGAATTAATAAATTGGGTGCAATTTTGTAAGATTTTGCATACCATGAATGGATGTCCATAATTGAGTCAATTATGGACATTGTTAAAAATTGGAAGTAATTAATAATTCAAGTAGGGAATTATTAAAATTGGGGGAAAGTGGATTATTATTAATAATCAATGCTTAGGACACGAGGTTGGACCCGTTTGTGATGTAAACCTGCCCGGACCCGCCCGGCAAATCCAGTAGTCACAAATGTCGGCCCAATGTGAGAGGTCCTAGGCCCAAACTAAAGCATAACAGTTGTAAAGACACGAGGTTAGACTCTTTTATGGTGTAAGACTGCCCGGACCCGCCCGGCAAATCCAGCTGCCATAAATGCCAGTCTAATGTAAGAGGTCTTTATGAGGTTATGGCCTTAATGAACTAAGAAATACTTAACCAGATAATCATGTAAGGTGGGACATGGGGGTTAAGTAGGTGCCTTGGGTGGCATGAGGAATCTGGTGGTTGCCTTTAGAGGCATTTGAAATACGATTAGACTTAACCAAACACACATGTAAATGAACATGACTAAGTGGGTTAAGTGGGATGGAATAATGGGGACAAGCTTAGGTGGAATGCTTGTGGTAAATAGTGGGGGCCCATTTCAACCAGTATCCCAAAACGTATCTTTGTGGGCTCGACCCAAGTCGAGGACGTGACACGCATACTGGGTTTGACTATAAGAGGCCAAAACAGGGAGCGGTGGCAACGCAAGTCCAACAGGTTTCATATGCGTGTGTGGACCCGGGCTGGTAGGTAAGACGTTGTTGCATCATGTAGGTATAAGCCGTGCATGTCCGTTGTATCAGGTTGCCACTTTAGGGGAGTGATACACCCCACTATGGGGCCAGCACGGGTATCTACGAGTTAGGGAGCCGATCGAATAATGGGAAGTAGGGTACACCTAGTGGAGATAGGGGCAGGCGGCACCTATGTAGTCAGCTAGGGGTACGTAAAGCCATTGGGAAAGTTTCTAAGTGAAGCTAAGTGGGATGAATCTTTAGGGTGACTGGTGTGGTGCAGTATAGTGTTTATACTTTAGTATTTAGGAGCGCCTATAACGTTGCCTTTAGCGATTGTCTATGTCCTTAATCTGCTCTTCATAGACATTTTCTTGTTTTCCAGCTTATGCCTTAGTCCAGTTATTTTGGTAATAGTATTGTAGAATTATCATATTCACCAGACTTTATGTCTGACCCCCTCTTTTCCATCATTTTTCTCCCTTCAGGTCCGCAGGTTGGGCCAAGTTCTAGTGGAGTCTAGTTGGATCGCTTATCTTCTGGAAAGCTTGGACTGCTGAAGTAAAGTCCAGCTTGTTATCTTTCTTTTTAACGGCTATTCATGTAATGGGATTATGTACTTGTTTTATCAAGATAGATATTGTACTTGACATTGAATATGGTGTTATGATGTAATCAAACATGTTTTGACTTCTGCTACAATGAAATAAAGTTTTTGAATTTCCAAGTACTATTTTATATCTGTCTTGTTGTAATTTTACTGTTCTATATTCACTTAAAACCTCCATGGAAGTTAATGCATTCCCTTTGTGAGTGACATTAATGGACGTGGGGTGTTACACAAAGGGTATGGAAATTTGGGCCATTACAGTTTTGTTTTGTTACACTTTAGTGACACTTATAGGTGTTGCAAATATTGAAACACTACATATATTTTACATAATACTATTTCTAGGTTATCATTTAGCTGATGATTTACGTTATCAAATCTCACCAATATTTGTGAACAAATCTATTAATTATTTTATTATATTATTTTTATTTTAAATTCATATACATATATATGTTTGACAATAAGATCATGTTAACAAAAATAGTTTTATTGATACTTGCTCAGAAATTCGTTATGACAAAAACTGATAAATTCTTATCAAAATTATATCGTTACATTTTACAAAATCAAATATTTGTTTTTATAAAAAAAATTATATAATCCAAAACCAAATTAAATCACTTTATATTCAAAATCTCGGCTTAAAATTAATCAAAAATTCATGATCGTTACATCTATCATGTCTGAAGAAGGGCGCAAATGGTAATTATAGCAACTCATCAAAAATATTTTCCCCTCTCTTTTCGTATGTATTAGCCTAACACCAATTATTTATAACAATCCGGAAAATCTGAGCCAGTTTAAAATTTTTAATTTGGCTATTTTAGTGGATTTTAGATATTTAAAATAAATTATTTTAAATAATAACGATGAAAAGTATGTTTGAAAATAAATATTCAAAATTTGACTGACTGTACTAGGTGCAAAATAAAACGGATTTTAGTGAAACAAAAAATATTTAAATCTGTTAGTGAATATCTTTCTAATGAATCTGAAAAATCGAAGTTTCATAGCAGAAGTCAAAAGTTATGGCCAAATAAATTTTCAGAAAGGTCGCTATAGAGAATATATCGCCCTTGAAAATAGACATTTTGCAATCAACCTCGGAATTCGACGAAACCACTTTTGTTGGATCCAGGATGTCAAATTATTGCTAGGTTTCAAATTTCATAATTTTTGAAGTTAACATGTGAGCGTGGCAAAGGAAAATGTATTTGGTGAATTTCTGTTAAATTGGATTGACCAGAAATTGGCCATTTTTCAAATGGTCTCAGGATTCGACGAAACTAGTTTTGTTGGGACCGTATCATCCAAACGTAGTTAGATTTATTTTTCGGGAATTTTTAGAATCAGTATGTTGTCCTGGCAAATTGAAATGTACGTTCAAATCAAATATTGAATGTTTTATATTTTAATTTGAAGAAAAACTGATAGAAATAGTCGAATGGGCCTACGAAACATATCCCATTGTGTTCGGAACGGGGGTATTTAGCTAGGGACGACAGTCGTTGGGTTTGGATTGGAGTTCGTGTGTAGAAGGGGGTATTTTCGGATTTTAAAAATATATAAATATAAAAAAAATCTCATTGGCCAAACACTTTTCTCTCTCCCCGACCCCTTCAAACCTCAACGGCAAAAAGTGATCCCAACTTCCCGATCAATTTCCCGCCGCTCCGTTCATCTTCAGACCCTGTTCCAGTTCAACTTTTTGAAGATCATCTCGAGCTCTTCAAATCCATAGCAGCCACGACCCCCATCTTGCAGTGTGCCTCGAGAATCGGGCCAGGGAAGCAGCACCGCATCGCCTCGATTTGCGCTTCGACCACCACTTCGAGCTGGACAAGGGGCATAGCGTCGGGAAGCTCTCTCCTAGCTCTCCGCTGTGGCGCAGGCCGATCGGTCCCTAGATACATGGATTTCGCGAAAATTGGCAACCTAGTTTCGAAGAAATCATTAAGGTAACGGCTTTAATTATTTTAAATGGCTTAATAGAACTTTAAAGCGCTACGGTTTATGATTTCACTGTAAAAATCATATCATTTATGTTTTTAATCGAAATTCAGTGAAATAAGAGACAGTGAACTCGTGTGGAGTCCTCTACATTCTAAAAGAGACCGCATATTTTTCTGAGCCTTCTGCTATTTTTGGTGGTGTGGAACCCAATGTGAGATTTCTAAATTATAAACGATATGAAAACAACGATGTATAAATTATATAGTCGATGTATGAGTTATATAAGCGTTGTACACCTCATGTATAAGCATTGTACAAGTTGTACGTTCGATGTATAAGTTATATGTGCGTTGTAAAAATTATATATGTGTTGAAATGATTGAAATGAAGTGAAATGAAATCGAAATATATTTATATACGAATATATATATACTCCCCTCATCCGCAGACGATGGACGATATTTATTGGTTGTGGTATTATTTGGATTATTGGTTGATGTGAAATTTGGTGAAAATCATGAATGATTGATTATGGTTGAAAAATACCTGTTTGTGGTTGAGAATTATTTTGGATGAAACCACATAGGATTAGTTTGTGGAAAAGAAAACTAAAAATGCTCGTCTACGTACGAATTAGATGCATGAAATCCCCATTGTCAAAAACCGCGAGGTTTTAAGGTAAAGCGAGGAGTCGTACTAGGGACGGTGCCGTTTTTAACTACCCTACCGTTATGCTGCCGAAATTTTCAATAAAATTCATATGTTAGAATTATTTTCATGTGTTGGAAACTATATTCATGTGTTGAATAAAAATTCATGTGTTGACTAGAAATTCACGTGTTGAATGAAGTTCATGTGTTGAATAAATTCTTTGAAAGACAAAAATAACATTTATATTATATATATAGGCTATATAAAATATTAGTATTTTAAATAAATTGTTTTAACACCAAAAATAACATTTTTACCTTATGTATGAACTATATAAAATAATCGTGTTTTAAAGTTAATTGTTTTACAATAAAAATCACATTTTTATTATATATATCAACTATAGAAAATATTCATGTGTAAAGTAAAAGACTAAAATGATAAAAATCATATTTTCATCGTTTGTGTGAAGTTGAAAACATTCATGTGTTGAATGTATAGATTGAACAATAAAATCTACATTTTTATTGTGAATATAAAGTGCTAAAAATATTCATGTGTGGAATAAATATTTTTGATGATAAAAATATCATTTTTATCAAATATATAAAGTGGATATGGTTTTGAAATCGAAGAATGAATTATATTTATATATATATAATTAAAATAAATCGAATAATTAAGCTGCAGTACGTTTTTTGAAACCATGATTTCAAACGATTAGTGCGGGAGATCTGACCATCGCATTTTCCCGAAACCAAAACCGGTTGGTTTGCTTTGAAAATATCTTTCCAACGACACCAACTTTGTGAAGATCCAATGGTTGGATTGTCTGGAATGTTTAATTCAAATCTGAAGAAAAACATCGCCAGAATCGATTATATATATATATATATAATTAAATCGAATAACGAAGCTGCAGTTCGTATTTTGAAATCATAACTTCAAACGATTAGTGCAGGAGATCCGACCGTCGGATTTTCCTAAAACTAAAACCGTTGGATTCGTTTTGAAAAGGTCTTTCTAATGATATAAAATTTGTGAAGATCCAACGGTTAGATTTTCAGATATGTGTAAATCAAATCTGAAGAAAAACAGCGCCACGCCCGCGTTATGGCCTAAAGCGTCATTTGAACGAATTGGCTATTTTTAGATAAATAAAAATAGCGATAAATCGTGATAAAATATTATAAAATATATGGAATGGAAATAAACTGAATTTGCTCGGTTTATGTGATATTTGATGGTTGAATGTGTTTGGCGTGAAAATTACATTAAAGAACAGAATTAGTGATATCGAATAATTTAAACATTGAAATGAATTGATTTGAAATTCTAAATGTACGCAAATTATTTGAAAAGGCCGAGTTGATTCTCATTTCAAATAATTGATCGACGAGTGAAAGTCGAAGATATGAAGATGGTGCGAGACCGATGATCTTCACGTCGAATGGAGGTGTGCTACTGATGCTCATGATGGGAGTAGCTAACATGAAGGGGCTGAAGTAGTAGCCGTTCGGACGTACGTGTTGATTAGACGGATATACGAGGTATTAAGTGCCTTCGGTTTCGTTCAGACCCAAAGCGAACTTGTAAATGGACTATGTGTCTAACATTTGATTTTATTCTATGCTGATTGACCCCTATTAAGTATATATCTGTTTGGCGGAGGAGAATTTATTCTTTTGCTTAACGCCCTTCTCTGAGATGTACGAGCTCCGCGGTTATATATCGATTGAAATCAGTCGCATGGAGTGAATTGCCTGTGTGACATGCCTAAGTGGCAAATGATCAAGGCTTCTGTTGAAAAGCAAAGTCTTGTGGTTGATGATCAAAGCGCGGCCTGTGTGGCATAGCTTTGTGTATAACTTTATTTCGCGAGCCTCACACTCTGGTATGAGCCAGAAACGGGAGAAGGACTTCCGGGAGGACATGCGTTTCCTTCTAGCTAGGAGTGGTGCTTTGGGTTTGCACGCCCGGTGATTTTACTTATATGGATGATGTAAAGCGAGGCATCGGTTTGCTTCGGTCTCTTCGGAGCCGATGGTGTGGTCAGATATGATCAGTGACGCCCCATAGGGCGGTGAAACGTAGTGTTCAGGGATTATAATCCACATCGAGTGGACCGGCCCTGACGATCCAAGGTGCAGTTGCGGTTGTTCCTGAGACACGGGCTAGAGCGTCTCGAATTCGGTAAGTACTATCTTTTGCCCTGGTTCATGATGGAAATACAATTTCCAAATACGGCACCATGCGGTTTTGATTGTGTGTGTGTATATATATATATATATATATATATGTGTGTGTGTGTGTGTGTGTGTATATGGCGACATGATATATGGTACCCACGCCGTCTATGATTGATAGTTATGATTGAAATCATTTTTGAAACATATATACACTAGCAATAATATCAAATGATTTGTTTTACTCGTATCAAGCATATTTTGGCCATTATAAGGTAAAATTCTATCCTCCGGTTTGTGTTGCATTGTGTGATGGGAACTGAGTCTTATAATGGCTTCATTTTTATAAAAAGCATTGCGATGTTTAAAAGATTTAATTGTTTTAAAGCACTGGCAATCCAATGGAGTAAACTCGTTCCGTGAAAGTGGCGTGGTCCTGTGATTGGCCATATTATAAAATGTGTTAAGTAGATTTCTCATACCGGTCCCATGACTGACTCGTAATTTGTTTCACATGCAAATTCGGGTGCCCTTTTTCTACACGGGCAACCTTGTATTCAGGTTTTAGCAGGCTCTTTGTGAATAGATGGAGCTGAAGATGGATTCTATCATTTATCTCTTTTTATGTTGTTCAGCTCCTGTCGTACATATTATGTTTACATTTCAGCGGTTGACATTTATGTATAGCTGAACTGTATTTGTACTAAGTATGATCCTATATATTGCGAAACTCTGATGATTATGTTCACCCAGTGTATTCTATTGTACATTATATGTTGTATTTAATTATTTCTGTTCAGTTGTTATCTGTTTATGTGTTATATTCCAAAGATTGCCCTTGCACCGTCTTATCGGGGTTTGGGGTCGTCGCATTATTTTAACAGGAATCCACCCAGACAATCATCATTTGGATGGGTCATCATAGTTGTGGTCTCTTATTTCCATCATCAAAGCTATCATCATATCCATTTAGATGGACGTCTACCTATTTAACATTTGAGAGCCTAAAGTGTCTAATTTTCTGCTTCAATATCTACATGTTTGAACATTGTTAGGATGCACTTCCTCCAGTCCTCATTTTTCCAAGTCATTTGCTCCCACCTTAGTCCCCATTGAGTCTTTGCTTATTTAAGTTTATACCTATCATTTTATCATAATAATTTCCTTTTTAAATTCACCACCTATCGTGATAATCGTTGTGGCTTAAGTCTCTATATGTCATAATGATAGTCGTGTACCTATTATGATAGTTGTTGTCTTTTATAGCCCATGCCTATCACAGTTGTGATGGTCATATACCTATCGTGATAGTCGTTTTCTTTTACAGTCATCACTCATCATAGTTGTGAGAGTTATCTACCTATCATGATAGTCGTTGTCATTATTCATTAAAGTTTTCTACCTATCATAATCAAGGTTTTAAACCTCGGATATCAATCACGTTTCATCTTAGGGTTTTTAGGGACTTGATCTTGTGTCGAGGGAGATTTCAGATGAGATGAGTCTAACTCGGGGGTTCGTCTCAGATTTCCATCTCGGATTTGAAAGTTCATATCGGAACAATCTCCAGGTACGTGATTTGTTTAAAAATGATAATCTTACAAAATGATTTTATGAATGCTATTATAAACATAGTAACATAAACTTGAATTGCAAAATCACTTCATTATTCATATTTTACGAAATATCGTTCATACTCTAAATCGTAATATGCTTATAATAGAAAAATAACACAAGGCAAATATATTAGTGCTTACAGTATATGATCCATGAACATGAATTATTGTTAGACATAAAACATAAAAAGATCAAAAACATTAAAAAAAAATCAGCATAACACTACGCCATAAATTGCATACTGCATCACCGGAGAAGTGATGTAGGAAGTATCAAAAAGTGTTGCTATAGGCAAAAATTGATCTGTGGCAATGCTTTCTCGAGGTTGCCTTTTGTCGCATTGCCTTAGAGTCAAAGGAAACACTTTTGCGACTCTATGGTAACATCGGTACAGGTGTTGCCACAGGTACCACTTGAACAAAAAATACTCTTTCACAATTGCCAAAAACAGTTTTAATATATCAAGTACAACTGGCAATCGTAATAAAGTCAACCCTTTTTACAACTGTCTCTAGCAGTTGTTAAAATTTGTTTTACAACTGCTAAAAGTAACTACACTGTAATAACCCGGAAATCCGAACCAAATTAAAAATTTTGTTCTGGCAATTTTGATAAATTTTGAATATTTAAAATGAATTATTTTAAATAATAACGACGAGAAATTCATTTTGAATAGAATTTGAATGTATATATTTATTTGAATCAATGTTAGAATACAAATATTTATTTTTAATTATAAAAGGAATTGGAAATGGCGCGGTAGTTTGAAAATTCGATTTTAAATTTCAAAAGAAAGTGCAGGATTCAAAATAAACCGGATTTTGGCAAAAAAAATTAGAATCTATTTGAGAATATCTTTCCAATGAATCCGAAAAATTGAAATTTCATAGCAGGGATAAAAAGTTATGTCCAATTGCAAAATTCAGAATAGTCGCTATGGAAAATATAGCCCTTAAAAATGGAAATATTGCAAATGACCTCTGTTTTCGATGAAACCACTTTTGTTGGATCTAGGGATGTCAATTTATTGCTAGATTCCAAAATTCGTAATTTTCTGAATCAATACGTGAGCGTGGCGAAGTAAAAACGTGTTTTGACAGTTTCAGTCAATTTCGATCGACCAAAAGATGGCCATTTTTAAAACTGTCTCAGAATTTGACGAAATTAGTTTTGTTAGAACCGTGTCGTCAATACGAAGCCAGAAAATATTTTTCTGGAATTTTTGAAGTCAGTATGTGGCCCCGGTAAATTAAAATGTACATTAAAATCAATTTTGAACGTTAAATTAATTTATAATTTAATTTGAATGAAAACTGATCGTAACTGCTGAATTGGCCTACGTGACACATCCCATTGTGTTCAGAATGGGGGTAATTAGCTAGGGGCGACAGTCGTTGGGCCTCGATTGGAGTTCAAACAGAAAATCAACTCTTTTGAGAATTAATAAATAATTAAATAATATATATAATCGTTTAAAAATCTAAACCTAATTCATTATCCCTCCCCGTCAAAACCTCCAGCCCCCTTTCCAACCCGTTGCCCCATTTTCTGATCTGCCGCCTCCCAAACCAGCACCGTTGCTGGCCTTCCCCCGCCTCCCTTACCTCCGGCGATCCCTTTCCCCCCGTTCTCACTTCTTTCTCCTCCCTTCCAAGCGAGAATATGAACACAGACCCCCATTTCAGGTCGTCGCCGCCACCATGGGTTCAACCCAGATCATCCGCCGCCTCCCACCGCCAAGCCCCCACCTCCAGCGGCCCCCACTCGCTCCCCGTCCTCTAATCGAAACCTCACTACCCATAAACCCTAAAATAGCACCCCTACCACCAATTAGACTCCGTCGCAGCCACCAGAGCGGGCCGCCATCGCTTCAGCACCTCCTGCGTAAAACACAGCCCCCCCCCCTCTCGATAAAAATTCAATTTTTGGCTAAATGTGAGTTTTTAATTATGTATTTGCATTTCCTTATTTATTTTTCAGTTTTAAATATATAAGCGTGGTTGAAAGATCTGATTTTTCCTTATTTGATATATGTATGAGCACCATAAAAATTGAATTTTTAGTTATATGAATAGTATAGTAAAGGTATAATTTTTATGCTAGGAAAAGAATGATTTTTAATTCATAGGAAGCTTTAACTTTTAACATATGAAAGACAAGATTTTTAACCTATGAAAGACAAGATTTTTAACATATGAAAGACGAGATTTTTAACATATGAAAGATTAGATTTTTGAAATAGAAAAGATTTGATTTTGTTTATTTGAAAGAATAAGATTTTTATAATATAGAGATAATAAAAATATGATTTTTATAACGAAGTAACGATGCAAAAGTATGATTTTTTTATATAAAACTAAATAATAAAAATGTGATTTTTACTATGAATAGAGTGAAATAGATTGCGCTGGAACCGACGGTAATCAAAACAAAATCCGAACCGTTCAGAAATAAGGAATGGTGGAGTGGAACCCAAAGGTGAGAACTTCTCACTTTTAATTTGTTTTCTAGTTGAAATATATACTAGGATGCAGACGGTGCTTAGCAGCACCCGACACCGGTTGTCCACAAACCATGGATGACTTTTTGTTTAATTGATGTGTTGTGAAAGTCGATTGTGTGATGTGGGATGGAATAAAATATTTTATAGTTAAAAATATAATTTTTAACGTGTATATAAAATAAATATTTATAAACAAATTGGACGATTTGTTTATACACACACATTTGACTGATATTGATTGGGATGATAAATTTTACACATCGTCCAACTGCATAAATAAAACCTGTGTTTGATTGTTTGAAACCCCACATGGGTATTGGGATGATATTGTACATACACTAATCCCAATAATTAGTTGTATGTCGATCGATTGATTGACATGCTGTTATAAGCGTTAAATATTTATATTTGATGCTTATACAGTGTAGAATGCACTTTGGATGATGGATTGCTGTTTTCATAGTGGTTATACACATTTGTTGCGTGAAATCCATATAATCATATTATATGATAATTGAGTGTGTCTGATTCCAGTTCAGAATAAAAGAATATTTTAAAATAACGATTATTTTAAAATAATGAATATTTTCAAATAATATTCAGAAGAGAATCAAAATATGATTTTGATGTCCGATTTGGGATGGACACAAATATATTTAAATATATAAAGCCGTGTTGACTAAATTGACGCCATTTTGACGTGAACGATATTTATATCGATTTTATTCATTTTTATAATGAATATCGAAAAGGAATAGATTTCAAAATCTAATATTTTGAAAATATTATAATTTATATATCGATGATATAGAATATTCAGTTTTGATTAGAAATTGAATACGAAGTTGAAATCGTTTTGAAAACGAATTTGAAATTTATAAAATACGTTTTAAAAGGAAACTAATGAAATATATAATATATATATATATATATATGTAAATGGCCTGAATAGATCGCGTCGCGCTGCGGTAGTTCGCGAATTTCGACCATTGACTTCGAATGGACATTACGGGAGATCCGTCCGTCGGATTCTCCTAAAACCGGAGCCGTTGCGTTCTTATCGAAAAGAGAATTCTAACAAATATTAGAGATTAGAAATCTAACGGTTGGATTTGGAATTATGTCCAAATCAAATTTGGAAAAGGTCGTTGTAGGTGCAGTTCGTTGGCCGTTGATGGAAATCGACTGTACGGGCCTTGATAAAATTATTAAAAATAGCAATAATTTGTGTAAAATCATAAGAAATGATTTGGAAAGTATTGGGACGAAAATTCCATATTTGAAAAGATAAAAATAGATTTTTATCAAAATGAACTAGTTTTGAACTAGAATTATAATCCTTTTTTTTTTTTGAAATAAGTAAATTGGATTTGAAAGGGCTTTAAAAGTAACCAGAATTTCCAATAATTGAATTAGAATGGATCTGAATCGAAATTGTCTTTAGAATATTACGATGTTGGATTTTGTGATTATACAGATATTGTTACGGAAATTTGAAAGATATATTTATATCGTTATTTCTAATGCGATATTTATTGGTCGTAGAATTTGATATTAAATATAAGCCGATATATTTTCTATTCAGAGCCTTGTATTTAATATCAAATGGGATTTGGGTTTGTCGTGAATGGTGTCTTAATTAACACTGTTCTTAAACCCAGTTGAGAAAAAGATTAAATCTTTTTATTTAGATTTAATGATGTATACCAATTAAGTGGTATTTAATTGGAATTGAATTTGAATTGATTTTTAGGTTTATCGTGAATGGTGTTTCAAATAACACTTGTTCTTTAACCCGATAATTAGTGGAATGTGAATTGTGTTCTTCGTGAACTGTGTTTTAATGACATTCTTTCTTTAACCCGATTTACAGTGAAATGTGATTTGGAATTTATAAATCGTTTGTTAAGATTTAAAGGTGATTTTCCAAAGTTAATTTTTCCAGTTTAATAAAATAAATTGGAATGGAATGGAATTCGATTTGATAATAATCGAAGTGAATTTCTGTGGAGGAAGACAACTAATATATCTGGAATTTAAAAGGCTTTCCCGTTATTCCATTTATATTATTAGTCGGATATGGAAGTTTATATCGATTACATATATCGATTCGTTTTCCATGATGATTCCATTGTAAACGGAATGTGATTTTGGGTTGTCGTGAACGATATCTTTAATAATATGGTTCTAAGACCCAACAGAGTTAAGAAAATCAGCAACTAATTGAAGATTAGTTAAGTTTAATGGTTTCCTTGGTATTGATCTGATGTTGGTTTCGGCCTTCGTGGTTATTACTTAGGGAATTGTTCACTTGCTAATTTACGGTTAAAGGCTGATGGAATGGAATGTAATTTTGGGTTTATAGTGAACCGTGTTTTAAATGACATTGGTTCTTTAACCCAGTTAATGACAGGATAAGATTTCCCAAGTTAAATAATCATTGATAGTGATTTTTGGGAAGATTAACACCAAGTGGAGTTCTAATGAATCTTTAATTAGATTGAAATGATCGAGAATGGAGGATCACTAATTTTGCTTCAGGTGATAGTTAAATCTTTAACTAGATTTGAACATGAAATGGTAATTGAATTTACCGATAACACAGTGGTGTTAGATTTGAAGTATGACCAGTTTTACTTCATGGGATGAATAGATTAGGGTTGGGAAATTTAACAAGTGATTACTTCGGTAAGGTTCGCTAATGCCGACTAGTTTGGATAAACCATAATTTGGTTTTAATTGATATTCAAAAGAAGATTAAAAAATAAATTTAAAGAATTTATCTTTGATAAAATTAACGGGAACCTTTCCCAAAGTATAAGAATATTTGAATAAAAGAATATTCTGAATTGGAATGAGACGTATGTTGTATTTGTGTAACATTTGTTGATTATATACATGAGTTATTCAGAAAGACCGGGTTTATCCCATTCTGAATAACTGATTCGACGATGTGTCGAGGATGAAGACAGTGGTCGAAGACCGGAGGTCTTCACATCAATTGGATAATTACTGATGATCTTGATTGGGTTGTACACCCAAGAGGAGGGAATTAGTTGTTGATCGTCCAGACATACTTGGAGATCGATGGATATGCGAGGTACAAGGTGCCTCCGGTTTCATTCAGACCCAGAACAGGCTTGTTAATGGACTGTGTGTCTGACATTGGATATCATTCTGTGTGATTGATGGATATTGGTTGCATGGAGTGGTTTGCCTATGTGGCATGCTAAGATGCAAATGATCAAGGCTTTTGTTGAAAAGCAAAGTCTTGTGGTTCATGATCAAAGCACCGCCTGTGTGGCATTGCTTTGTGTAGCGTTAATTCGCGAGCCTCACACCCCGGTTGTGAGCCAGAAACGAGAGAGGACATCAGGGAGGGCATGCGTTTCTTTCTAACTAGGGTGCTGTCAGTGACCTACCAGCCCTGACATTTATATTATTTTCACCTGTGTGGTTGTTGAATTGCGAGACACCTCGGATATATCGGTGACTATGTGGAGCTGATGGAGTCATAGGACTCATTTACGCCCCCAAAGAGCGGGGAAACGCAATGTTCAAGCATTTTAATCCACATCGTCGACCGGCCTTGACGATCCAATGGCTCACCTGTGTCTGGGTTCTAAGGCTCGGGCTAGAGAGTCTCGAAGCGGTAAGGACGATCCGTTGCCTTGGTTCACAGATGGAAATCCAACTTCCATTACGTGACATTTGCAGTTTTGATTGTAGAGCCTAGTATTGGCGACATGATATATGGTACCCATGCCGTCTAGTATTGATACATTTATATTTGAAGTTGTTTTATACACTATGCACTTATAATAGTATCAAATGATTTGTTTTAACGTACCAAGCATGTTTGGATATTATAAGGGAAAACCCTATCCCCTGGCTTGCGTTGCATTGTGTGATAGGGCCTGGGTCTTATAATAGCTTCATTTTTCCAAAAAGCATTGCGCTATTTTGTAATTTGCACTGGTATTCTTGGGAGGAAACCCGTTCCGTGTTATATGGCGTGGTCTGTTGATATATCTGATTTAAAGTAAAGTTTTAAATAACTGTTTTAGTTCTCACACCAGTCACATGACTGACCTGGAGTTTATTGTTTTAACCAAAACTCTAGGTGCCCCCATTTTCACACGGGCAGCTAGTAGTTTTGGTTTTGCAGATTTATATTCACAGGATCCTGGTTTACAGCGGAACGATATCCGGAAGGCTTTGTATCCGTATATCATTTTCAGTTGTGTTTTTGTATTATTTTTCCGTTGCACATATGTATTTAAATCTCTTATATTTCTTTGATGTATAATATTTATTCATACTCTGTATATTCTTGTATTCTGATGGAATTATTGTAATAAGCAATGAAATGCTCTTCTGTTTGTATCCCGATGTGGCTTGTGCTCAACTCAATCCGGGCTTTACTTCACGGGGAAGTTTGGGGTCATTATATTTGGTATAAGAGCTTTGGTTTACAAAGCTCAAGAACAAGACACATTAGAACCATACGAAAGAATTCATCAGAGATTGAATTAGTAATATCCAATGAGAATGACTCGTTAGAGATAGGATCAGTAGCATCCTAGAATGAGTGTGAAGAGTAGTGTTTTTAAAATAAAGATGAAAACAAAATTTTGTTTTGAAAATTTGAATCAATTATTCGTATTTGAATATTTATTTTGTATTGAATTTGGACAATCAAGTATACAGGGATTTTAATATATGTCTGATCCGCATATATTGAATTCTCGAATATACTAGATAGATACAAAATCACACTCTAGTTGCCTGAGGATGAAACTATTGATGACTATATAGCATCAGTAGTTTGTGTTCGAGTTTCGAAAGTGGGATTTCTATATATTTCCAATTGACTGGTGTGAGAACCACAACAAGATAGGGCTTATTGTTGTGATTCGGCATCAAAAATCTAAATTTTTGGACTATATATCAAAGTTATAAATTTGAAAAGATAATCAACTAATTGATTGATGGTTGTGTTGTTTGATTATTGGTTTGATATTTTTAACCATTTAAGCCAAATTGTACCAAATATTGAACTGTATTTAAAATTGTTTGAAATTGCATGCACGTACATATATGTGTGTGAATAGGTCATAGCAGGGAGGCTACAAAAGAGGAATAAAATTGTTTGCCCGACAAATTGGTACATGTTTACTGCATTTCTTCGGTTTTGTATGATTTTATGAGCCGATTGGTTAGCCGCTTGGCTGTTTCTTTTTCTTTCTGGATTAGAGAGGCCTGTATGGCAATTTCTGGATTTTCCCGGTGCTCCCGTGCAGGGGAGGTTATGGCGAAATTTTTCGAAAATTTAGGGTGTTAGCAAAAAAATTTCGAAAATTTAGGGTGTTAGCCAAATTTTTGAAAAATTTTTAAAGTTCTTAGAAACTGAAAAGTTGAAGAACTTAAGCCATAATGAAAATAGTGAAAGTTGAGTTGGTTTGTAAAACAACTTTCAGCTTCGTTCCTTTTCTGGGACGAAAAGTTTTAATAGGGTGAGATTGTAATAACCTTGAAATCCGAACCAATTTAAAAATTTTATTTTGGCAATTTTGATGAATTTTGAATATTTAAAATGAATTATTTTAAATAATAACGACGAGAAATTTATTTTGAATAGAATTTGAATGTATATATTTATTTGAATCAACGTTAGAATATAAATATTTATTTTTAATTATAAAATGAAATGGAAATGGCGCGGTAGTTTGAAAATTCAATTTCAAATTTCAAATGAATGTTCAGGATACAAAATAAACCGGATTTTGGCGAAACAAAAAGTATTAAAATCTATTTGAGAATATCTTTCCAACGAATCCGAAAATTTTAAATTTCATAGCAAGGATAAAAATTTATGTCCAATTGAAAGTTCAAAATAGTCGTTATGGAAAATATAGCCCATAAAAATGGAAATTTTGCACACGACCTCTGTTTTCGACGAAACCACTTTTGTTAGATCCAGGGATGTCAAGTTATTGCTAGCTTCCAAAATTCGTAATTTTCTGAATCAATATGTGAGCGTGGCGAAGTAAAAACGTATTTTGACAGTTTCAGTCAATTTCGATCGACCAGAAAATGACCATTTTTCAAAGGGTCTCAGGATTCGACAAAATTAGTTTTGTTAAAACTGTATCGTCAATACGAAGCTAGAAATTATTTTTCTAGAATTTTTGAAGTCAGTATGTGGCCCCGGTAAATTAAAATGTATGTTAAAATCAATTTTTAACGTTAAATTAATTTATAATTTAATTTGAATGAAAACTGATCGTAACAGTCGAATTGGCCTACGTGACATATCCCATTGTGTTCGGAATGGGGGTAATTAGCTTGGGGCTACAGTTGTTGGGCCTCGATTGGAGTTCAAATAGAAAGTCAACTCTTTTGAGAATTAATAAATTATTAAATAATATATATATATATAATCGTTTAAAAATCTAAACATAATTCATTATCCCTCCCCATTAAAACCTTCAGCCCCCTTTCCAACCCATCGCCCCATTTTCCGATCCACTGCCTACCAAACCAGCACCTCCGCTGGCCTTCCCCCGCCTCCCCTACCTCCGGCGATCCCCTTCCCCCCGTTCTCTCTTCTCCCTCTCAAGCGAGAATCCGAACCCAGACCCCCCCCCCATTTTAGGCCATCACCGTCACCATGGGTTCAACCCAGATCATCTGCCGCCTTCCTCCACCAAGCCCCCACCTCTAACGGCCCCCACTCGCTCCCCGTCCTCTAATCGAATCCCCACCACAAATAAACCCTAAAACAGCGCCACCACCACCAATTAGACTCCGCCGCTGCCACCAGAGCGAGCCCCCGTCGCTTCAGCACCTCCGGCGTGACACACAGCCCCCCTCTCGACAAAGATTCAATTTTTGGCTAAATGTGAGTTTTTAATTATGTATTTGCATTTCCTTATTTATTTTTCAGTTTTAAATATATAAGCGTGGTTGAAAAATCTGATTTTTCTTTATTTGATATATGTATGAGCACCGTAAAAATTGTATTTTTAGTTATACAAGTAGTATAGTAAAGGTATAGTTTTTATGTTAGGAAAAGAATGATTTTTTAATTCATAGGAAGCTTTAACTTTAAACATATGAAAGACGAGATTTTTAACGTATGAAAGACGAGATTTTTAACATATGAAAGATTAGATTTTTGAAATAGAAAAGATATGATTTTGTTTATTTGAAAGGATAAGATTTTTATAATATAGAGATAATAAAAATATGATTTTTGTAACGAAGTAGTGATGTAAAAGTATGATTTTTATATATAAAATGAATAATAAAAATGTGATTTTTACTATGAACAGAGTGAAATAGAATGCGATGGAACCGACGCTAATCGAACAAAATCCGAACTGTTCAGAAATAAAGAATGGCGGAGTGGAACCCAAAGGTGAGAACTTCTCACTTTTAATTTGTTTTCCAGTTGAAATATATACTAGGATGCAGATGGTGCTTAGTAGCACCCGACACCCATTGTGCACAGATCATGGATGGCTTGTTTGTTTAATTGATGTACTGTGAAAGTTGATTGTGTGATATGGGATGGAATAAAATATTTTATAGTTGAAAATATTTTAAAGTTAAAAATATAATTTTTAACGTGTATGTAAAATAAATATTTATAAATAAATTGGATGATTTGTTTATATACACACATTTGACTGATATTAATTGGGACGATAAATTTTACACATCGCCCAACTGCACAAATAAAATCTGTTTTTGATTGTTTGAAACCCCACACAGGTATTGGGATGATATTGGACATACACTAATCCCAATAATTAGTTGTATGTCGATCGATTGATTGACAGGCTGTTATAAGTGTTAAATATTTATATTTGATGCTTATACAGTGTAGAATGCACTCTGGATGATGGATTGTTGTTTTCATGGTGCTTATACATATTTGTTGTTTGAAATCCATGTAATCATATTATATGTTAGTTGACTGTGTCTGATTCCAGTTCAGAAGAAAAGATTTTTTTAAAATAACGATTATTTTAAAATAACGAATATTTTCAAATAATATTCAGAAGAGAATCAAAATATGATTTTGATGTCCGATTTTGGATGGACACACATATATCTAAATATAT
The DNA here is from genome assembly GCA_030737875.1 of Allium sativum. Lineage (NCBI taxonomy): Eukaryota > Viridiplantae > Streptophyta > Magnoliopsida > Asparagales > Amaryllidaceae > Allium > Allium sativum. Next base: position 351,338,550 of record CM060926.1, read on the forward strand.
AAAGCTGTGTTCATTAGATTGACGCCATTTTGATGTGAATGATATTTATATCGATTTTATTCATTTTTATAATGAATATCGAAAAGGAATAGATTTCAAAATCTAATGTTTTGAAAATATTATCGTTTATATATCGGTGATATAGAATATTCAGGTTTGATTAGAAATTGAATACGAAGTTGAAATTATTTTGAAAAAGAATTTAAAATGATTTATAAAATATGTTTTAAAAGGAAATTGACAAAATATATGACATATATATATATTATATATATAATGGCCTGAATAGAACGCGCCGTGCTGCGGTAGTTCGCGAATTTCGACCATTGACTTCGAATGGACAATATGGGAGATCCGACCGTCGGATTCTCCTAAAACCAGAACCATTGGGTTCGTATCGAAAAGAACTTTCTACAGAATTTAGAGATTATAAATCTAGTGGTTGGATTTGGAATTATGCAAATCAAATTTGGAAAAGGTTGTAGGTGCAGTTCGATGGCCGTTGATGGAAATCGATTGTACAGGACTTGATAAAATAATTAAAAAAAGCAATTATTTGTGTAAAATCACAAGAAATGATTTGGGAAGAACTAGGACGAAAAATTCCATATTTGAAAAGATAAAAATTGATTTTTATCAAAATGAACTAAATTTGAACTAGAATTATAATCCATTTATTTTTGAAATAAGTAAATTGGATTTGAAAGGGTTTTAAAAGTAACCAGAATTTCCAATAATTGAATTGGAATGGATTTTAATCGAAATTGTTTTTGGAATATTTCGATGTTGGATTTTTTGATTATACAGATATTGTTATGGAAATTTGAAAGATATATTTATATCGTTATTTCCAGTATGATATTTGTTGGTCGTAGAATTTGATATTGAATATAAGCCGATATATTTTCTATTCAAAGCCTCGTATTTAATATCAAATGGGATTTGGGTTTGTCGTGAGTGGTGTCTTTATTAACACTGTTTTTTAATCCCAGTTGAGAAAAAGATTAAATCTTTTTATTTAAATTTAATGAAGTATACCAATTAAGTGGTATTTAATTGGAATTGAATTTGAATTGATTTTTGGGTTTATTGTGAACGGTGTTTTAAATAACACTTGTTTTTTAACCCGATAATTAATGGAATGTGAATTGGGTTTATCATGAACAGTGTTTTAACGACATTCGTTCCTTAACCCAATTTACAATGAAATGTGATTTGGAATTTATAAATCTTTTGTTAAGATTTAAAGGAGATTGTACAAAGTAAAGTTTTCCAATTTAATAAAATAAATTAGAATGGAATGGAATTCGATTTGGTAATAATCGAAGTGAATTTCTGTGGAGGAAGACAACTATTATATCTGGAATTTAAAAGGCTTTGTCATTATTCCATTTATATTATTAGCCGGATATGGAAGTTTATATCGATTATATATCTCGATTTTTTTCCATGAAGATTCCATTGTAAATGGAATGTGATTTTTGGTTGTCGTGAACGGTATCTTTAATAATACTGTTCTTATACCTAACGGAGTTAAGAAAATCAGAAACTAACTGAATATTAGTTAAGTTGAATGGTTTCCTTGGTATTGATCTGATGTTGGTTTCGGCCTTCGGGGTTATTACTTAAGGAATTATTCGCTTGCTAATTTACGGTTAAAGGCTGATGGAATGTGATTTTGGGTTTATAGTGAATCGTGTTTTAAATGACATTGGTTCTTTTACCCAGTTAAAGACAGGATATGATTTCCCAAGTTAAATAATCATTGATAGTGTTTTTTTGGAATATTAAAACCAAGTGGAGTTTTAATGAATCTTTAATTAGATTGAAATGATCGAGAATGGAGCATCACCAGTTTTGCTCCAGGCGATAGTTAAATCTTTAATTAGATTTGAACGTGAAATGGTAATTGAATTTACCGATAACATCGTGGTGTTAGTTATGAAGTATGACCAGTTTTACTTCATGGGATGAATAGGTTGGGGTTCAGAAATTTAATAAGTGATTCCTTCGGTAAGGTTCGCTAATCCTGACTAGTTTGGATAAATCATAATTTGGTTTGAATTGATATTCAAAAGAAGATTAAAGAATAAATTTAAAGAATTTATCTTTGATAAAATTAATGGGAACCTTTCCCAAAGTATAAGAATATTTGAATAAAAGAATATTCTGAATTGGAATGAGGCGTATGTTGTTTTGGTGTAACACTTGTTGATTATATACGCGATTTATTCAGAAAGCCAGGGTATATCCCATTCTGAATAACTGATTCGACGAAGTGTCGAGGATGAAGGCGGTGGTCGAAGACCGGAGGTCTTCAAATAGTTTTGATTATTACTGATGATCTTGATTGGGCTGTACACCCAAGAGGAGGGAATCAGTTGGTGATCGTCCAGACGTACTTGGAGATCAATGGATATGCGAGGTACAAGGTGCCTCCGGTTTCGTTCAGACCCAGAACGGACTTGTAAATGGACTGTGTGTCTAACATTGGATATCATTCTGTGTGATTGATGGATATCGGTTGCATGGAGTGGTTTCCATGTGTGGCATGCTAAGATGCAAATGATCAAGGCTTTTGTTGAAAAGAAAAGTCATGTGGTTGATGATCAAAGCACCGCCTGTGTGGCATAGCTTTGTGTAGCATTAATACGCGAGCCTCACACCCCGGTTGTGAACCAGAAATGGGAGAGGACATCAGGGCGGGCATGCATTTCTTTCTAGCTAGGGTGGTGTTAGTGACCTACCAGTCCTGGCATTTATATTATTTTCACCTGTGTGGTTGTTGGATTGCGAGACACCGCGGATATATCGGTGACTATGTGGAGCCGATGGAGTCATAGGACTCATTTACGCCCCCAAAGAGCGAGGAAACGCAGTGTTCAGGCATTTTAATCTACATCGTGGACCAGCCTTGACGATCCAAGGGCTCACCTGTGTCTGGCTTAGCGGTAAGGACGATCCCTTGCCTTGGTTCACAAATGGAATTCCAACTTCCAATACGTGACATTTGCGGTTTTGATTGTAGAGCCTAGTATTGGCGACATGATATATGGTACCCATGCCGTATAGGATTGATACATTTATATTTGAAGTTGTTTTATACACTATGCACTTATAATAGTATCAAATGATTTGTTTCAACGTACCAAGCATGTTTGGCTATTATAAGGGAAAACCCTATCCCCCGGTTTACGTTACATTGTGTGATAGGGCCTAGGTTTTTATAATAACTTCATTTTTCCAAAAAGCTTTGCGCTGTTTTGTAATTTGCACTTGTTTTCTAGGGAGGAAACCCGTTCCATGTTATACGGTGTGGTCTCTTGATATATCTGATTTAAAGTAAAGAGTTAAATATCTGTTTTAGTTCTCATACCAGTCACATGACTGACCTGGAGTTTATTGTTTTAACCTAAACTCTGGGTTCTCCTATTTTGACACGGGTAGCTATTTGTATTGGTTTTGCAGATTTATGTTCACAGGATCCTGGTTTACATCTAGAACGATATCTGGAAAGCTTTGTATCCGTATATCCTTTTCAGTTGTGTTTTTTATTATTTTTCCGCAGCACTAATGTATTTAAATCTCTGATATTTCTCAGATGTATAATATTTATTCATACTCTGTATATTCTTGTATTCTGATGGAATTGTTGTAATAAGCAATGAAATGCTCTTCTGTTTGTGTCCCGATGTTGCTTGTTCTCAACTCAATCCGGGCTTTCCTTCACGGGGAAGTTTGGGGTCGTTATATACACCTCAATTGCTATTAATCAAAGGTTTCATAATATTGTAATAAATATTATTATAACACAATATTTTATTCAAATAAATATTTTATTTCAACATTTCAAATGATACAAATTTTTTGACTTCAGTATTGTACATTCACTCGTATATTACACAATCATTCATATTTACATACATTCCTCACTCATTGTCATTCGATTCACTCATATGCAGACTCACACATCCAACCATAAGCAAGAAAAATACATGAAAATGAATATATAAACTACTACCTTTATTTTTTCCCTTCTGATGATTCGCTCGAAAATGCAACTTCTCTAGTTCAACCATGAATGGCCTCTGATACATCGGCACTCCTTAAACATTGATCGCCGTGAATTGATCTGCATCACATACATTCATGATAACTTTCAAGCAAATGTAAAGATTCACAAACAAATGTGATCACTTACATTATCTGAAAGTGTCATTACATGAAACCATGTTTGGATTAACTTGCTTCCTTAGCTCTTATAATCATTTTTGTTTGATGATAGGCCGATTTTTACACTTCATTAAATTATAAGCATACATAACACTAAATGTTAGAAAAAATACATCATGTAACACCACATGTTTTCTGTTAACATAAACTAAAGAATTAAACAATACTTAATTTAAAATGTGAGAATCAAGCGAAACAGGTTATGTCATTGTGTTCGTCTCGTAATTCTGGTTTAGATAGAGTCCGAGTTTGCGTAAATTGGTCCTCATATGAAGAAGTTATGGCTATCGGAAGTTTCCAAAAAATTCAAATAATTTCAAACAGCTCGAAAACAGATTAAAAATTCAAATCAGAAGTCAGAAGCGGGCTGGGCGGGAAAATTCTCTCCTAGGACCCAAGTTGATCAGGGGGTCGACCCTGGTGTCGACCTCCCCCCTATAGGTCGACCTGCTCCCTCCCCCCCCCCCCCCCCGAGGCAGATTTGAAAGAAGACATTTTTGTGACTCAGTGCTAAGTCATTAGGGCTGAGGTGTCACCCTATCTTGACTGGATGGTCTTGATTGATTCTTGGTTGATCGGATGGCCTAAATTAATCCTAAATTCTATATAAACACATGTAGACTCAAACCCTAAAACCTATTCAAAATTAGAACCATGGCCGTCATGCTATCACCTTGCAACCTAGAATAGGCATCATCAACTAGAGGAAAAGTAAAGCTAACAACTCAATTCAACTCAAGTCTATAGCTACTACAACAACAGATTTGTCTACTTCAAAGGTGAGCTAAATCAATTTCAGAAATCAGATCTCCGAACTCAAGACCTTCTTTGAGTTGTGAGTTCGATTTCTTTAATAAGATAATTAATAAGTTAATTAGGTTGAGTTATAATTTGGGTTATATGGTTATGTTTGTAAAACATTGGGAAAAATGTGATATTTTGTGAATGTATGCTAGTTGTTCATAATGATAGTTTTTGTTGTGAATCCCTTTGTATATACCCAATCATCTATGTTCAACCTGATTCATGTTTGACATCATTGTATATGCAAGTTTGGGTGTAGATTATATGCTAGTTTCTATGTGAATTGTACATAGTTTACATGCGAACCAAATAAGATGATTATATGCAAGTTTATGTAGAAATTGGATTCACATATATGCAAGTTTACACCTTTAGATTTAGATCTATGACATACATATTTTTATGCAAGTTTGTGACATACATATTTATATATGCAAGTTTTGGGTGAAAACTATATTCGTATATGCAAGTTCACACCTTTTAGCCTTTGTTTCGATTCATGACAATACCAAGTTTATGCAAGATATGTTGTAATCCTTATTAGTAAGTTAGATCCATTTTGTGTGTTATGCAAATTTGCGATATTTCTTCCCTTTTATGTCATTAGACTAATTGCTAGTCTAATATATATATGTCATGATAAGCGAACGAACAACGTGGGGACGATGGTGGTAATATTGAATATATACATATTGGGAATTGGCATAAATGGCCTTAAAAAGGCATATAATTAATTTAAGACATTAATTTGAAAAATTGTTATTTATGGACATAATTTAGGTGACAAGTATGGACATAAGTATATTTGGAATTTATTTACAAATCTGAATAGGGATATTAAGCCACTTTGGGGTTAAATAAAGATGTGTAATAATAAACCGCCTAAGACATGAGGTTAGACTCTTTTGTGGTGTAAGACTGCCCGGACCCGCCGGCAAATCTAGCAGCCACAAATGCCAGTCTAATGTGAGAGGTCAAAGGCATGAATTAAATGCGTAACAGTTGTAAAGACACGAGGTTAGGCTCGTTTGTGGTGTAAGACTGCCCAAACCCGCCCGGCGAATCCAGCAACCACAAATGCCAGTCTAATGTGGGAGGTCTTTACAAGGTTACAGTGTTAATGAACTAAGAAACACTTAAACAGATAAACATGTGGTGGGGCATGGGGGGTTATGTGGGTGCCGTGGGTGGCATGTGAAATTAAGAGGGTGCCTTGGGTGGCATCTGAAATACGATTAGATTCACTTAACCAAGATTGAAACATGTAAGAAGACATGAAAAGAATGGGGTTAAGTGTGGAAAACCTTAGAGGGGAGCAAGCATAGGTGAAAGCTTGTGTCATGCGTGGGGGCCCTTTTCAAACTAGTAACCCATTAAGTATCTTTGTGGGCTCGACCGAAGTCTAGGACGCGACACGCGTACTAGGTTTGATTGTAATATGTCAAAACGGGTTAGCCGTGGCAACGCAAGTCGAACGGGGTCAGGTGCGTTTGTGGCCCCGGGCTGGTAAGTAAGACGTTGTTGCATCATGTAGGTATAAGCCATGCATTTTTAGGTGGTATCGGGTTGCCACTTTGGGGAGTGATACACCACACTGTGGGGCCAGCACGGGTATCTACGAGTTAGGGAGTCGATCGAATGGGGGTAGTGGGTACACCTATTGGATATAGGGGCAAACGGCACCTATGAAGGCAACTACGGGTACACGAAACTACCACTATCATTATTAAGTTTGGTAGGCGGGATCAACTTTTAGGGTGTTTGGTGTGGTGCAATGTAGTAATTATCTTATAGTGTTTAGGTGCGCCTTTAACGTTATCTTTGTTCATCTTATTCCTTTGTTTGCTTTGACATGCCCATTGGTTCACAGTCATTTCCTTATTTTCCAACTTATGCCTTATCCGAATTACTTAAACCTTATATTTTTAAAGTTATTACACTCACCAGACTTTATGTCTGACCCCCTTTGCTTCCACCTGTTTTCTTCCTTCCCCTCCTCTCCAGGTGCTCAGGGCAGGACTAGCACTAGTGGAGCTTGATTTGGACAGCTTTGTCTCTCTCTTTTTGGAAGTTGCTTGGATCGTTGATGTAAAGTTCAGCCTATCTTATTTATGGCTATTTTATATTGGGGTTATGTCTTTTATTTTATGTACTCAGAACTTATTTGTCAAGATGGATAATAAGTGTATTTGGTTTTGTGGTTGGTTTTTAATGTGATGTAAGCAAACTATTTCTCCACTGCAATAAAAATGGTTTTTGTTTTCCAAGTACCAATATATTTATCTATCTTGTTTACTTTTCTGTTCTATACACAATAAACGCTCCACCAAAGTTAAGGCATTCCCTTAGTGAGTGACCTTAACGGAGGTGGGGTGTCAGACGTGGTATCGGAGCTGAGGGTTATCAGAACATATAAGATATTTTGAAAAACTATTTTTCAAATAAAAAGAATTTCATAAAGAAATACTTTCAAAAATATGTTTTAAGCAAAGTATTTTCAAGATAAAAGTTTATTTTAAAAACATCACCCCCAAAAGCCATATATCTTTCTTTCGAATTATCCATTTGAATCTCTTCATTTTCTTTTCAGCATGTCTGGAATTCCTGAGATACCCGAAGGGATACCGATACCAGGATAGTTTAGAAGGTATCTAGAAGCTAGGAACAATGTCGTAGGCCCAACAAATGTTTCTCCTCCTCCTCCTCCCCATGTTGATACTTTTGTAAAGATAAGCAAGGACTTTTGGGCAATGGGCAGAAAACCTTTTCACGGGTCGGTAACGTTTGTTGAAGCTCGAAATTGGCTAAAGGAGGTGGAAGAATTGTTTGGAATCTTTGAGGTAGAAGATGGAAGAAAGGTCCAACTAGCTGCCTGGTTAATGAAGGATGAGGACTCGTTTTGGTGGGAGGTCACTAATGGAGAGCGTCCAGTTGATACATGACCGGATTTCAGGCGAAGGTTTGAGGTAAAGTTTCTCTCACGGGCCGAAGAGAATTTATACATGGAAAGATTTTTGGCATTGAGGCAGGTAAATCTGTCAGTGAAAAAGTACGTAAACAAGTTCAATCAGTTGGCGAGATTTGGCTTAGACTTGGTGAATACACCCAAAAAGAAGGCCCTGAGATTTGTTAAGGGTTTGCATGAGCAGCTACATGGGTTAGCTATGACTCACATACCTATGGGGTCCACCTTTGAGAGACTAGTTGACATAATGCTTATGCATGAAGAGGAGAAAGGCGCCAATGTTAATAAGGCACCTGAAAAGAAAGGGGATAAAAAGAAATCACCACACAACAACAGAACAAGAAGGATGGTAAAGACAATAATGGCAAGGTAAAGAAAAGATGCTTTAACTGTGGGACACCAGGCCATCTGAGCAAAGACTGTAGGAAGAAGAAGAAGACTAGTTGATTCCACTGTGGCGAGGCAGGACATCTGATTAGGGACTTCCCAAAGATAGGGCAGAGGGAAAGGACTACCTCTGGAGGGAAGATTCAGGCTCTCATGGCACCAGGGAAGGCAAAGGGGTAGGACCAGGCCCTCGTGGCCCCACCGTTGCAAGAACGAGGTAGAACGATTTCCGTTGAAAGTTTAGCTTATCTTTTTGATCATCTTGTTAGCACACTCCTTGATTCTGGCGCATCGCACTCTTTTATATCTACTGCTTTAGTTGAGTCACTACACCTAAACACCAGTATAGTAGAGGATCCCTTAGTTCTTTCAAATCCAATTGGGGGCTCAGCCTATTTGTCGATGATTTGTTTGGATTTGGAAATTTCTATACTTAGCGTTAGGTTTAGATGTGATGCTTATGTTTTGGGCTTCACGGGTTATGGGTTTAAATTTGGGCATGGATTGGTTATCCAGTAATGGAGCCGTCCTAGATTGTGAAAAGAGAGAGGTTAGGCTTATGACTTGCTTGGGCAACACTCTCGAAATCTCTTGTAATCTCATGAATTCTGTTATGCTAAGTTATCTAGAACCGCTTGATGCGTCTATTGAGAATTTGCAGTCTGTTAGAGTGGTTCGTGAATACTCGGATGTCTTTGAGGAAGTAAAGGGCTTGTCTCTAAAATGGGAGATAGACTTCTGCATATATCTAATTGATAACGCAAAACCCGTTGCTTTACCCATTAGGCACATGGCTCCACGGGAGAGAAAGGAGCTTAGCAAGCAAGTTAAGGAGCTACTAGAAAAAGATTTTATAAGGCGGAGTATTTCTGAATGGGGTGCTCCAGTGGTGTTCGCAACCAAAGAGGACAGTTCACTTCGCCTGTGCGTTGATTATAGGGAGCTAAACAAGCTGACCAAGAAGAATAGGCACCCACTGCCAAGAATAGACGATTTGCTCGATCAGCTTGTAGGTGCAACAGTTTTCTCCCAATTAGATCTGGCTACCGGATTTCATCATCTGAGAGTAGCAGAAGATAGCATTGATAAGACCGCATTCAGAACCCCGGACGGTTTCTTCGACTGGCTCGTCATGCATTCGGCTTGACAAACGCACCCGCTTATTTCATCGATTTGATGAATAGAGTGTTCCGGGAATTACTCAATAAATTCGTGGTGGTCTTCGTAGATGATATTCTGATTTTCTCGAAGAATGAGGAAGAGCATGCTTTGCATTTATGGGAAGTCATGGATACTCTCCGTGCACATCAGTTAAAAGCCAAATTCTCTATGTGCCACTTCTGGAGGGAAGAAGTAAGATTTCTTGGGCATGTGGTGTCCAAGGAAGGGTTAGCCGTGGACACCGCAAAAGTAGTTGCGGTCCAGGATTGGAAGGTTCCAAAGAATGCAACTGAAGTCCGAAGTTTTCTTGGACTAGCAGGCTTTTATCGCAAGTTCATTAAAGTCTTTGCAAAAATCTCAGCTCCACTTACAAGGTTAACAAAGAAGAACCTGACTTTCACTTGGTATTTGGACTGCAAAGTCGCTTTCCAACGATTGAAGAGGGATCTGACACCAGCCCCTGTTTTGACATTACCAGATGGGAGCAAGATGTTTACGATATACACAGATGCATGCGGTACGGGACTAGGCGCTGTTTTGATGCAAGAGGGGAAGGTAGTAGCTTATGGTGGAAGGCAATTGAAAGTGCTTGAGAAAAACTACCCAACACACGATCTAGAGTTAGCAGCCATCGTTTTTGCTCTTAAGTCGTGGCGCCACTATCTCTTAGGTGAGAAATTTGAGTTGTATACTGACCATAAATCGTTGAAGTGCCTTTTCTCGCAGAAGGACCTCAATCTAAGGCAGCAAAGATGGATGGAGTTTCTCACCTCATACGACTTTGATATCTCCTATACTCCTGGCAAGGGCAATGTAGTAGCAGACGCCCTAAGTTGAAAGAAGCTGGCCTTAAGTCCTCTCTTTGTAGAAAGGAAAAGTTTGGAGTACATAGCAAATTTTGATTTTAGACCCTCTGTTGATTATGTAACTGGCTTGATGGCAATGCTAGAGGTGCGGCCTACTTTGTTGGACTCAATAGGAACCGTGCAACGTGAAGACCCTCAGCTAGTTGATGTGATAGATAAGCTGATTAGGGGAGAGACTTCTAGTCACCTCAACAGATACTCCATCGATGATAAGGGTTGGTTGAGATGGGTGGAAGACTATGCGTCCCGCAAGCAAGAGATTTGGTGAAGATGGTTCTGGAAGAAGCACACCATTCCAAGATGACCATACACCCCGGTGGAGACAAGATGTATAAAGATGTCAAAAGAGTTTTCTTTTGGAATGGCATGAAGAGGGATGTAGCTGAGTTTGTTTCGAAATGCATGATATGCCAGTAAGTCAAGGCGGAGCAGAAGAAGCCAGGCGGTTTGCTTCATCCTCTAGAAGTTCCACAGTGGAAATGGGGAAGCATCTCGATGGACTTTGTTGATGGGTTGCCTAGGTCAAGAGGGAGAAATACCGGTATTTGGGTAATAGTGGACAGGCTCATGAAAAGCGCTCATTTTATACATGTCAAGAGTAGGAGGACCGCCTCGTCTTTAGTCTCCATTTATCTTAACGAGATAGTTCGACTCCATGGGTTACCCTCCAGTACAGTGAGTGATCGAGACCTTATCTTTACAAGCGAGTTCTGGAGGAGTTTGCAAGAGGATGTAGGCACACAGGTATGTTTAAGCACAGCCTATAACCCCCAAACCGATGGCCAGATGGAAAGAGTCAACAGAGTATTAGAAGACCTCTTGAGACTATGCATTCTTGACTTCAGAGGTACATGGGAGGATCATCTCCCTTTGGTGAAATTCTCTTAAAACAATAGCTACCAAGCAACTATAGGCATGGCACCCTTCGAAGCTTTATATGGAGGCCATGTCGATCACCAACTTATTAGTGGGAGTCCACAGATAAACTTTTACTTTGGCCAGACATGATTAGAGAGACTTCAGAGAAAGTGGACTTGATACGAACAAGAATGAAGACTGCCCAAGATAGACAGAAATCCTAAGCAGACAAGAGAAGGGCCGACCTTGAGTTTAAAGTTGCGGATAAGTTATTCCTTAAAGTATCTCCTTTGTGGAATGTCATCCGCTTTGGGTCCATAGGAAAGCTGGCACCACGATTCGTAGGACCATTTCCGATCATCGAAAGGATTGGGACGATGGCCTACAGAGTTGAGCTACCTGAAAGACTGGCTGGAGTTCATAATGTTTTTCATGTCTCTCAGCTACGAAAGTGCTTACGTGAGTCGGCAGAAGTTGTGGAGCCAAGTATAATAGAGGAACTCGAAGTGGAACGAGAAGCGATTGTGAGGAGAGTTCCAACTCATATCTTGGGGATGGAAAAAAGCTACGCAACCATGAAGTTAAGCTTGTCAAAGTTCAATGGAGCGACGCCGAGGAAGACACGGCTTGGGAGACTGAGGCCAAAATACGTGCAACCTAACCTTTTCTTTTTGCGGGTACATCTTTGATCTCTTTTTCCTTAAGTTAATTCAAGCTTGTATCTACCTTTTTAGTGAATCTCTTCGGTCATATTCTTTATCCTTTGGTAGAGGCCAATGATGTGAACTTGTATTAGAAACATGTTATGATTGATGGATGCTAATGGATGCAAGTGTTTGCTAGTGGTTGCTCGTGGATGCATACACACACATTAGGCACTAAATCGGCTCAATCACTTTCATACTTCATATAAATGTATGCTTATTTAGATTAATGGATGTATAATGGTTGTGTTATCATATGGATGCTGCATTCGGATGAATGGTTGTACACGCATGTAGAAATAATATGTATCATTAGGGAGCTTTTGTGTACATAATGGACGCATGGCACTACCGTAATTTGCATTAAGGAGGTCAACAGAATCAGTAGACCACCTGATTTTGCATTAGATACGGATATGTACACACACTGTGCATATAAACATGAAAGCATTAGAAGTCTTTTAGGGACAGTGGATGCCTATGTTTGATGGTTGAGTAGATGGACGATTGGATGATAGTATATGTATTCTTCGTAACTTGATGATTTTGGGTCGAAATCCTTTAAGGAGGGGAGAATGTAACGCCTCGTGTTTTCTGTTAACATAAACTAACGAATTAAACAATAATTAATTTAAAAATGTGAGAATCAAGAGAAAAGGGTTACGCCATTGTGTTCGTCTCGGAATTTTTGTTGAGATAGAGTCCGAGTTTGCGTAAATTGGACTTCGTATTAAGAAGTTATGGTTGTCGGAAGTTTCCAGAAAATTCAAATAAATTCAAATAGCTCGAAAACAAATTCAAAATTCAAATCAGAAGTCAGAAGCGGGCTGGGCGGGAAAATTCCCGTCATGGACCCAGGTCGGCCAGGGGGTCGACCCCAGTGTTGACCCCCCTACAGGTCGACCTGGGGGTCGACCTAGGGGTCGACCTGGGGGCGACCTGCCACCCCCCCCCCGGGTTGTTCTGAAAGATGATGATTTTGTGACTCAGTGCTGAGTCATTAGGGCTGAGGTGTCACCCTACCTTGACTGGATGGTCTTGATTGATTATAGGTTGATCGGATGGCCTAAATTAATCCTAAATACTATATAAACACATGTAGACTCAAACCCTAAAACCAAATCAAAATTAGAACCATGGTCGTCATGCTATCACCATGCAACCTAGAATAGCCGTCATCAACTAGAGGAAAAGTAAAGCTAATCAGCTCAATCCAACTAAAGTCTATAGCAACTACGACAACAGATTTGTCTACTTCAAAGGCGTGCTAAATCAATTTCAGAACTAAGATCTCAGACCTCAAGATCTTCTTTGAGTTGTGAGTTTGATTTCTTTAATAAGATAATTAACAAGTAAATTAGGTTGAGTTATAATTTGGATTATATGGTTATGTTTGTAAAACATTGGGAAAAATGCGATATTTTGTGAATGTATGCTAGTTGTTCATAATGATAGTTTTTGTTGTGAATCCCTTTGTATATACCCAAACATCTATGTTCAACCTGATTCATGTTTGACATCATTGTATATGCAAGTTTGGGTGCAGATTATATGCTAGTTTCTATGTGAATTTTACATAGTTTACATGTGAACCAAATAAGATGACCATATGCAAGTTTAGGTAGAAATTGGATTCACATATATGCAAGTTTACACCTTTAGATTTAGATCTATGACATACATAGTTTTATGCAAGTTTGTGACTATGGCCTATGCAAGTTTTGGGTGAAAACTATATTCATATATACAAGTATTAGGTGAGAATTATATTCATATATGCAAGCTCACACCTTTTAGCCTATCTTTAGATTCATGACAATACCAAGTTTATGCAAGATATGTTGTAATCCTTATTAGTAAGTTAGATCCATTTTGTGTGTTATGCAAATTTGCGATGTTTCTTCCCTTTTATGTCATTAGACCAATTGCTAGTCTAATATATATATATATATATATATATATATATATATATATTTGTCATGATAAGCGAACGAACAACGTGGGGACGATGCGGGTAATATTGAATATACACATATTGAGAATTGGCATAAATGGCCTTAAAAAGGCATATAATTAATTTAAGACATTAATTGGAAAATTTGGTATTTATGGACATAATTTAGGTGACAATTATGGACATAAGTATATTTAGAATTTATTTACAAATCAGAATAGGGATATTAATCCACTTTGGGGTTAAATAAAGATGTGTAATAATAAACCACCTATGACACGAGGTTAGACTCTTTTGTGGTGTAAGACTGCCCGGACCCGCCCGGCAAATCCAGCAGCCACAAATGTCAGTCTAATGTGAGAGGTCAAAGGCATGAATTAAATGTGTAACAGTTATAAAGACACGAGGTTAGGATCGTTTGTGGTGTAAGACTGCCCGGACCCGCCCAGCAAATCCAGCAGCCACAAATGCCAGTCTAATGTGGGAGGTCTTTATAAGGTTACGGTGTTAATGAACTAAGAAACACTTAACTAGATAAACATGTGGTGGGACATAGGGGGTCATGTGGGTGCCGTGGGTGGCATGTGAAATTAAGAGGGTGCCTTAGGCGGCATGTGAAATACGATTAGATGCACTTAACTAAGATTGAAACATGTAAGAAGGCATGAAAAGAATGGGTTAAGTGGGGAAAACCTTAGAGGGGATCAAACATAAGTGAAAGATTGTGTCATGCAACCAGTAACCCATTAAGTATCTTTGTGGGCTCGACCCAAGTCGAGGACGGGACAAGCATACTGAGTTTGATTGTAAGAGGTCAAAACGGGTTAGCGGCGGCAACGCAAGTCCAACGGGGTCAGGTGCGTGTGTGGCCCCGGGCTGGTAGGTAAGACGTTGTTGCATCGTGTAGGTATAAGTCGTGCATTTTTTGGTGGTATCGGTTTGCCACTTTGGGGAGTGATACACCCCACTGTGGGGCCAGCACGGGTATCTACGAGTTAGGGAGCCGATAGAATGGGGGTAGTGGGTACACCTAGTGGAGATAGGGGCAGACGGCACCTATGAAGGCAGCTAGGGGTACACGAAACTACAATTATCATTATTAAGTTTGGTAGGCGGGATCAACCTTTAGGGTGTTTGGTGCAATGTAGTAATTATCTTATAGTGTTTAGGTGCGCCTTTAATGTTATCTTTGTTTATCGTATTCCCTTGTTTTCTCTGACATGCCCATTGGTTCACAGTCATTTCCTTATTTTTCAGCTTGTGCCTTATCCTAGTTACTTAATGATTATATTGTTAAAGTTATTGCACTCGCCAGACTTTATGTCTGACCCCCTTTGCTTCCACCTCTGTTCTTCCTCCCTCCCCCCCTCCCTCGGTGCTCAGGGTAGGACTAGCACTAGTGGAGCTTAATTAGGACAGCTTTATCTCTCTCTCTCTTTTTGGAAGTTGCTTGGATCGCTGAAGTAAAGTTCATCCTATCTTATTTATGGCTATTTAATGTTGGGGTTATGTCTTTTATTTTATGTACTCAGAACTTATTTGTCAAATTTGGTTTTGTAGTTGGTTTTTGATGTGATGTAACCATACTATTTCTCCGCTGCAATAAAAGTGGTTTTTGTTTTCCAAGTACCAAAATATTTATCTGCCTTGTTTACTTTTCTATTCTATACACAATAAACGCTCCACCAAATTTAAGGCATTCCCTTTGTGAGTGACCTTAACGGAGGTGGGGTGTCACACATCACAAAATGCTTAGCTTAATTCAATGCAAAGAGTAGGATAAACATAACAAATACTATAGCATTTAATTCAATGCAGAGAGTACTGGTGTCTATATATCATTTAATGTTGTTAGGTGTCTACAATGATGGCCAAATCTGTCATTTCTTCCGCCATCCATACACAGCCTGAACATGTAAGCATTGTAAAGTGAATGTAGACAAACGGAGGCAAAACCAGATGGCACAAAACATGTAAAATCCGACCCGTACTCATATGTGAAAAGCTAAAAGGGTGCAAGGGACAAAAACCGCTGCAAATATTATAGCATATACTTGGAACTCATATGCTAATATCAAAGCAGCCTGTAATATAGAGTGTGTGTATCGCCATGAATGTACAAACAACCACTTTTATTTCAGATTCACTTGTAAAAGCATGCAACAAATTCATATAAGACTATGAAGAAAAACTGACCTGAAGCTATGACGCCTGAGAATGACGGT
Source organism: Allium sativum (assembly GCA_030737875.1). Lineage (NCBI taxonomy): Eukaryota > Viridiplantae > Streptophyta > Magnoliopsida > Asparagales > Amaryllidaceae > Allium > Allium sativum. The sequence continues at coordinate 351,354,707 of CM060926.1, forward strand.
TGCCAGCTACATGCATGCATACAATAAAACAAATACAGATGCAAAAGCATTTCTATTTAGGGTTACTCCTGAAAATGCATACCGTAAAACAAATACATAACTCAACAAACTCAATGAAGGCACCAAACCACAATGAACTATCATGCCAGACTTCTGAATATATATGACCAAGCTCCACAACAAAGTGGCACCAATTCCACTCCGGGTTAGTTTCCACTAAAGGCTCACTAAGGCATAATTTGTGAATTCGAATTATTCTGTGTATCTTGTTGAGCAGAATTCAATAATGTATTTACCTTAACTTTATCTGATGTATCTTCAAACTCCCAAGGCATAATTTGTGAACTCGAATTCCCTCTGCCATTGTCATTAGTCATTTTTTCATCTTCTCTCAAACAATCCTTTACCGTTTCATCTTTTTCCTACATACTGAAGTTAGAGGCCGATTTCATATTGATAGACTGCATAGTAACAACCTAAACATTACTTCTATCTGTCTTGCTATGAGCTTCTTACATTTCATTTTTATCATCTTTTTCTAGCATACTCACTTTAGACATATCCATTGTATTATAATCATTAACATCATCAACAATTGTGGCTTCAGCAGTACCTCTTTTTAAACCTGTTAAGACACCCTTTTCTCTGGAAAATATCCTCTATGGTTACTATCCTACTTCACATCAATATTAAGCTGAAATTTTGATTGCGCAATAATAGCATTATATTCAATGTACATACTGTAACATGCAGTACATGTAAAGTGTTTATTTTACAATAACATAATATGTACTATATTTTAAGAAGTAGATTTGAATATTAGTTTCGATTGCTTATTAGCATTTCTGTTATTGAACTATCTCGACACACCTTCTAAAAGGTTTGGTCTTCTGTTTTCTTGTACTGTATGTTGGATTTATTGCTTTACTATTCTTATAAATGCTTGCTTCATATTTTTTACACAATCCCGATTAATTCTGAAATGATGATCAGATTATCGGAGCATTTAACCGTTTGGTGCCATATTAACACTAAAATCTGCTTTAATTAGTAAATACTCGTTGTATTCAACTGTTAACTCCTAATCACATAAAGAAAAATGCTAACTTGTATGAATGAGTAGAAAACAATGATCATTTGAGTTACATACCCAAACTAAGAAGTTATACACGAAGCCTAAACATTTCACATGTCAAATATTTCTAGCTTTTTATTCATATGAATATGGAAACTTGTTTTGAGCCATACTGCCAATTTAATTTCACTATAACTGATCAATCGTTAGATCACACAGGTGGCAGCACATGAATTGAGCGTAGGCTAAGAGACGGTGACCCTATGGAGCATCGATAAATTTTGAATTTCCTTTTAGATAAGAATGAATATAAGAATCAAATTTAATTGGAAACTGCTCTTTGGATCTACAATAGTTGTTTGTTCTCAAATCAATCTACAGACTATTTTCGGGTTCAAATTATAAAAACCATGATTATTGGTGGTAAACAGAACTATGAGAAGAAAGGCATGAATTGTTGGTAATAATATACTCATTTTCTCATTTACTATTTGCAGATATTATTACTGTATGGCTACTTCTACAGATGCAGGTATGTAAATAATGTAGTAACCTGTACAACCATAAAAAGTTGGTCCGAAATGTCTACCCAACTGTAAATATGATGAAAAATAAATTATGCTCGTATTTTCCTTTTTGGTGGAGAAAGTAAACAAACATGTATAGAAAACACTTACACAATTAGTTGCCTGATTTGCCACTACCTTGGAAAATATTGTTTTAGTTATTTTCGAAGATGCATCGATCTTGGAGAATGTATCACAAATACTGATTGTCTAAATTAAAATTTTAATATGTATATAATAGTGTTTCAAGAATTTCAAAGTAGTCATACAACATGGTTTTGGAAAGCCGTTTCCAAACTGGCATGGCAAGCAATGAATCTTATGGTAAACTGATATACATTATTTACGATATATTTTGTTCTCACGCGGCCTATGAGATATATTAACTAATGCAGTTTCTCTAAAATAATATTAACTAATGCAATTACTTGTCCATGATAAATACATGAATACAGACCAAAAGAACGAATACGAGTAGAAAACTAAATAGTCTTTAGCATACCCGTCTTTTTTACCACGCCAGTTCCCCTGTGTGCAACTGATGAAAGCTACTGATAGCCACGATAATTGAAAGTACAATCCACCAAGCTACGTTCTATATAAGAAAGGACTGTACAATTAATTAAAAAATGGTTATAAAAGAAGATATTAAGCATACGATAACTGATGTATGGCTACTTCTGTAATATTAGCAAATGAAATATTTGAAAGCAATGAGTTGACAAGATATTAAGAATACTTGACAAAACCTCTAGCACCACCTGCATAGAATCTATAGTATTACCAAGCATATGAATGTAAATCAATGGGCCAATCAACCCTACACCAAATCTGAAAACAATAATTAAACCCTAATTAAAAGGCTAGGTAGACTCGTTCTTCATGTGTACTGTAACACCTCACCTCCGTTAAGGTCACTCACAAAGGGAATGCATTAACTTCAGTGGAGCGTCATAAGTGTATAGAACAGATAAATTACAAAACAGAAAAAAATTTTAAACAGCGGAAAATATATAAAACTTTACTTCATTGGTAAAACAACAGCTTGGTAAAACAGCTTATACAAAGATTGTTTTCCAACACCAAAACACCCTTACCCATTACAACAAGCATCTATCTTGTTTAACAAAATAAATAAGCATAAAACGACAATGATATTCCTGAATAAAGCATGAGCCAGCCATAGCAGTGGAAAAGAGAGTCCAAAGCAATACATCGTCTATCGTCAAGCTTGGAAAGAAAACTGAGCTAAGTGGTGATATTCCCTCCCTGTGAACCTAGGGGGGAACGAAAGAAAAGAAGGCGAAAGAAAACGGGTCAGACATAAGTCTGGTAAGTCCAGTGATTATTCAGCATGTAAACAGGTAAAAGGATCATGACATGAATAAACTAAATACCAGACATAGCCATGATAATAAGCATAAAAAGACAACAAATGACGATCGATAGATTTGATAAGGTAGGATACACTGAATGTGCTTTGGTTCTGTCTCTGATTTCCTAATTTCTTTGCACCACCCAACTAGCATCCCAACTAGTGTCTTTTATAGAACGATTCGTATTCCCTACTAGTGTCCCAACTAGTATCATGTGAAAAAGGATCTGTATCCCCTACTTGTGTCCCAACTAGTATCATGTGTTATAAATTAAGGCGATCCCAACCCTGCAATTGTGGCAGCCTTCAGGTGTGCATCTTGTATAAGGATCTTACCTCAATCAGCCTAATTTCCATGAAGATGTTAGATGTACCCTTACTGCCCTATCGATCGGCTCCCTACTTGCATTAATTTTTCCTTGTGTCTGTGTCAATCGGCCCTCTCTTGCGTGCAGATACCCTGTGCTGGTCGCACCATAGGGTGTATCAACCCCTATTATATTGACCCAACACGATTCAAGATGCACAGTGTATACTACTGATGCTCAGTGCCTGTTTTCCACTCCGGAGCACATGCACGCCCATACTCCGTCAGAACAACACTGCAGCACCCCCTGCCGCTATTTTGACTGCTTATAATCAGCCCAGTAATCGTGCCCCACCCTGCCTGGTTCAGGGTACCGTGATAAATCTATGTGGGTTACTTCTGAAATGGATCCCTATTACTAGGGTTTTCTACGGTCTATTCGTATACCCCCCAAATTGGTTAAGTGTTATCCATCCATTCATGTTAACTTAACCCATCCACACGTCATGTCATGTTGGTTAAGTATTTCTTATTAACTTAACCATTCTCATTCAATCATGTTGTAATTGGATAAGTGTTTCCCCTTCGCTTAACCCCATTCGTTCATCATGTTATATTGGTTAAGAGTTTCCCATTTACTTAACCCCACTTGTTCATCATGTTATATTGGTTAAGTGTTCCCTATTAACTTAACCCCAATCGTTCATCATGTTATATTGGTTAAGTGTCATCAATCCAGTCGAGTTAACTTAACCCACCAACTTGTCATGTTACATTGGTTAAGTGTTGCCCTCTTTCTTACTTAACCCTATCACACATCATGTTGTGTTGGTTAAGTGTTGCCCTCTTGTGTTAACTTAACCCTACCACTTGTCATGTTACATTGGTTAAGTGTTACCCTCTTGTGTTAACTTAACCCTACCACTTGTCATGTTACATTGGTTAAATGTTGCCCTGTTGTGTTAACTTAACCCCTACCATTCTTAGCCTGTCTGTTTCTTAGCTTTAATTCAATCATTAAAGCACCAACCTCTCACATTAGATCTATATTTTTGCGGTCACTGGATGTGCTGGGCGGTTCCGGGCAGTCTTACATCGCAACTCAATCTAACCTCGGGTTTTTGGGCTCAATGCGCTAACCTCTCGCATTAAATCAATATTGTTACGGTTGCTGGATGTGCCGGGCGATTCCGGGCAGTCTTACACCGTAACTCAATCTAACCTCGGGTTAGGCATATTCATTTTTTTAATTAATTTACATATTTACAATTTATGTTCATATGTAAATTATCCACAAGTGTTGTCAATTCAAGTCATGCCCCCATTTACCCTCTAAATTATGTCTATAATTCCAAGTATTTAAATTCTACCATTTCATGCTACTAATTATTTACATGACTATGAGCCAATCTATGCCAATAGCATGTAGTTTAATATATTTTTCCCAACATCTCCCCCGTTATTCGTTCGCATAATTCACATAGAACGTTAGGCTTGCAAATTAGCCTAACTTACAAACAAGTGGGAAAAGAAAGGGACATGTAACATTCCAACAGGCCTAAACAATATAGATCAACATGCATAGTATAAATTTAGGATGGAATGACATAAACTTAATTAAGCACATGAATGTGATCTTACATTTAAATTAGATCCAATTAACATGCGAACTAGAATAGATCTAATTGTATAAGCATGAACTTATATAATCTTAAACATGGGTACTAACTTGGATCTAAACATGTAAGCATGTATGAACATAACTTATCATGTAATTTGCATATACAGCATAGTAGGTTCAATTGTGTCAGTCCAATAATTTCATAGGCATAGGATGTACACCATGATAAATCAATCACAACAGTTACATAGGCATGATAGGTTCCATTTTGTCAATCCACCAGTCTCATAGGCATGTTAGGTTTCATTATGTTAATCCACGAAAGGTGTCATTACATCAATCACAATAGTCTCATAGGCATAGGCAATTCCGAATTGACATAAGGATAGGAACGAATAGAATTAGGCATAATTTCTTATTAGGTGTTCACATCTAAACAATAACCGTACTTACCGAAAAAGGACGGATCTTGATTTCTGGGATCCGATTTCTAAATTTGAAAATTCATCCTTTGATGTGGACGTTTGATTCTCTAGTTCTTCTAATTGATTCCTAGTTTGAATTTGATTCTCTAGTTTGAGGTAGATGACTGGAGGCTAGGCCACATTATGGACGATCTGCATGACGACTTCATAGAATGAGTTCTAGGGTTGAGGTTTGAGGTGACTATATAGAAGTCTAGGTTCAATTCTAGCCTTTAGATTAGTCTAGGAGAAATCAGAGCCATCAAACCAAAGAGATGTGTCATCCAGTCAACCATAGCACGACACAAAAGTCGTAATACCTCAGAAATTAGTCATAGGCCAATCAGAGAAGGCTACATCATCTCAGGGCTTCAAAAATTCATCACTGGAAGAGGATCTCAAAGGGGTCGACTCCCTACAAAACGGTCGACACCTATATCGACTCCCCCTTGGGGGGAAGGTCGACACCTCTGAGCGAGAAATTTCCGGCTTAGCCCGCTCTGACCAAATTTTGAATTTTGAACAGTTTTGACCTTTGATTATTATTTTAATTTAATTTCTGTTTAGAATTGAAATCTTCTAAACTCCATAACTTCTTCATACGGAGCCCGATTTATGCAAACTCGGACTCTATCTCAAGCAGAATTCCGAGACGAACACAATGGCGCAACCCATTTCACTTAATTCTTCTTCTAAAAATTAAGTGTTCTTAAATTTGTTAATTTTAATATTTAAAATTATAGGGTGTTAGATTCTCCCCTCCTTAAAGGATTTCGTCCCTGAAATCTCAATGTCAAGAAGAATGTATATCCTACCATCCAACATCCATCTACTCAACCATTTAATCACAGGAATCCATTGTCCTTAAAAATATTCCTAATGCTTTCATGATCATATACATAGTGTGTGTATATGTCCTCATCTAATGCAAAATCAGGCGGTCTACAAATTCAGTTGACCTTCTTAATGCGAATTATGTCAGTGCCATGAGTCCATTATGTATGCAATTATTCCTAATCGTACCTTATAACCTCTACCCGAGTGCACAATCATTCATACAAATGCAACATCCATATACAAATATATATATGCATATGCAATATGAAAGTGACTGAGACGATCTAGTGCCTAATGTGTGTGTATATGCATCCACGAGCAACCACTAGTAAACACTTACATCCACTTGCATCCACCAAACATAACATGTCTCAAACACATGTTAACATCCATTGGCTTCCACCTAAGGATCAAGGATAGGACCGATAGGATATACTTAAAAGATAAAGACTAGCATGCAAATAAACTTCACAGAAAAAGCGAGATCAAGGATATACCCTCAAAAAGGGTATGATGCGCGTGTCTAGTCTTCAGCCTTCTAAGTCACATCTTCTTGAGCTTCAACCCATTATGCTTTGTCTGTCTTAACTTCACGATTGTGTAGCTTCTTAATTTCTATTTCCAGTATGAGTTGGAACTAATTTCACTGTCGCCTCTTGTTCCACCCTTTCTCCTTCTAGTACACTCGGGACTACAACTTTTGCTGTGTCATGCTAACATTTCCTCAAAGGGTCTTCAAAATTCACTAGAGGGTATTCCACGTAGAAGAACTATCTCTTGAAAACAAACATATGCTAACCATGTTACCAAGTGTATTTATTAAGGTGATTAGAGGTATCTTCTCAACTTAACTTATCCATTGCGTCAACTATTTAAGTGTCTTTTCTTTGTGAAGTCCCTATTTGATCCAAAAGCATAGGTTTTACTCCTAGCGATGCCAACTGCTAACTTAACAGAAGGTTTTAAAATCAAGGGTTGATATGTATTCTGAATTTTTCCTTTCCACCTAAAGAGGACTTGAAGTCAACCTTTTTCTTCTTACGGCATCCGCTACCACCTTAGCCTTACTTTTCACATCAAAATGGCACCTAGTCCTGTGCCGCATGCATCTATGTATACTGTAAACCTTTTACTACCGTAAGGTAAAAGTCAAAACTAGGGCCGTTGTAAGAGCCCTCCTCGATCGTTTGAATGTGACATCACAATCAATATCCCGAGCAAAGGTTAGATTCTTCTTTGTTAATCCAGTAAGTGCGACTAATACCTTCGCATAGTTCTTAATGAACTTCCTATATTAACCTGCTATTCCAAGAAAGCTCCTTACTTCTGTTGCATTCCTTGGGACCTTTCAGTCTTGTACCGCAACTACTATTGTGGGATCTACTGCTAACCCTTCTTTGGACGCCACATGTCCTAGAAACCTTACTTATTTTCTCCAAAAATGGCATTTGGAGAATTTTGCTTTTAGCTGATGTGCACGAAGAGTATCTGTAGCTTCCCTTAGATAACAGCATGTTCTTCTCCACTCTTAGAGAAAAATAGAATATCATCTATGCACAAGCGATGTGAACCTTCTGCCTTTATAGCGAAAACAACTGGAGCACCCTATTCAGAAATACTTCGCCTTATGAACCTTTTCTAAAGTAACTCTTTTACTTGTTTACTGAGCTCTTTCCTTTCCCTTGGAGCCACGTGTCTAACTGGTAAGGCAACAGTTTTTGCGTTATCAACAAGGTATATGCGGGAGTCAATCTCTCGCTTTGGAGGTAAGTCTTTTACCTCTTCAAAGACATCCGCGTATTAACGGACTACTCTAACAGATTGCAAGCTTTCAACAGACGCATCAAGAGATTCTAGGTAACTAAGCATAACAGAATTCATGGGATTACAAGAGATTTCGAGAGTGTTACCGAGGCGAGTCATAATTCTAACCACTCTCCTTTCAAAATCGAGGAAGGCACCATTACTGGATAACCAATCCATCCCTAGAATCAACCTATAGCCAATGAAACCAAAAACGTAAGCATTACATCTAAACTCAACGCTTAGTATAAATATTCCCAAATCCAAAAAAATCATAGATTAATGAGCCAAACCACCAATTGGATTTGAGACAATAATGGGATCTTCTACTATACAAGTACTAAGGTGTAGAGAATCAACTAAGGAAGCAGATAGAAAAGAATGTGAAGTGCCAGAATTAATTAAAGTTCTAACAGGATGATTGAAAATAAAAACTAAACTCTCAACAAAAACGTTCCTACCTCTCTTAGGTACACTAGAAGTGAGAGCATGCAATTGCCATCTAGAAGATTATGTCCTTTGCCCTTGTCCTTGTCCTTCGGCAATCCTTGATAAGATGCCCTGCTTCACCATACTGAAAACAACCACTTGTCTTCTTCTACCTATAATTAAATGACCCGCTATACCACAGAAAAGACACTGCCTCTTGTCGTAGGATCAATTATTTCTTCCACCCTTCTTATATTCCAATCTCTTGCTTGTGATTACTTCCACTTTGGCCTCTTTCTTTTCACCATACTCCTTCTGTGTGGATTAAGCCATATCAACAAGCTTCTTATCCTGGGGCTTGTGCTCCTTAGCCTAAACTCCCTTATTCTTATCCTTACTGTCCTTGTGTAGCTTGTTGACAAGTTTCTCGAGACTACCTCCATTGCAAGGTAACCTACAAAGCTTGAAAGAAGATTAGCCGCAGGTGAAACTACTGCGGCCATAGATGGAGTTTGGGCACTACCTCGCCCTCGACATGTGCCGTATGCCTACGAAACTATAGTGAAAAGAAAGGAAGAAGAGATTCAAATAGAGAATCGAAAGGCAGTGCATATGGCTTTGGGGAGTATGCCTTTTAAAAACAATACTTTTCTCTTGGAAAACGCTACTTTAAAACATGTTTTTGAAAATACTTTTTTATAAAAATGCTTTTGAAAACGAGTTTCAAAATCCTTTATCTGTTCTGGTAACCTTCAGCTCTGATACCACGTGTAACACCATACCTCCGTTAAGGTCACTCACAAAGAGAATGCATTAACTTCAGTGGAGCATCATAAGCGTATAGAATAGATAAATTACAAAACAGACAAAAAATTTAAACAGCGGAAAATATATAAAACTTTACTTCATTGATAAAATAGCCGCTTGGTAAAACAGCTTGTATAAAGATTGTTTTCCAACACCAAAACACCTTTACCCATTACAACAAGCATCAGTCTTGTTTAACAAAATAAAGAAGCATAAAACGACAATGATATCCCTCAATAAAGCATGAGCCAGCCATAGTAGTGGAAAAGAGAGTCCAAAGCAATACATCGTCTATCTTCGAGCTTGGAAAGAAAATTGAGCTAAGTGGTGATATTCCATCCCCATGAACCTTGGGGGGAACGGAAAAAAAGAAAGCGAAAGAAAACGGGTCAGACAAAAGTCTGGCAAGTCCAGTGATTATTCAGCATGTAAATAGGTAAAAGGATCATGACATGAATAAACTAAATACCAGACATAGCCATGATAATAAGCATAGAAAGACAACAAATGATGATCGATAGATTTGACAAGGTAGGATACACTGAATGTGCTTCGGTTCTGTCTCTGATTTTCTAATTTCTTTGCACCACCCAACTAGCATCCCAACTAGTGTCTTTTATAGAATGCAAAGTATTCCCTACTAGTGTCCCAACTAGTATCCTATGAAAAAGGATCTGTCTCCCCTACTAGTGTCCCAACTAGTATCCTGTGTTATAAATTAAGGTGATCCCAACCCCGCAATTATGGTAGCCTTCAGCTGTACGTCTAGTATGAGGATCTTACCTCAATCAGCCTAATTGCCATGAAGATGTTAGATGTACCCTTACTACCCTCTCGATTGGCTCCCTACTTGTATTAATTTTTCCTTGTGTCTGTGTCAATCGGCCCTCTCTTGCGTGTAGATACCCTGTGCTAGTCCCATCATAGGGTGTATCAATTCCTATGATAGCGACCCGACATGATTCAAGATGCACAGTGTATACTACTAATGCTTAGTGCCTTCTTTTCCACTCCGTAGCACGTGCACGCCCATACACCGTCGGAACTACACTACTGCACCCCATGCCGCTATTTTGACTACTTATAATCAGCCCAGTAATCGTGCCCCACCCTGTCTAGTTCAGGGTACCGTGATACATCTATGTGGGTTACTGCTGAAATGGGTCCCCGTTACTAGGGTTTTCTAGTGTCTATTTGTATACCACCCAAATTGGTTAAGTGTTATCCATCCATTCAAGTTAACTTAACCCATCCACATATCATGTCATGTTGGTTAAGTGTTTCTTATAAACCTAACCCTTCTCATTCAATCAAGTTATAATTGGTTAAGTGTTTCCCCTTAGCTTAACCCCATTCATTCACCATGTAATACTTGTTAAGTGTTTCCCATTTACTTAATCCCACTCGTTCATTGTGTTATATTGGTTAAGTGTTCCCACTAACTTAATCCCACTCGTTCATCATGTTATGTTGGTTAAGTGTCATCAATCCAGTTGAGTTAACTTAACCCACCCGCTTGTCATGTTACATTGGTTAAGTGTTTCCCTCTTGTGTTACTTAACCCTATCACACATCATGTTGTATTGGTTAAGTGTTGCCCTCTCGTGTTAACTTAACCCTGCCACTTGTCATGTTACATTGGTTAAGTGTTGCACTTTTGTGTTAACTTAACCCTACCACTTGTCATGTTACATTGGTTAAGTGTTGCCCTCTTATGTTAACTTAACCCTACCACTTGTGATATTACATTGGTTAAGTGTTGCCCTATTGTGTTGATTTAACCCCTACCATTTGTCATGTTACATCGGTTAAGTGTTGCCCAGTTGTGTTAACTTAACTCCTACCATTCCAGCGCATATTGAAGTCCACGTTGGCACATTCGCGGGTCTATCCACTGCAAAAAATTACAACATTGAATATCATTGGGGTAATACCTATGGTCTTCGAAGGCAGGACATCCGAAAAATCGACGTCCAGCATTTTTTTCAGTTTTGGCAACAACAACCGATTCATCTCCACAACAACAAATAGGTTAAGCTCCACTAGGTAGCGTTGGACCGATTGGATGTAGGGGCTCGATTTCTTGTCCTTCGTATATGATCTTCTTACCAAGTCTTTGATTTGCTACAACTTCGCTCAATCGAGCGTTGAAAGATTTTGTTCTTGGCTTCACTGATTTAGACTGAACTTTTGCTCCTTCACCGAATTCCACCGTAGGCTTGTTGTGTTGTACACTATTCCTTGACCGTTCAAACTCTTCATAACAATTATTCATTGTTTCTTTGTCAATCTCCAAGTTGTCCATAGCTTCAATACAAAACAAAACCATAAACAATTGAAATGAACGCAAAGTGTATGGAATTTTTGTTCTGTTAGAGTTATAAACCTGGTGCATATTTATTGCTTCGTTGGAACACAAAGCAGGGCTAGATTTGTAAAAAGAAATGTTGAAATTCCCAACAAAAACAAAAAGTAGGTGATACCCGTGATAAGTTTACAGTATTGATATTTAATGCATCAACTTTTTCAGTAACATAATTACTGGTACTGTATCAATGTATAGTGTATCACTGTTTGCACTGTGTACTGTTTGACTGTTTCCGTAAAATGTTTGACATAAAGTATGCTGACCCATTTTTTTAACTCCTACACGTATTGAAAAGGTTAATGCACCCGAGGACGACCCCTATTTTTAACTCCTACTCACGAAAAAGAGTGGCATGACTCCACCCTGGCATAAAACATAGATGAACTATGGGAACTGTGCAAGACTTGACCAGTCAATGTGGAACGATCCATATTTTTTTAACTCTTCGTTGTATTGAATCATTTAATGCACCACAGAACAACACTTACACATAGGTTACATAAGTGATAATAAGTTACAAATAATGATAAATTACACAAACGGTATATTAGACAAACAACAGGTTCGACATATAAAATCAGCCTAGATAACCTAAACGTTACACAACTCTTGGGTTACACACTTCGTTCGAACCACAGTGAAGGTTTTCAACTTTAATCAAGCATAAAGATAAAAATGATACGACGCGTAACGATACAGTACATAGTACGCATAACATAAAATATTTAAATCCTAATTTAACCCATGTTGCAGGCGATAATTTGCATTACTTAGGTCGTTTACTTGATTTCACAGCTTTCTTATTTCTTCCTCTAGTTACAAAGCATACGTAATTGCTCGACGGGGAAAACGGTCATCTATCCACTGTCCAAACTCGCATCCATTGCCACGTACTGGACAACTATAATATCGACATCCAACATCGTTTCCATGACGGACGACTTATTGCGGTGCTTCAAATCCACAAAAGCATACAATATTTGCGGATTGCACCTCGCCTTCTTCTACCGTGGTTCTAACACGAGGAATTACAAGGTTAGACCTGTACTCACGTTGTCGATTATGATTGTCATGCTGATGTCGTATTTCCATTTCATGCATTCCTGCTTCAAGTTCTAATTGTTGCACCTCGTCATTGTGTCGCTCTTCCATTTCGATATACCATTCTGTTGGTTCTCTGGGTGTGGACGAATTGGGGTTTGATGGTCCTGAGAGAAGGTCCATGTAATTGTAAGAAGATGGATACGATATTGGCATTTTTCTTATTTGAGATATAATTTTCAGTCAGTATGGATCGTGTATTGCTTAAGAAATGTTAGCTATATATAGGAGGAGATTTAGTTACCACTGCATAATGATATTACTTCCCGTTTTCAAAAGACACAGAATGTGAAAACAAATTGACAACGAGTAATTGCAACCATTGGACTGTGCACTGTATACTGTGCACTATTTACTGCATATTGTCCGCTTTATACTGTACACTGTGCACTGTTTCTTGTAGCTACGTTGGAAAATGGGTTCTTAACTTTAGAAAAAGAGTGACATGACCACACTCTGGTCTGAAAACTGTAGAACAAGAGTGACCGGCCTACACACTAGGAAAAGAAATTTCATGTATTAAAATATAACGGCAAACTGGTTGCCGTTATATTTTATTGTCGTGGCACCACAGCAGTTACTTAAACGGTCGCATTCCCTCCCTTTATATACCAACCTAACTCCTCCTTGTTCCACACAAGCAGATCACCTTCTCAAATTCATTTTTGACAACCTGAAAAATGTCTTCGTCTGAACCCAAGCGTACCGGCAAAAAATCTGCAGGCAAGAAACCCATAGCCCAATCCCACTTGTCATCGTATGCCATGCAACGTCCAGTCCAACACCAGCAATCGTTTCGCCCAACTCACGAATACGGATACTCACCGTATTCAAACAAAGATGCCTCTTCCGTTCATCAAAGATCTGGAAAAAAATTCTACTCGAAGGGAAGGTTTCCGAGCCACTACGGACGATTGGATCCAACTCTATTTGCCATTGTGGACAAGTGTCGGTCGTTGTTGTTGACAAGACCGAAACAAATGCCGGTCGTCGATTTTTCGGTTGTCAAGCCTTCAACGACCACATGAATTATCCCGTTGACATTGATTGTTGTTGCTTTAAGAAGTGGATTGACCCTCCCATGTGCGAACGTGGACGTCAGTATGCACTCGAAGCGCAAGTAGAAGTAAGACGCTTGAGCAAGATTAAAGCCGGTAAGATAAAGATGGTCCTTTCCCTAGACCATGGTAGGTGTACGTGTTTGAATTTGATGCTTGTGTGCTCAATTGTTGTAGTTTGTATGATTATGGTTTGGCATTTCCTTATGTTGTACTAGTTGTCGTTGTTTCAGTTGTTATAATTGCTCAATAGTTGTAGTTGATATAATTCTCAAGTCTTGTACGCTTCTAAGTTATGTAAGGCACCTGGCAACGGCCCATTTTTCGTAACTCTTTCATGAATTGAAATGTTTAAAGCACCGGTGGACGACCCCTATTTTTAAACTCCTACATATACACAAAATTGCCTCTATAACAAAACAATTACGAATCATGCTTCCAAAGCCCACTAGAGTCAATGAAATGACTTGACACTGAGGCATACAACAATATTACATACTGCAATATCGCTGTGAATTTAATACGAGTCACGTGTATGTAGATTATACCCTTTCACATGCATGTATGACATGATTGGACCATTCACTGAGAAGAAAAAATTAAAGACGCGTTTCCATTATTCGTAGCTGGGATTCCATTAAATGTCTCCATCTTTCGCACACTGCGTTGAGTAGTCTCTTCCGAACCAAATGACAACAGTATACGAAATTGATAGTAACTGCCCGCATTTGTTGTGATGTGAAAAGTCACTGTAGGGAATCTAACGTAATATCACGAGAACCCTGTAACGGGTATTCAAGTATGTTGAATTGTAACTGTTGGTCGTACATTGCTCTTATAAGTACTCCATATCTGATAATCCATCTCATACCTTCTACAGCTTCAAGCAGCATCGTTGTAGACTCAAGCGAGCAAATTTATTTTCTTGTTTTCTTAAAGGTAACGGTTATTATCAACAAAATTCGTACTTCTAGTAACTCTACTTATTCTACTAATGCATAGGTTACATGGACAATTCAGAAATAAGTGATGAAGAAATGGGAAGGATTTTTGATGAGTACGAACGAAACTTAGTGAACGATAACGAAATTGGATTAGTTCATGATATACAAGTTGAAGAGGTACCTGTCGCAATTCAGCATCGAGCGGTTACAGCTCCGCGTCCTTCTCTAGTAAATCAATGACATAGTAATAGTGCTCAAACATTGAATTCTCCTGCTCCAGAATTTTCGTCTAAGGAATTGCTGGCCCTCGTAAAATCCTATATTGAGGTTGAAAAGAGAGATGAGTTGCTAATGCAAAGTGGAGGGGGTTTAACATATGAAGAAAGATGGCCAATGATCACGAGGCTATACAACAACCATCGTTCCCGGCCTACTACATGAACATCGGTTGAAATACAAATGGCTAATCGTCATTTTGCAGACGCTTGTGATCGGTACACAAAGATTATCGAAACTGTTGAAGACGAGAACATATTTAAAACAAATCAAGCAACATATGATTCTCGTTACCTTTTCGAGTATGTTGAGGAGTTCCTTGGTTACAAAGCGTATAAACTCCACTACAGTTGGTTGACCCGCTATGGAACTGAGTAGGCTTATGGTATTGTGATTTTATTGTTGTTTAACTGTCTATTTAATTTGATGTTTGTGCGTAGAATATGGAGTTATATGTAAACATTGTTTTGTTGGCGTGCTATTTAATAATTTTGCATTTCTACACGAGAAAAGGGAAACCTTGTTCAACATCAAATTCAAACGATATTACATTCCAAACAACACTTACAGGAACTAGAACAACAGAACATACCGGCACTATACAAAAACATTCTCTAAACAGAAATACCGTCTCTATACATAACCAAATGCAGTCTCTACATTGAAACATAATCAAAACGTACACAAAATACATCGAAAGTACATAATAGTGGTAGTCAACAAATACAGAACGCATACTCAAACAATAGGAACATACAACTATCAACTAGGAAAACGTAATACAACAAAAGTACATAACAGTGGTAATACAAAAAAAGTACATAATGGTGGTAGTCAACAAATGCAGAACGTCTACTCCAACAGTAGGACCATACAACTGACAACTACGAAAGTACATAAAATTGGTAGTAACTCAGTCGTCCGAGTCATTTGAATGGGTACGTGGATGTGTGCGGCGCCGATGACGTCTCTCATCATCACCAACATCTGGAGGCTGACTGGACACAGCACTAGACCTATGGTGGTAATACATCTGCAAGTCCTGAAGTCTCTTGCGCTCTGCCTCAAGATGGGCCTCAAAATGCGCCTGCTGCTGTCGTGCCTCCTCTGCAACACGATGTAGCTCACCATCATAGTAATCCAGGCTACGCTTATGCTCTATATAGCCCGTATGCCTAATCTCCATCTGCATATCATAAAGATCATGATATGATATCTGTGTAGGATCCGGGTAATAGTGATGGGCCGGAGGATGAAACACGTCAATGTAACGATCCGGTCCAATGGTAGGCACTGCCATGGTCCATCCAAAATGAATGGCGGCCTCCACATGATCAGCTGATCGAAAACTCTAGCTGGGCTGGGTAATATCCTCGAGAACAGGTGGACGTATGCCATGTCGTATTGCAGATGGCCCTACTAAATCAATCGATGTTGCGTGTGTAATCGTGTCTAAGGACCCGGTGAAAAATCTACGCCAAAAGGTAAGGTAACACTCCCCGATAATAACAAAGCTCTCAGCCGTCCACCAGCCTGCTGCCCTGGCTATATCTAGCTGCTCCGTCGGGTAAATCATACACCGACAAGTATGTGGTTGTGGATCATCTGAAATAGCGTCAAAGTCATACAACTGTCTCCAGCACCTCTCACCAAGATACCAATAAGCACCTAGCGCCACGGGATAAGATATAAGTGGAAATCTCCGTCCGGCAAGCATCCTAGCAATCTGTATGATCTCAAGATCGATGGATGAACTCTCCTCAAATGGATGCCATATAATATGATCCCTATACATCCTCAGCTCGATCTGGTTATGGGCAACGGGATATACATGGCATGACTCATTATCCCTGGACCCCCGGTTGTCCACAGTCCAAAAGCATATACGGGGGAAAAAGGTCGATGGGTCTGCAGTACGGGTGATAAAATGAAAGTTCCTAGAGTACTCAAAGTACCAGTACTGTAACAACTCCAAAAATCCAAATAAAGAAACCTGAGAATCAGAGATGGTGCACTGCATGTCGAGACATCTGTATAGGTATGCAAGGATAGGTGTGCCCCAATCATATAAAATCGCCCCATCGGCATTTAACTCAGCCGCGACCTCAAGAAACACCACAGGCAAACTACTGCTCGAAGAACTAAAGAACAGGTTACCCATAAGGTATAACACAAATAATTGAGCAAGCTCCAAGTCGTTATCAACGGAGTACTGACCGAGTATGCTGTCCATGGTCGCACAGATGGCGCTCACTCTAATAGCGCCTTCTGTAACACCCCACCTCTGCCAGGGTCACTCGCAAAGGAATGCACTAGCTTTGGAGGGGCATTATTGGTAAACATGCATAATGATATAGCAAGGCAGGACATGACATATATATATATATGTAAATAAACAGAGTAAGTAAATAAAACAGCGGAAGATTTTTAAACTATTTCAAAAACAAGTCTGGTACATCAAAATGCCAATTTTCCCAAATAGACAAGTCTAGTACATGAAGTAACATCATCTGAAACTGAAAAAGAAAACATAATAGCAGCTATCCCCAAAGTGGAAGAAACCATAGCAAGCCCAAGTCCAAAGCATACATGAGCTATCCAAGAAAGCAGCTAAGCCCCAAGCTAGGCTCCTGTATTCCCTCCCTGAGAACCTGGGGGGGGGGGGGGAACGGAAGAAAAGAGGCGAAACAAAACTGGTCAGTCAAAAAGACTGAGTAAGCCCTGCTACGATCAGTCTATAAACTAATAAAGTTAACATCATGATGGAAACTGAGATGATCATAGATAACAACATACTGGCGTGGTAAATTACCTACAAGATAGATAGAGGTATCATCGCATAAAACAAGGTTAAGTTTTGCACCACGGTGTACTAGCAAACCAACATAACAGGTATTGATCCCTTAGCCCAAACTTTGGCCCAATAACATGAAGTGACCTTAGTATAAGGTCCAACCCAACGGTCTAGTCGATCGGCTCCCTATAAGCCTAACACGTCAAGTGTTAATGTCCATACGGCCCACCCATGGATGTAGACTGACTGTGCTGGGTCCACCTTCGGGTGTATCAAGCCCTCGGGTGAAAACCCCGGACACTTAAGCAATAATGCACAGCCCAGATCTACTGGTACCCGTGCCTCGAGTTTGTCCAACATCGGACTACGTGCACGTCCGTAGCCCGCCGGACCCGCACCGCGGTACCACTCAGCCGTCGCTTTGGTCGCTTACATCAGTCCAGTAATCGTGCCCCGCCCTAGCCTAGCCTCTAGGGTTGTGAATGATACCAAACTGGGATTACTGCTGGAACAGACCACGTTGCTAGGGTTTCTAAGAGGGTTAAGTGTGGTCTTAACCCCTCACTAATCCTGGATTAAACTGGTTAAGTGTGGCTTAACCCCATTCTAATCCCTTGATCTCCCAAATGGATTAAACTAGTTAAGTGTGACCAACGGTTCACAACTTAACCACGTTCTAATCCCTCGAATCCCCAAATTGGTTAAGTATTAGTGGACCCTGACTTAACCCTAATCATGAGGCATTAATTAATTTAATGCACCTTAACCTCTCACATTAGACCTTGTTGTGGTTACTAGTTAGGCCGGGCGGGTCCGGGTAGCTTTACACCACAACTTGGTCTAACCTCGGGTCTTGGCACCCCATGACCAACTTCTCACATTGGGTCCTATTGTTTGTAGCCACTAGTTAAGCCGGTCGGTTCCGGGTAGAATTACGCTACAAACTCAACCCAACCTCGAGTTGGCCACACTTATGTTTTCTAAGTGTCATGTCCACTTTATTTCAAAACATAATTACAAGTCAAACAATTACTTGGGTAGACCTAACTTAATAGGTAAATTCCCAAGGGGTAGACCTAACTTAATAGGTAAATTCCCAATCTTATATTTTCATGTATTTTAAGTTTACCCCAAAACCCCCAACGTCATTCTATCGCTTACATATTCGTAGTAACGCATAAAGGATAGGAAGAGGGAACTTGGCACAACATAAACTTGCACAACAGTCATGCATAACATGTTAGACTTGCACAACTTAGCGTAGTGAACTTGCATATTACCATAAAACATGCATAACATGTTAAACTTGCATAACTTAGCATAATGAACTTGCATATTACCTTAATCATGCATAACTTGTCAAACATGCACAACTTGTCATTTTAAACTTGCATAAACATGCACAACTTGTCAAAACATGCACAACTTGTCATTTTAAACTTGCATAAACATGCACAACTTGCCAAAACATGCACAACTTGTCAAAACATGCACAACTTGCCAAAACATGCACAACTTGTCAAAACATGCACAACTTGCCAAAACATGCACAACTTGTCAAAACATGCACAACTTGCCAAAACATGCACAACTTGTCAAAACATGCACAACTTGCCAAAACATGCAAAACTTGTCATTTTAAACTTGTATAAGTATGCATAACTCAATAAGCGTACAAATCATGGCTTAGCAAACTTGCATAAACATGCATAACTTAGTAAACATACAAATCATGGCTTAACAAACTTGCATAAACATGCATAACTTATAAATCTTGCAAATCATGGCTTAGTATACATGCATAACTTAATAGATTTACAAATCATGGCTTAGTACACTTGCATAAACATGCATAATCCATTAAACATGTAGAACATGGCATAATAAGTTCGCATAAGCATGCATAACTTGTGAAACATGTAAAACATGGCATAGAAATCTCGCATATGCATGCATAACTTGTGAAACATGTAAAACATGGCATAGATATCTCGCATATGCATGCATAACTTATGAATCATATAAAACATGGCCTAGCGAGTTCGCATAAGCATGCATAATCAACTAAACTCACATAAATCTCAACTTTCACCAAACATTAACTTTAGAGTTTGTAAAGTGAAGGTAAGAGGGCTTACAATGCTTATGCGGACTCAAATGAGTATAACAAATGCAAGAAACCCCTTATGCAACTAATTAAAGCCCCCAAATGCAAGCAAACTTGATCAAGACTCCTCCTTTATGATGCCAATTGAAAAACAAGTCTTTAATGCAAGCTAAGGAGGATCATACAAGCCCAAATACTCTTGTATGCATGGAAATCTCTTAGGGATTTGTTTAGGAATTGTATAAAGAGGGTGGAGGCCATGAGAGTTTGGATTTTGGCATAGTTTTGTTGCTAGAATGATTAATGAGGCTTTAGGGTAGGATTAGGAGCTTATTTATAGAAGATTAGGGTGATTTAGACCATAGGATTAACCCTAGGACAGTTTTGGCCCGTCAGATCTCGGAACTCTCTAGAACCAAGCCACCCAATCAAGCCCAAATCAGAAATGGTGCACCAGGCTAGACTGCCTGGGCACCCCCTGTCGACAGGGCTGTCGACAGGGCAGTCGACTCCCTGGGGACCCTGTCGACAGGCCTGTCGACATGGGGCCCCTGGCGGGAATTTTCCCGCCTTGGCCCAGCTGGCCCAATTCTTCAAATTTGAATCTGATTTTTACTTAGTAATTTTCTTCAAACTTCAATGGGCCTTAACTGGGTCATACGGACTCCGATTTTCGAAAACTCGGACTCTATTTCGCGTATTTTTCCGAGACGAACGCAATGGCATAGCCCGTTTCCCTTGATTCACATTTTATAATTAAATTCTGCCTCAATTTTCATTATTACATGTTATTGAAAATACGGGTTGTTACATTCTCCCCTCCTTAAAGGATTTCGTCCCCGAAATCTTCAAGTTAGGAAGAACGTATCCTACCATCCAATCATCCATCTACTCAAAACATCATCCACGAGCAATCATTGTCTTTACAAGATTCTAAATGCTGGATGAACATATGCAAAAGTGTGTGTATATGTACTTACCTAATGCAAAAATTAGGCGGTTACTGATACAGTAAACCTCCTTAATGCATATGTATGTAAATCAGGCGGTTACTGATACAGTAAACCTCCTTAATGCATATGTATGTCGGTGAAATGAATCCATATGTATGCAGATTCCTAAATTCATATTATCTATATGAGTGCACATAACATTCATCCATATGCAACATCCATGTGATAACACAACAAGTTTCAACCATGAATAAGTGTAAGCACTCATGCATATGCAACATGAAGAGTGTGCGAGCCGATCTAGTGCCTAATCGTGTATAATGCATCCACGAGCAACCACTTGCAAATTCTTGCAACCACTTGCAACCATCAAGCATAACATGTTTCAAACACATGTTTCACCCAAAGGGTTTCTACCTAAGGTTCTCTTGACAAGATAGACACGATAAACTAGATAAACTAGATAAACTCCTTTTTGGATTACAAGAAATCCCTTCAAACTTTGACATATAGTACTAATCGATGAGTCTTAACCCCCTTATGGAGTTTACAACAGAAATAAGATCGAGAATGGGATCGAGAGGATATATACAAAAGATAACTTGCAAGCAAGCTCCACAGGGAAAACAAGGATCAAGGATGCACTCTTAAAAGGGATATGATGCGCGTATCTAGTCTTCACTCTTCTTAGCCACGTTTCCTTGAGCTTAACTCCACTGTGCTTTGACTATCTTCCACTTCACGATTCCTTGGCCTCCTAACTCCTATTTCCCAAATTCGAGTTGGAACTCATTTCATTATTGCCTCTCGTCTTTCTTCCCCACTTATTCTTCTTTCTGTATACTTGGCTTAAACATAATTATAACCTCATGATTCGTGCAAGCTCTCCAAAATTCACCAGTGAATCCTGGATCTCGTCTTCTTACCATAAGGTATTCCATGCAGCAGAACTTTTCTTGGAAATACCACTCCACGTTGCCAATTGCCCTTATAAACGTGATTTCCTGTAACTCAGGCTTAATCGACATGAACCATCCGCCTATAGGCCGTACCTAGATTCAGTTGCCTACCCATGGCTTTCTGTAGGCTATTTCAGAACTGGCCAACTTCTTGTGGGTAAACCGTTGCTGACCATGATGCGGTCCTCTCGCTCTTCACCGGACTGAAATGGGCTCTCTTCGTGAGTCTACCTATTATGACCCTCATACCCGTATTCCCTTTCTTTGGTCTAGGTAGTCTATCCACATAATCTATCGAGATGTTTTCACACTTCCCTTGCGAAACTTCCAATGGAGGTAATGGCCCACTGGGCTTCTATGACTTGGCCTCAACCTGGTGGCTCAACATGTATTCCGAAACCAACTCGGCCACCTCCTCGAGTGATGCGCATCTTCAAGAACCTTCTTTACCAAGTCTTTCACTCGAGGAACACATAATCTCTCATCGCGCCTTAGTCATCCCTTGTCATCTATAATTAACGAGGTGACTTAACATCTCGCCTCGCATCAACCGGTCCATGTTCTTGACTAACTGCAGGTCTTCTTCCTGCGAAACCCCCTTCTTGATCCAGAAGAGTAAGTCTAAGCTCCGGGAATGCCAACTAACTAGCCAAACGGAGAAGGCTTCTTACTTCAATTGCCCTTCTCAGAGCTTTCCGGTCTCAAACCGCAGCCACTTTAGCGGAATCCACCGCTAAGCCTTACTTAAGAACTATGTGCCCAAAAGATCCAACTTCCTTCCTCCAAAATGACATTTGGAGAACTTGACCTTCAACTGGTGGCTCTAAGCGTATCCATCCCCTTCTTGAGATGTCTAACATGCTCTTCCTCGTTCTTTTGGGGAGATCAAATATCGTCTACGACGACCACGACAACTTGTTCAAGGACTCCCTAAACACCCTACCCATCAAGTCCGCGTAGTATGCGGGTGCATTAGTCAAACCAAATAGCATGACTAGCCATTCTAAAAATCCATCTAGAGTCCTAAACGCAGTCTTGTCAATTCCATCCTCAGCCATCCTAAGCTGATGGAGTCCGGTAGCTAGATCAAAAGAAAACAGATGCTCCTACAAGCAGATCAACAAATCATTGATCCTTGGTAACGGTTGTCTATTCTTCTCACGAAGATCAACACACAAGTGAAGCAAACCGTCAACATCAGTAACGAATACTACTGGAGCACCCTACTCGAAAATGCTTCGTCTCAGGAAGTTCTTCTCAAGCAACTCCTTGACTTGCTTTCTTGACTCTCATTTCGTGAGGTCATGTGCCTAACCGGCCACGAAACTGACTTGGTATTACCAACCAGATAATACGGAAATCTATCAGGATATTCTCGGACCACCCTCACAAATTGCAAACTATCGATAGACGAGTTGAGGGATTCAAGATAACATAACCTGACGGGACCCCTAGGGTTGCCAGAAATTTCTAAGGGTACGGCTGAGGCGAGTCATGAGCCTCACAACCCTATATACAAAAACCCAGAATGGCTCCCTAATAGGACAACCATTCCATGCCCAAAGCCAACCCATATCCCCCCGAAACCGAGAATATAAACATCCCACGAGAATTCTGTACACAAGACAGAAATTTTCAAATCCACTCAGACCACAGACAAACGGGCCGAACCCCCAATTGGATTTGAAACACATACGGGATCATCAACCAGACTAGTACTTAGGTGCAAACTTTCAACTAGATCAGATGAAATAAAACTATGCGATGTGCTAGAATCAAACAAAGTACGAGCAGAAAATGTAAACAAGATTTTCAACAGAAACACTACCTCTATCATGAGCTGGAAGAACGGTGTTGAGGGGATGATCTCGCCCTCCAGATAGTCCTGTACACCGAGTCTGACCTTGCCCTTGTTTCCTCGGGCAATCCTTGCTGAAATGTCCAAACTCACTACAAATGAAGCATTCGCCCCGCTTTCTCTTCTCCTTCTTCCTACATTCCCTGGCCATATGTCCAACTTTACCACAGAAGTTGCATTTCATATTCTTGCCCCGTTTCCCGGAATTTACTCTCTTGCCTTGAGACTCATTCGCCTTGACCTCTCTCTTGTCATTGTTATCTTCTTCTTGAAGTAGGGCCAGATTCACCAAACTCTCGAAAGTCGCCCCCAAGGGTATATGAGACAGGGTCAAATCACGTAATGGCTCGTTTAATCCTAAAGCAAAGTGTAGGGCCTTCTTCTGAGCTGTATTAACTAAGTCTAAATCGACCCGAGCCAGTTGATTAAACTTATCTATGTATCCCCTAATAGTCATGTCCCCTTGCTTCAGTGATAAGAATCTCAGTCCAAACCTTCCTCTAAAGTCATCCCAAGTCTCAATTGGACTAGTAGCGGTGGTGACTACCCACCAACGTGCAGCTTCTTCCTTTAGCAACCATACTGCCAATAAAACCTTCCTGCGGTCACCTATATCAAAGGTGGCTAAAAGATCTTCGGTCTCTTTCAAACAATTCCTTGCCTCTACAACAGTCTCGGTTCCAAAGAAATTCTTGCAACCCATCGCCTTAAAATCTTGGCAAATCTCTGCGAAGTCTGTTTGAGGATGCTGAGGGGAAGGAGGAAGAGGAACATCAGCTATGGGAGGAGGAGGAGGAACAGCGGCCTCGACTGGAAGGACATCATTAGAGACACCTGGGACCGGTGCCGTGACTTCCAAGTACCGACGAAACCAATCGGGTATTATTACCCCTTCGGGCAAGATGAGATTATCAGACATGCTGGAAACGAAAAGAAGAGAGTTTAAACGAGGAGTCAAAGGATAGTGCTAATGGCTTTTGGGGAATAGCCCTTTAAAACAACTAGACTTCTCTTTGGAAAATACTTTATACTTGGTTTTGAAAATAGTTTTTCAAAAGTCTTTAAAAAAAAAACCTTTTTATCCCTTCTCGTAAACCATATGCTCTGATACCAAATGTAACACCCCACCTCCGCCAGGGTCACTCGCAAAGGAATGCACTAGCTTTGGAGGGGCATTATTGGTAAACATGCATAATGATATAGCAAGGCAGGACATGACATATATATATATGTAAATAAACAGAGTAAGTAAATAAAACAGCGGAAGATTTTTAAACTATTTCAAAAACAAGTCTGGTACATCAAAATGCCAATTTTCCCAAATAGACAAGTCTAGTACATGAAGTAACATCATCTGAAACTGAAAAAGAAAACATAATAGCAGCTATCCCCAAAGTGGAAGAAAACATAGCAAGCCCAAGTCCAAAGCATACATGAGCTATCCAAGAAAGCAGCTAAGCCCCAAGCTAGGCTCCTGTATTCCCTCCCTGAGAACCTGGGGGGGGGGGGGGGGAAACGGAAGAAAAGAGGCGAAACAAAACTGGTCAGTCAAAAAGACTGAGTAAGCCCTGCTACGATCAGTCTATAAACTAATAAAGTTAACATCATGATGGAAACTGAGATGATCATAGATAACAACATACTGGCGTGGTAAATTACCTACAAGATAGATAGAGGTATCATCGCATAAAACAAGGTTAAGTTTTGCACCACGGTGTACTAGCAAACCAACATAACAGGTATTGATCCCTTAGCCCAAACTTTGGCCCAATAACATGAAGTGACCTTAGTATAAGGTCCAACCCAACGGTCTAGTCGATCGGCTCCCTATAAGCCTAACACGTCAAGTGTTAATGTCCATACGGCCCACCCATGGATGTAGACTGACTGTGCTGGGTCCACCTTCGGGTGTATCAAGCCCTCGGGTGAAAACCCCGGACACTTAAGCAATAATGCACAGCCCAGATCTACTGGTACCCGTGCCTCGAGTTTGTCCAACATCGGACTACGTGCACGTCCGTAGCCCGCCGGACCCGCACCGCGGTACCACTCAGCCGTCGCTTTGGTCGCTTACATCAGTCCAGTAATCGTGCCCCGCCCTAGCCTAGCCTCTAGGGTTGTGAATGATACCAAACTGGGATTACTGCTGGAACAGACCACGTTGCTAGGGTTTCTAAGAGGGTTAAGTGTGGTCTTAACCCCTCACTAATCCTGGATTAAACTGGTTAAGTGTGGCTTAACCCCATTCTAATCCCTTGATCTCCCAAATGGATTAAACTAGTTAATTGTGACCAACGGTTCACAACTTAACCACGTTCTAATCCCTCGAATCCCCAAATTGGTTAAGTATTAGTGGACCCTGACTTAACCCTAATCATGAGGCATTAATTAATTTAATGCACCTTAACCTCTCACATTAGACCTTGTTGTGGTTACTAGTTAGGCCGGGCGGGTCCGGGTAGCTTTACACCACAACTTGGTCTAACCTCGGGTCTTGGCACCCCATGACCAACTTCTCACATTGGGTCCTATTGTTTGTAGCCACTAGTTAAGCCGGTCGGTTCCGGGTAGAATTACGCTACAAACTCAACCCAACCTCGAGTTGGCCACACTTATGTTTTCTAAGTGTCATGTCCACTTTATTTCAAAACATAATTACAAGTCAAACAATTACTTGGGTAGACCTAACTTAATAGGTAAATTCCCAAGGGGTAGACCTAACTTAATAGGTAAATTCCCAATCTTATATTTTCATGTATTTTAAGTTTACCCCAAAACCCCCAACGTCATTCTATCGCTTACATATTCGTAGTAACGCATAAAGGATAGGAAGAGGGAACTTGGCACAACATAAACTTGCACAACAGTCATGCATAACATGTTAGACTTGCACAACTTAGCGTAGTGAACTTGCATATTACCATAAAACATGCATAACATGTTAAACTTGCATAACTTAGCATAATGAACTTGCATATTACCTTAATCATGCATAACTTGTCAAACATGCACAACTTGTCATTTTAAACTTGCATAAACATGCACAACTTGTCAAAACATGCACAACTTGTCATTTTAAACTTGCATAAACATGCACAACTTGCCAAAACATGCACAACTTGTCAAAACATGCACAACTTGCCAAAACATGCACAACTTGCCAAAACATGCACAACTTGTCAAAACATGCACAACTTGCCAAAACATGCACAACTTGCCAAAACATGCACAACTTGTCAAAACATGCACAACTTGCCAAAACATGCACAACTTGTCATTTTAAACTTGTATAAGTATGCATAACTCAATAAGCGTACAAATCATGGCTTAGCAAACTTGCATAAACATGCATAACTTAGTAAACATACAAATCATGGCTTAACAAACTTGCATAAACATGCATAACTTATAAATCTTGCAAATCATGGCTTAGTATACATGCATAACTTAATAGATTTACAAATCATGGCTTAGTACACTTGCATAAATATGCATAATCCATTAAACATGTAGAACATGGCATAATAAGTTCGCATAAGCATGCATAACTTGTGAAACATGTAAAACATGGCATAGAAATCTCGCGTATGCATGCATAACTTGTGAAACATGTAAAACATGGCATAGAAATCTCGCATATGCATGCATAACTTATGAATCATATAAAACATGGCCTAGCGAGTTCGCATAAGCATGCATAATCAACTAAACTCACATAAATCTCAACTTTCACCAAACATTAACTTTAGAGTTTGTAAAGTGAAGGTAAGAGGGCTTACAATGCTTATGCGGACTCAAATGAGTATAACAAATGCAAGAAACCCCTTATGCAACTAATTAAAGCCCCCAAATGCAAGCAAACTTGATCAAGACTCCTCCTTTATGATGCCAATTGAAAAACAAGTCTTTAATGCAAGCTAAGGAGGATCATACAAGCCCAAATACTCTTGTATGCATGGAAATCTCTTAGGGATTTGTTTAGGAATTGTATGAAGAGGGTGGAGGCCATGAGAGTTTGGATTTTGGCATAGTTTTGTTGCTAGAATGATTAATGAGGCTTTAGGGTAGGATTAGGAGCTTATTTATAGAAGATTAGGGTGATTTAGACCATAGGATTAACCCTAGGACAGTTTTGGCCCGTCAGATCTCGGAACTCTCTAGAACCAAGCCACCCAATCAAGCCCAAATCAGAAATGGTGCACCAGGCTAGACTGCCTGGGCACCCCCTGTCGACAGGGCTGTCGACAGGGCAGTCGACTCCCTGGGGACCCTGTCGACAGGCCTGTCGACATGGGGCCCCTGGCGGGAATTTTCCCGCCTTGGCCCAGCTGGCCCAATTCTTCAAATTTGAATCTGATTTTTACTTAGTAATTTTCTGCAAACTTCAATGGGCCTTAACTGGGTCATACGGACTCCGATTTTCGAAAACTCGGACTCTATTTCGCATATTTTTCCGAGACGAACGCAATGGCATAGCCCGTTTCCCTTGATTCACATTTTATAATTAAATTCTGCCTCAATTTTCATTATTACAGGTTATTGAAAATACGGGTTGTTACACCTTCTGCCTGATACGACGTAGCAGAAACATCAAAATGAGGCAGTAGATCATGAACAAGTGCACGATCACGCCATCGACCATCGTCATAAGGTAGTGGGGGATAAGCACCTACTCCAATGCTAATACCAGTAAGCATGGAGAAATCAAGCGGTGTAAGTCCTAACTCACCACAAGGAAAGTGAAATGTGTATGTGGTTTTGTACCACCGTAGAGAAATGGCCGCACACAATTGGACATCGGCATTTATAACATGGTTTATTCCTAAAATTGCAAAGCGCACAATAAGATAAAATATGACTACTAAATTATCCACTTGTATCATTAAAAGGCCTTTAATATTACCTAGAAAAAATTGAAATCCAAGAGCATGTAACAGTCCTACGACCCCCTCCTTACCCGCCAAGTGTGCATGATAATATCTAAGTGTGGCCGCTAACGAACCACGTGAATGTATATTCCACGACTGTCAACTGTTCAACAAAATGTTATACTATCTACCCAATATCTAATACTCAAAGAATACTATTTAAATAATACTATAAATACTTGCAGCCAAACTCGACTGCGTGCTAACATGTACTTCGTCTTCTGGAAGAATGCGAAAGTTGGATAGCGAAGGAAGCTTCACGGCGATGAGGTTCGTATCCAGAAAACCATCGAGATCGGCCTGTCTAGCTGAAACCGATCCCACACCCCTACGCGCCCTACCTGCTCGTCCACCTCTACGCCCGCCACGTCCACGATGGCCACCTTCCTCGTGCGCCCCTACATCTTCGGCGGCTGCAAGAAAATCTTCTATTCCGAGCGCTAGTTGTTCCCCACTACCTCCTGCACCACTCCCGCCTGCGCCACTTCCCCTGGTGCCACTATCATCGCCGTGCATGAATTTTTTGGAGAAATTGTTTAGTAATCTGGCCATATTTTTCGAAAAAATATCCGTTATAACGTTACAACGGCAAAGATTTTGCCGTTGTAACATTATAAAGGCTTTCTCTTTGCTATTGTATCCCCCTCCCAAAACCAGTCTGTGGCTGGTTCCCCCTTTCTGGGTGCTCGGCTCATTGGACCAGTTGCATAACATGAGAGAGAATAACTGAACAGAACGGATGGTTGGTTATGGTCTGAGGGTTAATACATTGTGCCTTGTTTGAATGTTCCTGGATATTAAGTAGAATGCGCCTAAGTACATAATAAGCGAAATGTTTAAACGTGGCCTAATTATATAACGATGCGGTAAATATGTAAGATTTAATAAATTTTAATTTAAACCAATACGTATAAATTTGGTAATGTGTTCAATTATTAATAGAAAGGGTGACATACGTAATGACGATGGAACCGTACGGACGGACGAAACATTTTGGAATTGGTTTAGTCAGAGGCAGTAGCCGCTAGAAGCAAGGTGAGTTTAACTCAGTCATTTTATCCTGTTTACATTTTATATAAACTGGGTTTTCATTTTGCATGCAATGTTTGCTGATAATTGATGAGTTATTGGTTGTTTACATGGATATTGAATATTTTTAAATATTCATTGATTAAATTAAACGTATCGTTATTTCAATGATTGAATTCCAAACAAGGTAACTTACCTTATTGGTGGCGTTTATAATAATATAAACGTATTAAATGAATAATTTAATGCTTAATTGGATGTTATTAGTTGTTGTTGACTGTCATTAGTCGAACTGTTTATTTTTGTTTATCGGGATGAATAAATATATTGTTGTGTTGAAATTGATATAACCATTGTGATGTAGGGATGGACAGGTTGGACGATCCAACCAAATTCCTCAAATATGTTGCTTGCTTACATAAACTGTTAATCAATTTGATTGGTTGTTGAGGATTGAATCAAAATTCAACACTTGTGTAATATTAACCAATGAGTGATATTGGTTGAGTAGTTATCGGCAGATGTCCTATAAATGAATCATTTTATAAAGATTGATTTACCGTCAGGTAATCAATAGAAAGAAAGTTATAAAATTGTTTTATAACTAGAGGGAGATTTTGGAATCTAATTTGTATAGATCATTTTAACAAAAGTCTATTAAAGGAAATAATTTTTTATTATTATCCTAATTATTCTGTTTTATAAGTAGTTATGTTGAAGTTAACCAAATTGTTAAGGATGGGATAAATTGTTTCAAATAGAAATTGATTATGATTATTTAATTTAGTTAGATTTTATATTAAATTAAATGAAATTATGTAAATTGATTTTTATAAATTGATTTAAAGGAAGGATTAGATTAGTTGTTTCAAACAAACAATTAATTATGATTATTTAATTAGATTGTTAGTTAAATCAATTAAAATTATTTAAATTAATTTTATTTTTTTAATTTAAAGAAAATAACTAAGTGGAAATGATTAACGAAATCACCTTGTTTCAAGTTGACTAAGTCAACCATTTTATCTTGAATTATTATTGGACAATTATTGGATTTTAATTTATTATTAAAGGGAGAATTAACTATTATAATAATAGTTAATTTATTGGTTTCTAAAATGGTGGGGATTGATTATTATTTAAAAATAATAATCAACGTGATAAATCTTGAAGTTAAATACCTTAACTAGAAGTTATGAAGTCTAAACCTTTATAAGTTTAGTCGGCTAAAATCGTAAATGAATTTATATTCATGTGAACTCATATTAAGAATTCTATTGGTTAGATTTCTATAAATCCAAATTGGACAATTATGAAAGCATGTTATAAATGAATTAATGTTATAAGAATCGAAACAAGTTTGGGAAGTGGGATTTATAATCTGGAGAAAGTGAAAAGGAATTTAAAAGCCGAATGACGGGAAAATAGAGATTTTTAAATTGGGAAAGCATAATTTTGGAATTGGAAAATGGGCTTTTCAAAAGAGAATAGATGGAGTTTAAACCAATGTTTTAAAAACATATAGTAAATAGAAGAGTTGGATATTTATTGGAATATGGTTTCGTTGATAAACTTCTATCCATTCGAAAGATAAGAATGTTGTAGTCTCAAGGTCTGAGATGTAAATAAAATACCCCAACTTGTAACGACTTCATGATTATCCAAAGATGGTATCAGTTTAGACACGAAGGTAATTAAGGCAAATAAAATGATATTTCCATAAAGGATATATAAACTATAATTCAAAGAATTATAAGTTGAATAAATTGATTTGGAAATAAGAAATAGGAAGGGCGATAATCCAAATGTTTGGAGGTTTAGAAATGTAATTAACCACTGTTTAAATAATGAGGCCAAGTGATGCTGTATACAGAACCAACAAACCCACTTTATTTTTCTATGGAGGATGATTGTTTATTTTGATAGTTAAATCACTGACTATCAAAATCTGGCCAAATTGATTGTTGGTTCGGAAAGACCGGGATCGAATTTATATTCGAAAACCATTCCGACCAGAAAATACGTAAACTTTTAAGATAACAGAAGATGGTCGAGATGGAGCATTGAAGACTATGGATCTTCATAAGCGAAAGGATTGTTGTTGAATTTCTCTAGCTAGCTACTAGAGGTTTTTAAACTGTGATTCGGTCGTGTTTGAGATTTTGCGGATTGCAAGGACTACTCGTTATTGATCCATATGGTAATTCAAGGATGCAATAAGAGGGTGCCTTCGGTTTGTCCAGTCCCAGGACAACTTGTATGGGCAAGTGTTTAACAGAGTTTTCCAAAGGAATCATGTACGTTGATTTCTTCAAACGTATTTCTATTGATGGCAGAGAAGACACCTTCTCTTAGCTAATGACTAGTGTATTTTTGTGGACGTCAATTAGTGATATCTGGCGGATCTAACATTTTAACATTCAAAGTGAATGGTAGCCAGCTGTTCCAAAAGTCGATTTAAACCTCTAGCCTTATTAACCAGGAAATGACAATAATCAGGCAGGCAACATGGCCATGTGGGTCGCTCCCATTAGGGTGTATAATCACCTATCTAGAGAAATTCCTTATTTCTTCTTTAATCTATTTCGATGCTGTCCCTTTCGAGAAATGGTGGTTTGATCCCAACCGTTGGTGATATACATTCGATACACTCAAGCAAAATGAGTGGTCGGTTATGTGTGGCCGGGTTGAATGATGTTCTTGTTGAACCCAGTGTATTCCCCTCTAGAAATACACTATCGGCATGTGGTTCAATACCTTGTCATAGTCGGAATCCGATCTCCAATAAGCGCCCGTGGTTTTAATTGTATACTACATATTTGGAGCGTGAGATGCAAGCGTTTTGCTAGATTGTTATTTACTTGTATTTAGACACTACCATTGTATCAGACAAATATATGATTTTCAAAATATTTTGGGTTAACGTAACTTAAAAACCGTCCGTATTTATGTATGGATTTGGTCTTACGATTATCCTTTTATTTCGAATGGATTTTGAACTTTAAAATCAAGTTGAAATATTCCCCTTAAAACTTGGCCAGTTTTTTTCTCACTTTGGTTCACCAGACTGACCCGGTATTTGTAATGCTCGGGTTAGACTGGGTTGTATATGTCCAGGTTATTGGATGTTGTGAAGTTCAGAGACGAGCTAGAGAAGACCGTACATATAGTTATTATTCTGCTATGTATTGTATATGAGGAAAGGTTGTTATAACTGTCCAAATGTGTTGATTGACTGTTGTACTCGGATGATTGTAAGTATATTTTTCAAGCTCTCAATAAAGTTTATTTATATAATATATTTTGTTCCGCTGCGATGTGAGACTCTGTGTGGTGTTAGTTCCTTTTTTCTTATTCTTCTATTCTAATATTTCTTTCTTATCTCATCCTGTAAATTATTTCTATTGACATCTGGGTTTCCAGTAAAATTTGGGTTGGACTGGTTGTTCGGTCAGCTCAAATGGTACCATAAATTTGGGCTGTAACACCCCGTGAATTTTATAACGTTAAGCTTCACAAATTAAAGTGTAATTAATTCTAAATGAAAGAATTAAAGGAAATGGGTTACGCCATTGCGTTCGTCTCGGAATTCTGCTAGAGATAGAGTCCGAGTTTGCGCGAAACGGACTCCGAATGAAGAAGTTATGGCCTTTGGAAGTTTCAGAATAAAATTAAAATTCAAACAGCTCAATTTAAATTTCAAAATTCGAATTTTAGGTTTAAACTGGGCTGGGCGGGAAAATTCCCGCCCAGAGACCGGGTCAGCCATGGTGTCGACCTGGTCAACCCAGGTCGACCATAGTGTCGACCTGGTCCCCCCCAGGTCGACCATAGTGTTGACCTGGGTGTCGACCTGCCAATCGACCCGCCTGGTCGACCTGGCTGGCTCGGTCTAGTTCTGGCTCGAATTTCTGTGGCTCTGTGTGTCATTAGGGATGACGTGTCACCTCTTGATTGGCTCTTTGAACTTTGTATGGTCTAGATTCCTCCTGTCTTCATCTGACGGCTCAAAACAATTTAAAAATCTATAAATACACCCTAAGTCTCAACTGAAAATTCACACAAAAAAATAAGAAAGGAGTCGTCATGCTGCCAGGGAGGAATTGAACATAGCCGTCAAGAGAGAAAAGCTTAGAGACGAATCAAATTAAGAAGAAGATTTAAGTTTAATCAAATTAATCAACGCAACGTTAGTCTACCCAAAGGAGCGCATCTCAATTTCAGAATTCAGAATCCAGAATTCAAGATTCTGCATTCGTTGTAAGTATAGTGACCTTTCAGAATATGAATAAAAACTGTGATGTGATTCGATGTAAATGAAAATAGAATTGTGTTATTGTATAAATTCTGTGTATTGTAATGGTTCTATCATGACTTGTGTATTGATGTTTGTGGCATAAATTGATTAATGCAAGCCTATTGAACAATTGTATATGAAAACAATGGCACTTGCAAGTTTGTGGCAAAAACTAGAAATTGATCCCTTTATGTATATGTCGATGGCATGGAACATGTATATTCCCCTAGTCTAAATTAGAATTTATGTAAACATGTTCTAGATTTGAAACCTTTTATGCCTACATGACCCAAAACCTATGATATCATTCTTATGTTTATTTGCAAGTATAATTGGATCTATGTTAAGTATCGTTTGGGTTTCATAAACTATGCAAGTTAATGTTTATTTGCATGTATAATTGGATCTATGTTAAGTATTGTAACACCCAACATCCATTAAGGTCACTCACAAAGGGAATGCCTTAACTTTGATGGAGCATTTTAGTAAACAGAACATAAAATTTCAAGACAGATAAACAATACTTGAAATATTATAACTTTATTACAGCAGGAACCAATATGGTTACATCTTTACCAAAAACCCGAGTACATATATATATTGGCCTTGTTCAAAACCATTAGAGTACAAAACTTTTAAAATCATAATCCCCACAGAACAGAAGCTATAAAGAGACAAGCCATACTTCAAGTACTTCAAGCAGAAGGAATCTGGATCAAGCTAAAGTATTCCCTCCTTGGATAACCTTGGGGGGGGGGGGGGAAACGGAAGAAAAGAGGCGAAACAAACTAGGTCAGACATACGTCTGGTGAGTCCAGTAACTTTTAGCCAGTAAATAAATAAAGGTAAACATGGAAGGCATACAAAGTGGGTAAGAGGATACACGATACAGATGGCAGGTATGACAGGACGGATAAGGTAAGATGTATGCTTCACTACAAACTACTCTGCACTATTACTAGTATAACAGGATTAGGTGTTACCCTAATGTATAAACAGAAACAGAAATAGAATAATGGTCCTTTACCACCCTAATAGAGATAGAAACGGAAACAGCTTAATCCCAATGGAAACAGAATGTTAGAATTAGGTGCACACTAGTAAATGGGCCTTTAGCACCCGAACAGAAACAGACAGAAGCAGAATGCTAATAATGGGCCTTTACCACCCGAACAGAAGGTACAGAAACAGATTGATCCCTACGGAAATAGAGTGTAGAAGTACACTAGTAAAAGGGACTTTACCACCTGAACAGACGGTACCACACAGAAACTAACAGGTGTTACCACCCAACAGAAACAGACGGTACCCCACAGAACAGACATAACTAAGTGTACCCTAAATCCTACCATGCGCGATCGGCTCCCTAATACATAAATACCCTGTGCCAACCCCACAAAAGGGTGTATCATTCCCTAAAGTGGCAACCTTTCAATGACACAGACCTATTCATAGATGTCACGGCGTCTTACATCCTCAGAGGTAGACCGGGATCCATGCATGCACATGATCCGGTTGGAAGGAACCATCAACACCCCTCGCCATTATCAGAATGAACCGCTTATAATTAGTTCAGTAAGCATGCCCGGACCCTACCTACTGTTGGGTCATAGTTTTGATACCAGAAAGGGTTACTGACTAATATGGGTCCCACACAACAGATGACACAAGTAATTACCCATCCTAACCTTGTATCCCCAGACTAACAGACTTCGGATTTCATATTAACTTGTTTACAAGTTTCAGACATACAGAGTTCAGATTTACTAATTCACAGTTCAGACAATCAAGTTAACAAGTTTTCAGACTAACGGATCAGATGTACAGATTTAACAGACTTACAGATTGTCTAACTTTGTATTGGGCCCTACTGATTCACGAAACGAGTTTTAAAATTCATCAGTCCAATTGGTTTAACCCTATCCACCCAACACGTTTTAGACATCATATTTATCTTAGATTTGCACTAATTAATTATTGAAATATCTAATCGTATTTCACATGCCACCCCAGGCACCCACTTAATTCCACATGCCACACAAGGCACCCACTTAACCCCCTCATGTCCCTCTACATGCTTATCTGCTTAAGTGTTTCTTAATTCATTAAGGTCGTAACCTTATAAAGACCTCTCACATTAGACAGGCATTTGTGGCAGCTGGATTTGCCGGGCGGGTCTGGGCAGTCTTACACCACAAAAGAGTCTAACCTCGTGTCTTTACAACTGTCACGTATTTAATTTATGCCTAAGACCTCCCACATTAGACTGGCATTTGTGACAGCTGGATTTGCCGGGCGGGTCCGGGCAGTCTTACGCAACAAAAGAGCCTAACCTCGTGTCTTAGACGATTAATTATTCCTAATTAATCTTTCCCCAATTTGAATTTCTTTCCCTATTCAAATTATCAATCAATTCCAAATTTAACGATGTCCATAATTGACTCAATTATGTCCATCCATTTATGGTATGTAAAATCATACCAATTTTCACCACAATTATATTTTATGCCTTTTAAGGCATTTATGCCAATTAAATCTTTTTAAATCTTCAGACTTTAATTGCTTAAACATTCCTCTTTTGATTAATAAAATTAATTAATCCTTTCCTCTTTTTATAGGTGTAAATACCTATCTTATTAACAATCTTAATTTCCTATCCATAAAGGGTCATATTCAAATTGTACCAATTTTACCCAATTTTACCAATGTCATAATAGGTAATTATCTATGTGTTTCCCTACTAGAATCATGTGTCCAATTTACATGATCACTATGTAAATTATGCCTATTACAAATTCCCCTTTTTCCCTGTTTCTTAACTAGCGTAACCGTTTGCGTTTTGGCGTCATCGAGGCTACTAAATAGTCTCGCCATAACAATAAAATAAAGGGAATGACAAGATGATTGTTTTCAGTACAATTTTTTGCGTAAGCATGACAACTAGGGAAAATGACATGATAACTTCGCATATAATTATGATTCACCACATAGTTAACAACTTGCATAGATTCATAACAACTTGCATAGGTTCATGAATTAACAACTAACATAGGTTCATGATTCTCATCATAGTCAACAACTTATATAGGTTAAAGATTCACAATATAACAACTTTCATGATTCATAACATAACTTCTTACATAGGTGACTTACATAGGTTCATGATCCACAACATAACAACTAGCATAGGTTCATGAATTCATCACACAATAACTTGCATAGGTAACTTGCATGATCTCATAATAATTTGCATAGATTCATGATAACAACTTGCATAATAACGACTTGCATAGATTCATGATAATAACTTGCATAGATTCGTAATAACCACTTTCATAGATTCATGACAACGACTTGCATAGATTCATCATAACGACTTGCATAGATTCATAGTTTCTCAACATAATAACTCGCATCATATCATGATTCACAACAATAATAAACTTGCATCATATCATGATTCACAACAATAATAAATTAGCATCATATCATGATTCACAACAATAATAAACTTGCATCACATCATGATTCACAACAAAAATAAACTTGCATAACTACAAACAATGAAACACCCCACCTCCGTTAGGGTCACTCTCAAAGGGAATGCCCTAATTTTGGTGGAGGTTTATAAGTATAAGTCACAGATATACAAGACAGATATAAGAACACATATTTTTGAACAACGGAAAACAACAACAACTTTTAATTCAACAAAATACGTGTTAGACAAACCATGTCATAATTTGTCTTACAATACTTCCAAAAACATAACATCTTCATAACTGTCTTGATTACATTATTTAAAGAAGCATAAAGAAAACATAAATAAACTGCATAAGTCCCATAATTGCTGTCCAAAGCCATAGTCCAAAACGAAAAAGATCCAAGCAATACATTCTTTCTCTTCAAGATGGATGTGAAAACTGGTCAAGCTGCGGTATTCCCTCCCTGTGGACCTGGGGGAGGGGAACGAAAGAAAAGAAGATGAAAGAAAAGTAGAGTCAGACATAAAGCCTGAGTAAGTCTAGGACTATTCAGTCTATGAATAAAGAATTGGGCATGATAAGTATAAACTGGAAATGGGAAAGCACTATAAACTAGGTTAAGTTGTCTAGAGTCGAATATACTATCGTACCCCATATTAATATCTGTACCCATATAAACTAGTTCCCAACAGGCACCCCATAATCAGGGTAAAGTGATCCATTTCTGATGATCGGCTCCTATTCGCATAGTTACATGTGTCTTACGGCCCCCGATGTTGTAGTTACCTATGCTGGTCCCACCATGGAGAGTATCAAGTCCCATGGTGGCGGCCCGACACAATCCTAGAATGCACAGGTATGCTACTGGTGTCCAGTGCCTTATTTTTCTACGCCGGAGTGTGTGCACGCCCGCACCCCGTTAGAACCTACACTGCTGCACCACCGCCGTCGATTTGACCTCTTACAGTCAGCCCAGTAATCGTGCCCCACCCTGCCGAGTTCAGGGTATCCTGATACACCTTGTAGGGTTACAGCTGAAAAGGGTCCCCCGCTATTAGGTTTTCTATTTCTAGCCATCATGCTAAGTTGGTTAAGTGTTTTGTAAACCTAACCCCAAATCAGTCTGTATAGCATGTTCCATTTTGATTAAGTATTAATTCAATTTACTTAATCCTATCAATCCTGACTCAGCCTTAATTGTCTTATTAAAGCCTGGACCTCTCACATTAGACAGGTATTGTTGTGTCTGCCTATTGCCGGTTGGGTCCGGGCAGTCTTACGCCACAACTCAGTCTAACCTCGGATCCTTATTGGGCTCCGTGTTTAACCACCCACATTGGATATGTATTGTTGTGACTACTGGACAGTCGGGCGGTTCCGGGAAGGTTTACATCACAACTCAATCCAACGTCGGGTTAAACACATCGTATTTTCTACATTTACATATTTTGTCTCTTTCCTTTTTATATGTAAATATTTGCGGCCCATTATTCAAATTCATCTTTATTGGTTAAAATTTATTTATGCCACTTAATTGTTTTTCATGGTTGTTGGCATGCGTCAAACATGCCACACATATGTTCAATGTTTTAGCCCCATCGTTATTACCCCCGTTTTATACGTTCACTAAAATATAACATATGTTGGGCTCCATATTTAAACCCAACTTAGCCACATGAAAAAGGGGAGGCTTATAACATGGTGTTATATATTCTAAGTGACATAAAAAGGGGAGTGTGAATGTATGAACTTGCAACATAACGATCTAATTAACATGAATTAGGCATATGTGAACTTGCATGGTAACAGCATATAATCATGGCATAAACATACTTAAACATGAATCATTCTATTCATATGATCATAGCATAAACATACCTAAACATGAATCATGGTTTTTAATCTATTCATGTAAACTTGCAATTGGAATGTAAATCTAACTTAATTTATGTGTTACATATATCACCATAAGATTTTTATAACAACATAGGCCTAAACACGGTTTCAACTAGGCATTACACCAAACATAGTTTAGTCATGTTCATAAAAATGCTTACTTTTGTTTCTAATACAAAAGTATGATTTGCCAATTCCAACATAGATTCATATAAACCATAGTACTTAGTCGAGTCCAATTACACACTAAAAGTGATCATAAAAGTATGTACATCATATTGGCATAATAGTGAATCATATACTTGCATGAATTCTAAATAAAATACCACAACATATGGTTATTAACATGAATCATATACTTGTATGAATCCCAATTAAAATACCACAACATATGGTTGTTAACATAAATCATATACTTGTATGAATCCAAAATAAAATACCACAATATATGGTTGTTAACTTCCAACATAAACACCCCGTAATTCTATAATACTAAGATTCACAAATCAAGGCAGAATTAAATATTAAAATCAAAATCAAGGGAAATGGGATGCGCTATTGCGTTCGTCTCGGAATTCTGCATGAAAACGAGTCCGATTTTGCGTAAATCGGAGTTCGTATGAGGAAGATATGGCCTCCGGAAGATTCAGCGAAGTTTAAATTTCAAAACAGGTCAGAAAAGCGAATTCAAATTCAAAACAGACCCAGATTGGGCTGGGCAGGAATTTTCCCGCCCAAGGCACCTAGGTCGACTGGGTAGTCGACCAGGGCACCCAGGTCGACTGGGTAGTCTACCTGGGTCACCCAGGTCGACTGGGTAGTCGACCTGGGGGTCGACCCCCCCTGCTTTTTCCTGTTTTCTGCACCTGGTTCGTTCTTCTGTATTCGGACGTCAACCTGACCAGATTCGTTGACTTCTACACTATATAAACAGCCCTAGACTCCTTCTCTATTCACAATTCCTCTCTACCCTTATGCTGCAAAGATTCCTAGTGAACATGGCTTCCTCTCCTCCTCTTAATTAAATAATAAATAAAATAATATACATATAATAAATCAAGACGAGGAGGTGCTGCTCAAAGACTTTCAAAGAGAAGATTCAAGCTAGAATTCAAGTGAAGATTCGAACGACTACAACGACTATTTTTCTACGAATCATAGCAACACCATATTTCTATTCTAATCTAATCTCTGTAAGTTGGTTACTTTTTAGATTTGAACGTTTCTCTCTGTTCTTGACATGAATTAAAGGAATAAAAGAATATGCCAAATCTTTCTATTCGAATCTATGCCTACATCTTTGGACTTAATTAAGAACTGTTATGATTCGATGACCGATAAGACTGTGACTATTAAACTATGGACCTTATAACCATATGCCTCTTTGACTATGAACATTTCCTATGACTATGAACATTGCCTATGACTATGGACATTGCCTATGACTATGACTGTTACTATGAGAATTATTTCCATGACTGTGAACATAAGCCTAAACCTTTGATTAGGAAGCAAAACTATTGTCTATGACATAAATGGGACAACTGTGATTAAGCACCTATGGTTCATGGCTAGGAAAGTGTTTAAGTTTTGTGACTGTGAAATTGGGTCTAAACCCGATTATCTATCCTGTCTGTTCTTTGTTTTCTTTGGTTTTAGACCTTGGGAATTTATCTATTAAGTTAGGTCTACCCATGTTCTTGAACCTACG
Source organism: Allium sativum (assembly GCA_030737875.1). Lineage (NCBI taxonomy): Eukaryota > Viridiplantae > Streptophyta > Magnoliopsida > Asparagales > Amaryllidaceae > Allium > Allium sativum. The sequence continues at coordinate 351,395,755 of CM060926.1, forward strand.
CCTTTATTCTGTCTATTCTTGGTTTTAGACCTTGGGAATTTACCTATTAAGTTTGGTCTACCCATGTTCTTGAGCCGACGTCGTTATTTAACCCTTTTTATGCCAGTTAGTATGTCTATCCTTTGCATAGCATCTTTGGTTCATTCCCTATTTTCTACGAACCTAGCTTTATTTATAATCTAGAATGAATCACGATTATACGAACGGTGGGAATGCGGTTTGGGCAAAATATGAAATTTACTAAAAACATAGTTTTACTTGGGAATTGGCATAAATTGGGAACATGTATTATGGCATGTTCATAGAAATGCAAATTGGATAAATCTGACATGAATTATAAGATGTGTAATTTGAATCTAGTATTGACATGTAAATCTAGCATTTACATGAATAGTGAACTAGAGTAATAAGTCTAGTTTGACGTGAATTAGAATGTTGAATCGGAATTGGATTAGCTAATTTGGCATGGTAAGTATATTGGCATAAATGTGAAATTGGCCATAATTGAGAATAACTATCGGGTTTAGAAAAGTCATGGTTAGTGACATTAATTTGGTATAGTTTACATACCAAAAAGCATAAATATGATTTAGGAAGGGAAATGGGCCATAGAAATAAATGTAGACAATTTACATTAAAAGAGTAATTGAGAAATAAGTAAATTAGGAATAATTTACCTATAGAATCTGAACTAAATGAGGAAATGTGAATTTAGACAAATTAAAGGTTTATTAACGACATCTCTTTTAATGGTACACCAAAAAGTTCTAGGGTGACAGAGAGGATAGTGTCTAGGCTTGAGTTTGGAAAATACAAGTTTCTTGCTCTCCCTGGCTATCTCTAACTGATCCGATGGACGGGATGGTTACTTTCAAAACCTGATTTGAAAACTAATCAAAACCCCTTTGGACTTAGAAAAAAACGAATATGCCTAACCCGAGGTTAGACTAAGTTGCGATGTAAACCTGCCCGGAACCAACCGGCACATCCAGTATTCGCAACAATATTTGTCTAATGTGAGTGGTAGCGGCTTTAATTTATTTAGTTAAAGCTAGAACAAAAATGGGAGGGTTAAGTCCATAGGAACACTTAACTAACTTAACACAGTTAAGCTAGAATGGGAGGGTTAAGTCCATAGGAACACTTAACCAACTTAACACAGTTAAGCTAGAATGGGAGGGCTAAGTCCATAGAGACACTTAACCCAACTCAAGGTAGCAAAATGAGACTTGTAGGGGTTAAGTAAAGTTAATACACTTAGCCAAATTAATATGTTAACTAGAATAGAGGTTGGGGTTAAGTAAAATCTAATACACTTAGCCAATTTTGATACGTTAGCTGGGCTAGACTATAGGGTTAAGTAAACCTGAACACTTAACCATCGGGCTGTGATAAAGGAATGAGGTTAAGTCTAAAACATGAAGGAATAATACTTAACCATTAATAACATGTTAGTTAAGACAGACGGGCAAGATTAAGTTAAAAAGAAACACTTAACCAATACTGGGTGAAAGGGTAGGGTTAAGTAATAAGAAATACTTAACCAATATAACTTGGTTTGTGGTGGGGTTAAGTCAACTTGAATTACTGATAACACTTAACCGGTATAACAGGATGAATGAAGAGGGTTAAGTTGGCTTGAATAGACTAATGACCCTTAACCAATCCAAATTGACGGGAAAGGGAACTAAGTATTAAACCTCAGTTAAGAAAACAACGATTCTGGAAACTAAGTGGTAAACCTTAGTTGACAAAACTAAGTAGTAATTGTTAGTATAACACGAGGAGGAGCGAACGTCCGTCTGATTAGAAATAAGGCTCCAACGAATTGGGTTACGAAGCCCGAGGCTTCGAGGGGACGTGAGGTTACTCTTGGTATCCCTCTATGAGGCTGCAGATGATCCGCCTGGGCCCACAGATGTTAAGGTCTGCGTAGAAGAACCAGGGTTGTGCCTTGGTTATAATACATGGCAACCTAAAGACTAGGATGGACCAGCGTGATTCGGCGAGCAAACGGTAGCCCTGTGATAATGACTCGGCGTCTACCATCCATCTTGAGTCAATCGAGATACATGAAGCGGAAAGGCGGAGAACTCCAAAAGACCATATACTTGCTATCTAGTTATGGGTGAGGATGGCCATAGGATAGAGGGGCACCGAGGGCCGACGTATAGTTCTCATTTTACAAGGTGTGCCTTTCATTAGTTGAGGGAGGGGTCAAGTGGGACCAAAGCCACTGGAATAAAAACAGACCTTAGCATCTGCATCGGCAGATATTTGAAAGCTCCCGACCGAGTTCTGTATTACTTGATTTGCCCTGTTATAGGACTCGGACCGCACATTACAGGACATGCGCATCTAGACAAGCAATAACGATTCGCGATACATGCGTGGGGAAGTATAGGAACATATACCACTCTAGGTAGTATGTCCTAGACTTGGGGGCATCGTTCGACAGGTAGCAAAAATTCCTAGTTGAACAAGGTGGCATAAATCCTGAATCCGAGAAGCGTTCAGCAGACAGCGTAAACTCTAGTTGAATCTAGAAGGCACTTGGTAGAAAACCCTAGATTAAATCTAGGTAACAAATAAATAAATGGATGCCTGAAGGCGATGGAAAATACAGGGATTGGGATCACGTTAGCATTACTAGTTGGGACATTAGTTAGCTAGTGCACAGATAATAGAAATCCGTATAACAAGGAAATGGCGAAGCGGCGAAAGTATTAGAGCATATCCAGTTTATCTTATCTTAGCATATCTTTTGATCATCTTGTCTAATCTTGTTGACCCTATTGTCATGGTGTAATCTTGTATTCAGTTAATTCATGTCGTTGTGTTTCTCCATGTTCACATGCTAGAAGTTACTAAACTTACTCAGGCTTTATGTCTGATTCTGTTTTTCTTTCATCTTCTTTTCTTCCGTTCCCCACCCCCCCCCCCCCCCCCCCAGGTAGCAAAGGAGGGAATAGTTTAGCTCAGGTTAAGTTGGACTGCCACTCTTTCCCAGCTTGAAAATTTGTCGAAGTTTGCTTGGATTCTCTTTTCAGATGCTATGGCTGGCTCTTGCTAAAACTGGGGAATATAAATGTTATTTTTATGCTTCTTTATTTTGTAAGACAGATGATACTCTGATATTGTAAAGAAACCATTGTACAAACTATTTTATCAATAAAGCAAAGTTTTATTTTCCGCTGTTTAATTTCTGTCTGTCTTGTAATTTATCTGCATCTTTTACCCTAAATGCTCCACAGAACTTAGTGCGTTCCCTTTGTGAGTGACACTAACGGATGTGGGGTGTTACACATAGATTCATATAAACCATAGTACTTAGTCGAGTCCAATTACACACTAAAAGTGATCATAAAATTATGTACATCATATTGGCATAATAGTGAATCATATACTTGCATGAATTCTAAATAAAATACCACAACATATGGTTGTTAACATGAATCATATACTTGTATGAATCCCAATTAAAATACCACAACATATGGTTGTTAACATAAATCATATACTTGTATGAATCCCAAATAAAATACCACAACATACGGTTGTTAACTTCCAACATAAATCCCATACTTGCAGATATCCAATCGTATACCATAACATTTCCAAAATCGTTTAGAATCAAAGCAACATACAAATATAGATTATTATCGCCACAATTCCATTTCTCAATTTACAGAAATCAAAACACAATTATTTATTCGCATCGGAATAGCACTCTACTTACAACGTATGATGAATCTTCAATTCAGGAATCTGAATTCTGAATTTGGAGATGCTATCCTTTGTTGTAGGCGTTGTTTTGATTTAATTGATGTTGCTTTAAGCTTTCGAATTATCTCCTAATTGTCTCTCAATTTCTGACGGCCATTCCTAGTCTTTCCTCAGCAGCATGACGGTCTCATCTCCATTTTTGTTTGTGTGAATTAGGGTGAGTCTTAGGTCCTTTTTATAGAGTTTGTGAGTTGATTAGGACCGTCGATGGAGCTTGGTGTAATAATAACCATTCGTTTGAAGGAGAGACCAACCAGGAGCTGACACCTAGCCCTAGTGACAAGGCAAGGCTCAGAAAATCGACCAAACACAGACCAGGCCAGCCAGGGGGGCTGGATTCGACCAGGCTCAGGGGCCAGGTCGACACGCCAGTCGACACCGTGTCGACTTGGCAGTCGACACGGGTGACCCAGGTCGACTACCCAGTCGACCTGGGTGCCTTGGGCGGGAAAATTCACACCCTGGCCAATCTGGCCCGATTATGAATTCTGAATTGGTTTTTCTGAGCTGTTTTTGAATTAAACGGAATTCTAAAACTTCCGGAGGCCATATCTTCTTCATACGGAGTCCGTTTTAAGCAAACTCGGACTCTATCCCAAGCGGAATTCCGAGACGAACGCAATGGCATATCCCGTTTCCCTTAATTCTTTAATTTGAAATTAGTTATACTTTAATTTGTGAATTTCACTGTTATAGAATACACGGGGTGTTACATTCTCCCCCACTTAAAAGGATTTCATCCCCGAAATCTTCAAGTTCAGGAAGAATGTACATCCTAACATCCAAACATCCATCTACTCATTCATCAAACATGTGCATTCATTGTCCTTAAAAAAACTTCTAATGCTTCATGATCATATGCGAAGTGTGTGTACATCTACTTATCTAATGCAAAATCAGATGGTCTACTGATTCAGTTGACCTCCTTAATGCGAATTATGTAAGTGCCATGAATCCATTATGTATGCAAATTCTCCTATTCATGATTCTACATGAGTGCACAATCATTCATACAAATGCAACATCCATTTGACAACACATTAAACTTCAACCATATACGAATGCAAACATATATATATGCATATGCAATATGAAGTGACTGAGCCGATCTAAAACCTAAATTGTGTGTGTATATGCAATCACGAGCAACCACTAGCAATCACTTGCAACCACTTGCAACCATCATCCATAACATGTTTCAATTACATGTTTTCATCCAAAGGGTTTCTTCCTAAAAGATAAGGTCGAGGTGATATACCTAAAAAGATAGATAAAAGCGCAACTTAAGGAAAAAGAAAGATCAAAGATGTACCCTTGAAAAGAAAAGGGTAGGCTGCGCGTATTCTAGCTTTAGTTTCCCAAGTTGCGTCTCCCTCGGCGTCGCTCCACTGAACTTTGACGAGCTTGACTTCGCGGTTGCGTAGCTTCTTCATTTCCGTTCCTAATATGCGGGTTGGAACTTTCCTCGCGGTTGCTTCGCGTTCCACTTTAGCTTCTTCTAGAATATTTGGCTCTACCACTTCAGCAGATTCATGTAGACAATTTCAGATGTGCGAAACATGGAAAACGTTGTGAACTCCGGCCAGTTTTTCGGCCAGCTCTAATCTATAGGCCATTTTCCCAATTTTCTCAATAATAGGAAATGGTCCTACGAACCTTGGTGCTAGCTTTACTGTGGTTCCAAAACGGACAACGTTCCTTAGTGGAGATACCTTAAGAAAAACTCTGTCCCCAACCTCAAATTCAAGGTCGGTCCTCTTCTTGTCGGCGTAGGATTTTTGTCTGTCTTGGGCTGTCTTCATTCTTCTTCGTATTAAGTCTACTTTTTCTGAAGTCTCTTGGATCATATCCGGTCCAAATATGAGCTTGTCAGTAGACTCCCACCAACAAGTGGGTGATCGGCACGGTCTTCCATATAAGGCTTCGAAGGGCGCCATTCCGATGGTTGCTTGGTAGCTGTTGTTGTAGGAAAATTCCACTAAAGGAAGATGGTCTTCCCACGTCCCTCCGAAGTCAAGGACGCACAGTCATAAAAGGTCCTCCAAAACTCTGTTCACCCTTTCTGTTTGGCCGTCAGTTTGGGGATGACAGGCTGTGCTCAAGCATAACCGTGTGCCTACCGCTTCTTGCAGACTCCGCCAAAACTCACTTGTGAAGATATGGTCTCGGTCACTAACAATGCTGGATGGTATTCAATGGAGTCGAACAATTTCCTTGAGGTAAAGAGATGCTAGGGATGAGGCAGTTCTTTTACTTTTGACAGTTAAAAAGTGGGCGCTTTTAGTAAGCCTATCCACTATTACCCAAATGCTAGTGTTGCCTCTCTTAGACCTAGGCAACCCATCAATGAAGTCCATTGAGATAATATCCCACTTCCACTCCGAGACCTCTAGAGGATGGAGCAGACCGCCAGGCTTTTTATGTTCCGCCTTAACCTGTTGGCACACCATACACTTAGAAATGAAATCTGCCACGTCCTTCTTCATGCCGTTCCAAAAGAAAGTTCTCTTTATGTCCTTGTACATTTTATCCCCGCCTGGGTGTATCGTCATCTTGGAGTGATGTGCTTCCTCGAGACCCTTCTTTACTAAATCTCTTGTCTGTGGGAGACATATTCTTCCGTCTAGCCTTAGCCAACCCTTATCGTCGATGGAGTATCTATTGAGGTGACTTGAAGTATCACCCCTAATTAGCCTATCAATCGTCTCCACAAGCTGAGGGTCTTCGCGTTGTGCTGTCCCTATTGAGTCCACTAAAGTCGGACGTACTTCGAGATATGCTAGCAAGCCTGGTATAAAATCGGAGGAGGGCCTTAAGTCAAAGCTGGCTATAAACTCTAGGCTTTGTCTTTCAACAAACAACGGGCTTAGGGTTAGTTTCTTTCGGCTCAACGCGTCTACCACTACGTTGCCTTTGCCCGGAGTGTGGGAGATCTCGAAATCGTAGGAGGCAAGAAACTCCATCCATCTCTGTTGCCTCAAGTTAAGATCTTTCTGCGAGAAAAGATATTTCAACAATTTATGGTCAGTGTAAAGTTCGAACTTCTCACCTAGGAGATAGTGTCGCCAAGACTTAAGTGCAAAGACAATGGTGGCTAGCTCAAGATCATGGGTCGGGTAGTTCTTTTCGTGCACTTTCAACTGTCTCCCGCCATAAGCTACTACCCTCCCTTCTTGCATTAAGACAGCGCCTAGCCCTGTCCCACATGCATCTGTATAGACTGTGAACATCTTGCTTCCATCTGGCAATGTCAGAACTGGGGCTGTTGTAAGAGCCCTTTTTAGTCGTTGGAAAGCAAACTCGCAATCCAAGTCCTAATTGAACACTAGATTCTTCTTGGTCAGCTTTGTGAGTGGGGCTGATATCTTTGCAAAGTCTCTG